>JADMLD010001175.1:0-36096 GCA_017589585.1 Phylloscopus whistleri | reverse complement strand
TACTGTGAGAATACTGCTCCTCCTGCTTTGGAGAGCCAGGTTCTGGATGCTTTGCTTTCTGCAGCATCCATTAAGAAGAGCTTTCTGCTACTTTGCTATCAGACTATACACAGAAATGTGGTTTATTTGAGATCAGTTGAATTAAAGTTTATGTTGGCTGTATCAAAATCAGATATGCACTTAAAGCATGCTTGTGTGGCTGCTTGACCTGAAAACAATGAAAAAATAGAACAATTCAAACCAAACACACCTACCTGCATCATCAAGTTGGTGTACAAAAATGAAGCCAGCAGGTTAAAAAAAAAACATTACTCATGGGGGATAATCACAACACATGCCAGCATTGAGCACTGCATTGTGCTGACACCCCTGCATCAAACTTGCTCTCAGTGGGCAAAGCCAAAGAATGGCAATTGCTCAGTTGTCCTTAAACTTTGGCTTGTACTACCAAGAAAAAGTAAAATCTTCACTGAATGTAGGGTATATTTGGGTCTGAAAATCCTGCCTTGTAGAACAGCCTCCAGCTGAAAGAAAACTGTAAATACTCTAACTCCATTTCACCTCATGGAGCTTAAGCGCCTTCAAGAATCTATTCAATATTTGTGGCATTTAGCAGAGAAGTGGTGTAAACAAATACTCAAATGAAGATGAGGCAATTTTAAATTAAATGTGCCACTAATCGCCACCCCCTGACAAAGTCATTGGATGTGCAGCCTATTTTATGCCAAAATTATTTGAAAATTTCAGATACCCATCCACAGACAGAAACTGTGGTCAGGGCTTTCACATCCTCTCCTCAGGGCCAAGCATACAGAATTTGAAAAACTAGGATACAGGCAATGGTCTTACTTGGCATAAAATATCAGCGGAGTTGGTCTTTGGAGGCTTTCTTAATTTTTTAATCAGGTTGTTTTATTTCCCTGTTTTTTTTTTTCCTCAAAGCCTTGCTTTGCTGCTGTCTGAGCTGGAAATCCATAAAGTTTTCTCATCAACGCTACATTTTAGAAAGTAACTCTTTGTTCTTTCATGACATAAAGCCTTTAAGTTTTTCCCTGGGAACCATATTTGTAGCAATACCTTGGCAACAGACACTGTCTTGGTCTGATCCTTATAAGGCTTTAATCAGAGTGATTTTTGAAAACATGGATTAAGCTCCATCTATGCTATAAAGAAACCATTTTTCATTTAGCCATTTTCAACCAAACTGCATTCACGCAGGACACTAAATCATGCAAACAGAATATAAATCACTTAGCAGTTCTATAAATCATATTAGTCACTGATAAAAGAAAAAATAAAAAGAAAAAGATTAAAGTATTCATTTAAAAATGAACTGAAGAAAAAATTATACTTACCCACATTTCCACTGCCTAGTGCAGCCACATTTAACTGGGCTGAAATCTATGTAAGGCAGAAGATTTTCAAAACTGAGGTAAGAATTGCTAGCAGTGGTCAGGAATTTTTGGACTAAAATGTTCTTTTCCCTTCACTTACAATGAAAAAACCCAGCCATCTGTCAAAACTGAAGCTGATTGATAGCAACAGTTTGATCTCAAGAAGTCTCTCAGCTTAAAAAAACTGCAAAAGGACCATTGAATGATGAAGGACGGCTGTTATGACATTTTTAAAAGTGAAAAGTTTTATTTTCTAATTGAAGGAAACAAGCAAAGACCCCACGTTCCTTTCGTACTAAAAAGAGGCAACTGCTTTGAAAGGTCACTGTCTAAATAAACTCTTTGAACATTATTAAAGTAAAATATTTAGCTTGGCCCCATCCTGATTTTATTTTGGAAATTTTCATCCAAGTTTTAAAAGGACCTTTCATATCTGGTTGGACATAGGAAAAATACTGGAATTCTTGAAAACCCTGACAGAGTGAGGAAGCTCATCCCCATCCAGGTTCAGTACTTCTCTCTTGTGCCAGTTTCACAGGAAGGGTGCTCAAGGCCATCTGTTTCTTGACTCTAAGATGGCTGAAAAATAGAAAGGAAGTTATTGAAGGCTTTAATTCTCAAGAGACCAGAGATACACAGGTGAGATCCCAATCAGAGAAGGTCATATCTTCAGCTTGGGTCAGCCAGAGTAGCACATGGCTGGTGTAGGTCAGGCCTTATCTAGACTCTTGGAGTAGTGGCACAAGCATCTCTCTGCTAACAAATCAGGCCCTGATAAATGCAAATCTGAATTCTATTGACTGCTGTGCTACCTTTGTTGACCACTGCTTTGCTAAGCTGTTTTTAGTTTTGTTTTGTTTTGCCTTTTTTTTTTTGGGGGGGGGGGGTGTGTTTGTTTTTTTGTTGTTTTGTTTTGTTTTTGTTTTTTTTCCATTAATATACCTCCTGAGTCCATTTTAAAGAAAAACTAACAAGTCAGCCATGGATTTACCATGGGAGCCATTAGCAGCAGGCATTTAAAACTGCAGACCATTTACTTTACCTGTATCAACCAGCTCTGCTGGTATCAATCACCAGAACACCACAGACATCAGCAGGATTGCACCGATTTATAGGATCTAAGGATCTGCCTTCTTACCTTTACTGAGGAATTTGCAGTAATTCAGTCTTGATTCTGAGAGTGGTTATTTGCACCTGGACCCCCTTGTAGTGCCCCAGCAAAATAAAATTAGGTGAAGCAATTTCTGAGGCGATTTGAGGCCATTAACATGACGAAAAGTGATTAACATTGTTTGTGTGATTTACTGCCCTCGATGAGCACTGTTTAGTTGAAAACGACTTAGTAAAAAATGCTTTTACATACAGCTGGGAGAGGACTTAATCCATGCTTTCAAAAACACTGATTTTAGCCAAATATGGAGACACTGTGCTGATTACCAAAGTCACGGCCCAAGGTATTCTGAGGAGGAAACATGTCTCGTTTCAGGTCTAGCCCTGAAACCACCCACAGGCTATGATGGAGTGTCAGAGCATTCCTAAGAAACATGCTCCATTTCTGCAATGAAGCTTCATTCTTATGGGAGGCTGTTTGCAATATAGAAACAGACCACATCCAACAATTTGTGGAATCACTGCAACTTATCACAATGTTCTCCCTCCTCTGCCCCAGCTGTCTGTCCTCCTTAGCTTTTCCAACATCTTTGGAAAGAGAGAGAAAATGCCTCAAGTGGCAGAGGCAATATTTGCAATGCTCCCTAATCCAAATACTGTTTTCTGACAGTATCCCTCTGCTACTGTTTCTTAAATAGGTTCAGGAGGGGTGTGCAGAAGAACCCTTTGAAAGCTGCTTCTAATTGCTTAGGTTGTGTACCTAGATTAAAAACCATCTCATTCAACAACTCTCTGGCTGAGATTTGTTTGCTCCCACTGCCAGATGCAACTTAGTGGCACCTGCTCACCTTCTGATTTGGAACTGAGCTGGCAACACCTGTTCTGATTTAATTTGATGGAGGTAAATCACTGCAAGTCCCCCAGCATCAAGGATCCATTATCGGTAACTACATTATCTACAACGTACTAAACATTTGCTCTGAACACACTTACAGGAAGAGAAGCAAAATAATAGGAAGTGTTTCAGGAAGCAGTTGCCAATCTAAATTTTTCCCTCTCTTGGAACACCTAGCTGTGTGAGTAGGAGGGAGGAAAAGTGAGTTTACCATCAGGCTTTTGAAAGTTGTAGATGAATGCAGATAATAAAACTGAATTAATGGAGGAGGACGTACACATCTACTCAAAAGGACTTCTGCAGGAGGTGGAGGACTTACTTTGGACTGCAAGAATAGAAATATCCTTAACAGTTGCAGTTGTAAGAGAGAGCTGGTGTGGTTTACAAAAGGGGATATACAGCCAGAGCTGCATAAGTGGGAACAGGAAGTGGTTTCTTTGAGCTGTGGACAATGTGTGGGGCACACGACCATGCAGCTCACTGCTTTTGCATCAGTGGGTTGCAGGACCATTGTTATCCACTGGCTACTGCTGGGATTCTTGCTGGGATTTGAGGAATTCATAAAATATAATGAAGGAAATTAACCCCCTTTTGGCAGAGTGAAAAAATAGATCCAAAAGATCTGCTGAAAGGAAATGCAGATTGCATGTGAGGAGCACAGGCACAACTTTAGAACAGATTTCCTTTCTGAGTTTTCCAAAGTCTGTAACAATGCTCTGACAACATATTAGCAAGAAGAGTGGGGATTGCTTTCTCCTAACAAAGCATTTTCCGAGCAGTAATGACTCAGTGCACTGCTGCTTTTCCCTCTTCTGCACCTCTCCCAGCCCCAGGAATGTTCAAGTCCCTTTCAGAGCTAAGTACATCGCAGTTCCCACCTTAACCTGTTCGCTGGCAAACCCTGCCTCCTGTTCTGCTTCAAACCCCATCCCAAGACCAAACAACTGACCTTGACAGTATGAAGCAGAGGTGGCTATCAGAGATATGTCTCTCTGGGAGGCTCAGAACAGCATCCACAGGCATGCTACACTGTTGGCCCTTAGCATAATCCCTAGGCATTAATTTCACTCCTGTTTCTGCAGCAGCCTCAAAGCCTTCATCTGCATCTGGACATAATAGGAGACAGGGATGTTTTCCTTGCTACTTCCCATTTGACTCTTCTACTACCCTCTTTTTTTTTCTTTTTCTTCTCTTCATCTCAATTTTGCAAAGCTCAACAGTGAAATTGCAGCTAAACATAGCTGGCATAAGGGGAGAACTACCCAGGAGGTATTAAGAGAGAGCCTGCATCAGCTTTTGCACAGGCACAGCAGCTGACATATGGCACAATGCAACAAGCAACCAGACCCAGAGCTATCTAGCAGTGACCTACACATCTGCTGGCATAGGAACTGAGGCCTTGGGGCACAGTTCAAACCGAGCTAGTGTGATTGAGAAAAAGCAACTTCCCCATTCTTTCTTATGCTACATCCATCTGTTACACAGCCTATCATTCGGAATGGGGTTATAACTATTACAACACCCTGTGTTATAAAAAAGACCTACAAAATTGCATTGTGGATTTTTTCCTAATGCTGGATTAAATTTAATTTGTGTTCAAATGAAATATATTTCTGGTTTTTATTTTATTTTATTTTTTTTAATTAAAATTTCTTCCTAATTAGTAGTCTGAAGGTTCATTCTGGGGTTCCACAAAAGTCACACCCAAACACTTTGTTCTATGTTTCTAGAAAAAAATATCTCTTGAACAAAACATTACCCTGAGAAACACCAGACTGAAAGAGTGGGTTTTGGAAGTAGAGTGGGGAGTGGGGAGTAGAAAGGCAAATTTTAGTTGCAAAAGAATGGGGATTAGGTTTAGCAGTGTCCTGAAGGTGGAGAGTTAAAGAGAGAGGCAAAATCAAGGTAATGCATCTGAAGAGCATGGGTGAGGATTATAAATATAAATCACAATGAAGTGACTGGCAACAGTATCTGGAAAGGCAGTCATTAGGAAGGAAGGCAGAGGTGGGAAAGTAATTTGAAATGCATTGCCATAGAGGTCTGAGATGTTCCAATACTAGGATAACACAAAGGGGACATAGGTGAAGGGCTGTTGAGATTCCAGTGAAGAGCAAGAGGTAAGGCCTGCCACAGAAGAGGAGGAATGGGGAGGTGGATAGGCATATTGTGGGAAAAGGCTGCAGGAAGACAAGGATTTGAGCAGAAAAATATATCTGTCAGTACTGAAAGTGGTAAAGAAGTTCAAGGATGAAATAACCCAAACATGTTGACCTCAGAGCACAAATACATAAAGGGACCTTCTTGGTGCCTGGTTCGCATCACCAGGAGATATTATTCAGTCACGAGTTTTTAATCACAAATGGGTTGATACTGCAACACATATTTTCCAGTTATCACTTACAATTGAATGACAAGTAACACTTCCCTCCCATGCTGAAAGAATCTGCAACCAGTAGTCAGGGTGTTACTCCACCCTGCTCTGAAATTGTAGTTCTCTTTCTCACACAGTTCAGAGCTGACTGGCTTGTGGTTTCTCCACAGTGGCTTTGGGCCCATTTTTTTTTTCCTTTTCTTATTTATTTGGAAATAAAGTCTGCTGACTTTGGCAGCATGCCTTGAGTAGGTTCCTTTTTTCTCTGAAGGTCTTGCACTATTTCCCTGAGACACAAACCCAGTTCATACTGGGAAGCACATACTAACTCAAAGCTGGATAGCACAGCAGCTGGGAACTCCCTTGTGACAGGACAGCAATGACGCAAGTGGAGGGAGCCACCAGTAATTCCACTGGGTAAGTCCTAGAAGCAGAGTGAAGCAAGGGGAGTTGCTAGTTTCAAAAGCATGAAGTCACTCGAAAGATGCAGAGATTTCCAACTTTGGAAACAACGGGTTCCCGGAGGTGAACGATTCATAGCAGAAAGAAAGAATTCAGAAGAAGAGAATAATTTCCTTCGGGAGGTATTTTCAGTGAAATTGGCCCAACTTCATAAAATCCAGGAAGCTAGGGTTTTTTTTCTGCAGCAAATATCTGTCACACCAAATTGGTCAGAGCTAAGATCAAGTAAGAAGTTAAGTGATAGGAGAAATATCCTGTGCTGAGAAGTTGGCTTACTTTTAGACCCCAAAGAATGGTAAAAAAAAAAAAAAAAGAAAAAATCTCAGCCAATACATTGGTTTTTTGGCTAGTTCTGGACAACACAAGTCAATTTTCTGGCAATTGCTGGCTGTTAGCCCTGCTCTTTATAAGTGAATAGAAAGAAAAGCGAAAAAAGAGTCTGCCATCTAATGAAAAGAGAAAAGAAAATCCAGAGGACTAACAGTAAAAGCCACAGACTACCATGTAAATCCCAACTCTGAAACTTGAAAGTTCACAGTCACTTCAGAAGACCATGCAGAAAATCCTTGGAGTCATCCAAGGAAGAAGGATGTGCTAATCATCATTTCTCTGTCTTACACACACACATATGCATGGATTTGCATACTAATACAGGTTTTATTATTACACACTTGGGCTTCTTTGGATCAAAACATGTATAAATGGTAGTAAACACTTTATCCTTCAATGCAGTAGGGTTCCCATGTGCAGTGTGGAGCTACAGCACCCTTCAGTGCAGTGCTGGTCAGACAGAGATATCATGAGCATCATCTACTGCTCAGAGCCTTAGTGAAGAACCCCTCACTCAGGAGTGCAGAGGCTTTGCCGTTATCAATACCAAACACTTGGAGAGGTCAAAGTATTTCCCTGTCCTTCTCAGAGATGTATGAAGGTGAGAAACCATAGTATCAATTTAGAGAGGTGTAATTACAAACAGATGTTGCCACACAGGAAATCATTGGTGTATCTGGATAAGAGGCAAGTTCAGTTCACTAGGTCATGTGTCTTACATGTCCATCAGGCTTTCCTTCATCAGTTTGTAAAGACAAGCTGGTGGAGAATCCCTAACACCACCCCAGTGTCCTCAGTGACGACAAGAAGGGGTACACATTTCCATTTAATTGCAGTCTGTTTCCTTCAGTGGTTCTGGGACCCTGGGTATTATATAATAACTATTGTGCTCACTACCTTCTCCAAAATAAACAGTTGAGAGAGTCTGGAAAAGTTGTAATGGAAGTGTCTCATGGAAGGCCATGATTTCCCATATTATAAATACGTAATTTCATAGTAATCACATACATTACATAGTATAAATCTCTTCTACATCAGGTAAAGAAAGTTATTCCCATTATCAAGTGCTGAAGTCTGATATGATTCTTTACAACAAAATCCTCTCCAAGGTGAGCAAAATCAGTTTGGCTTTCTAGAGAATACAATTATAAGCTTCAAGCAAAAGAGCTTAGAGAAGGATTCAACAGTGTGTCTTTGTAAATTATACTCTAAGGCTTGCATTTTTCTCCCTACTTGATGGGGTGAGGGGAATGAGGCAATTGCACATAATAGGCCTCAAAGAAAAGACTTCAGTAAAAAAAAAGCAAAACCAAACCAAACTAGACCAAACCAAACCAAACCAAAAACAAAAAAACAAAAAACAAAAAACAAAAAACAAAACAAAACAAAACAAAAACAAAAAACAAAAAAAAACCAAACCAAAACAAAAAAAAAAACCAAAAAAAAAAAAAACCAATCCAAGGAAAAGTTGCATTTGATTTGGAGAGCAGGTATGTGCAGACTTGAAAAGTGGCCAGCAAAAAAATGGAGGAGATTTAGGGAATTGTGAGACAATGAGGGAATGATCCAGGTATTTTGATGGGCTCCAGCCAGTAGTGTACAATGCACTCTGGAAATGACAGTGCATGTGTCTGTTTCCTGATGACTGTATTTGATTCTGCAGCTGATAGAAAAGAAACAGATGCAGCTAGCAAGAGGCTGGGCCACTGCACAGGCTGACACAATTTACAATATTAATATATCTATATAGAGGACTCTGCTCATTCAGCATAATCATCCTTGTCTTGATTACTTCTGTCTCTATCCAGGTTTTTCTAATAATTTTTGCTTCTTTTAATTGTGCTCACTCTTCTCTGACCCAGCCTGACCTGCTATATTTGAACAAGGACCACCCCTAAATATTTTTTTGCATTTATACCATAAAGCCTAACAGACATCTTTATTAAAAATCTAAGACATCATTAAAGTATTGTTTCTCATATTTTCAGTTGTAAGAGGGAACACAAAATGTGTATTGCATTACTTAGTTTTGAGCTGATTTCTCTGCAGCAAGCAGGAGGGGATAGGGAAGCAAGCAAAGCAAGGAAAGAAATAAACAGGAGCTCTTTTACTTTTTTCCATAGCTGGATGGTCTGCAGACACCTGCTGCACGTTTCTAGTGATGTGTTCCTTCCAGCCCTCTAATACCTGATAGTCTAGAAACAATATCCACATCAACCAAATGATTTATTTATTCTCTAACCATAAATTATCAGACGCGGCCCTCAGTTAGATGTGTCTCAACCTTTACACTTCACATCCTCAGCCTTTATCAATGCTGTTCTAAAGGGCAGGCATATTCGATTTAATAGTCTTTTTACTTTTCCCTTCATTTTTCTGTCTTTTGTGACTTAAACAATCAATCTTCTCTCTTTTCTCACATCTTTTTACTTGAGAACTTCTATTTTTATTCTTGCTCTTGACTGTGCCTCCTTTGTCTCTAACAGCCTGTCAGCAAATAGCATTTTCTGTGTTGACACAGCTCTTTCCCTTCTGACGGCAGACCAAAGGCATTAGTGTAACTTAGCTCTTCCCTGGAGTCAGAGAAAGGGGATTTTGCCTCCAGGGTAGTGACTGGGAGACAGATAAACTGCTCAGAGGAACTGTGACTGCTGCTTTTTCACTGGTTCCTCAGGATGCCTCCCTGAATCCCAGCAACTCATCCTCAGAATGATCCCGCATTTGGGAGTTCAGCAGCTGGTTAGGATGATGCTGCAGGATGGCAGGTTAAGATGGAAGTTAAGATGACTTCTCCAGCATGGCAGTAACACCTCCCTCTCTGGTACTTGCTTGAGCAAACACAAATTCAATTTCTATCACAAATGCCCCTGTGAGTAGGGACTATCTATCACTGCTGATCATGAGACGTGAGATCCCAGAGCTACTCCACAATTTAAATCCCATCAAGATACAACTGGTAGAGGCCATCCTTGCAGCTTGTTGGAAATGAGACTATGCTTGCCTCTGACCCCACCTCCCCTTCCTCTCTGACCTTACACAGAAAATGGCACATAGAGAAACTCCCTGGGGCTCTGAAATGCTGAATGGCTCTTCCTGCACTGGTCACCCTCATTCTGTGACATGGTGAGCCAGTGCAGCACTGAGTGATGGAGAGTTTTTTCTTTCATAGAATTGAAGACATTGTATTGAGGACATTTCTCAGATGAAAAGTTGAGAAATATGAATTCACCCCCTCCCTCTTTTGTTTGTGCTTTCTTCCCCCCAAGAAAAAGGGTCATTTCTGCAGCCTCTGCAGTCAGTAGGGATTTTATTGTGGAGCTCATCAGTCACAGTATGGCTTATAAACACAAAATGCCAGCACAGATCTGTCAAGTCTCTTCCTTGCTGCATGACACTTACCTCTCTGTTCCCTCCTTGCCAGTCCTCTGCCTTTTCCACTCTCCCCTGTCTCCAGGCCAGCAAGTCACTCACTGCCAGTGCTCTGCCAAAGCAATTCTCCAAGTGCAGCTTCCCTCTGTGGCAGCTTTACCCGGTGTCATCGTGCCTCCCCTGCTGTCCCCTGGGGAGGGTCATTAGCAGGGGGTCACACACACCAGCACAGGCTACTGGAGGCAGTGAGGGAGAGAAAATCATCCCAGAGAACTCCCCAGGCTGCACCCCAACCTCTGGGTAGCAAAAGATGTGTCAGGCTTCCTGTGGCTTAAATCTCCATAGAGTATTTCCATACTCACAAGGATGCCCCACAGCAAGGACTGGTGTTTTAATAAAGCTGCCTCCTGCTTCCAGGCATCAGTCTATAGGGCAAGAAAAGGGGGCCGTGTTACCCCACGTGGGCAAGGCTGCCCTACACATTAATCAGGGAGTCATCAGACATCATAGCAAAGCCTCTTGAGTACCAGGTCTTCAAGAACACTCACATTTTGTGCTTCAGAACTCTCCAGAGGAGGGTGAGGTGTTTCAACACAATCTCCAACACAGCTTCATAATACGTTGCAGAACTTTACTTTTATTTGGACACTGGTTGTTTCATGAGTGAATTCAATCAGGTGAGAACGTGGAAATCCTTTTCCTCCAGCAGCCTCTGCTCTGCTGGGACACGTCCCAAATCATGGAGTGGGATGCAGTGCTGTGAAGAGGGAGAATGCCCACCACTTTCTTGTCTTGCTGTGGGCACATCTTTACCTGCCTGCTCACACCATGAGTCAAGCAGCAGTGGGAAGCCTCTCCACATATTGCCCAGGTGCTGTTGTAGGAGGCAGTGGGAAAACAGCCTGAAGCTCCCACAGTTAAGCCCTTTCTAGCATTTTCTCCTCTTCCCCAGATAAACTGACACCTGATTTATGTGGAACTAGGAAAGCAAAGAAATCAAAATGCAAAAGCACAGGCAGGTTTTTCTCAGAGGATACTCATGATTCTTTGGAAACCTCTATTTATGTCAAAACCCCCACTTGCTCTCACTGTCCACAGATAAAATTTCACACAGCTTCATCTCTAAACTTTTTTTTTTGTGTGTATACGTAGTCTGTCTTTCTGAGGTGCTGTTGTACAGCAAGCACTTTTTTTAAATACCTCATCACAGCTGCTCCAAGAAAATGTGGGATCCTCTGTCACATCTGGAAATGTGAAAAGGGTCAGTTACTACATGTGATTCCTGTGACCCACTCCTGTGCTCTGCCGTTTTACACAGGAAAGGTTTGTGCCAAGGAGAGGGAATGTCAGGTGCCTTAGAAATGGTTGCACAGCAGGTTAAACAGGCAATCATGCTCCTGCTGATGAGGATATTTACAACATGGAGAAGTCACTAATTTCTGAAGGAAACAAATAAAGCTGGCTGAACAATCACAGCATATCATGGGAAACTTCCCAGAAGTTTCACTGATGTTCCACTCATCTCAGACTCTTAGCAAATCTAATTTAAAGGTGTTAAATACCTTAAAAACTAGGACTAAGCTACATCCCCAAAAATATTTCTACCACAGTCTCCTTAAGACATCTCTAACAATAGATTTCACATGGAAAAAAATAAGTTCTACTTTTCTGTTCCACTCCCATTCAGTTCAGACTCCTCCGCTTCCCAGGGGAAGCAAACAGCTTCTCCTCCTCCAAGAATATCTGAACTGAAAAAGCTCTCCTGTCTCACCACAGACTTCAGGAAAGAATCCCACCTTCACCAGCTTCAGAAGCTTCTGATCATGACTTCAAGAACGAGAAGCTGCTCTTCATGTTAGGTCTAACAAACCTATATTCTTCTGTAAAATTAAAGAAATGGAGCTACCATTTGGTAATAGCATGACTCCACAAATAAATTCATGTAACTTAATCTGTCTGGGTTCCCAAACCATGCATAAAAATGATGCAAAAATGGAATGCAAAAGTTGCAAAGATCAGAGAAATCACGTCTCTTATTCTATTTGGACCTCATGTATACATCAGTAGATTAGCTTATACATCAATACATCATGTTTCAGTTCATTTATAATAAAAATAAAAAGCCGTTTAAATATTTTCTCAACTGTTAAGGGTGATTTCTTTCTTTAGTGCAAATAATTAAGCATTGAAGATTTAGTGATCTATTTGATACAGAGGGAATAAAAGATTTGAAGAATTTTAAACAAGAAAAATAAGCCCTCTCTGAACTGACTACTGTACACTTTTGAAATGTTTGAAATTTAAGGCTGATATTTTAGCCCTATCCCCAAAAAGTCTTCTAGTTAATGTCTATGCATATTTATGTAATTTAAATTAGTTACTTTCATTCTCTCATATTGTTCTATGAATATAAGATAAACTTATGACCTAGGGAGATTAAAAATTGAAATGAAAACAAGATTCAGAAACACAGAATTGTTAAGATTGGATCTGGCAATCATCCAGTCCACCCCTCCTAGAACAGGTGACACAGGAAGCTGTCCAAGTGGGTTTGGAATGTCTCCAGAGAGGAGGACTCCACAACCTGCTTGAGCAGCCTGTTCCAGTGTTCAGCCAGCCTCAGCATAAAGTTCTTCCTCATGTTGAGGTGAAACTTTATATGTTTTAGTTTATAGCCATTGCTCCTTGTCCTGTCACTGGGCACCACTGAAAATAGTCTGGCACCACCCTCTTAACAAGTGCCTTTGAGATGTTTATATGCATTTATGAGATCCTCTCTCAGCCTTCCTTTCTCTGGACCAAACAGGCCCAGCTCCCACAGTCTCTCCTCATCAGAGAGATGCTCCAGACCCCAAATCATCTTTGTAGCCTCCACTGAACCCTCTCCAGTAGCTCCTTGTCTTTCTTGTATTTAGACTTGAAGTTTGTTCCCTGGACCATATAAAGAACTAAGGCATGTAATGTTTTGTCAGATTATAGTGCACTGCATTTCTTCCCATTTCAGTAACAATAAAATGAATGGATCAAAAAAGAGAATTTTCTGTACAGCTTCTCTGTAACTTACTGTATAGCCTAATCACATTTTTTTGGTATGTAATATAAAGGGGATTTGAACTCTAAAGAAACATAGTGAGAGACAAAAAAGCAGAATTTGGTATCTGCAGCTACCATCAATTCAACCCACACTATTTTAGCACAGGCTGAAGCCCTAGAGGGCTTAACCACATGCTTAACTTATGCATTTTGCTTCATTAAAACTTGGACTAAGTAGTAATGACTGTATTTTACTTTGGTTTGTTGCTGTTAATATTGATAAATGTTCTTGTCATTGCTTCTAGTCACAGTGTGCTGGACTGTGGCCTTAAATATTACTCTAAAACCAGAAATACCACTGAAGTGCTGTAGTATGCTCTTAAATGGAGATACATAAATATCCTAATTCTTCCTAACTTCTTCAATGAGATTGCCCATTTGAATTTTTAGCTGCAGTTTTGCCAACTTCTCCTAGCAACCCTCCACAGTAAATGCATCCTCGGGATGCTGTGGAGGTACAAAGCAGTCTAGGATATTACAACAAAGCTGGATGGAGCACAACAATGGCCACCAAAGGTGGGAACACAGCATCAAAGCCAAATGGTAGAGAAAGCAGCTGGGAGGAGAGAAATGGTCTGGGAAATGGTTGTGTAAAGTATTCACAGAACCAGGAGAATAAGCTGAGCTTCCCAAGCCACCAAGTTCAAGAGGCTTTGGCAAGTAAAATGCATCAAACCAGTCCCAAAGGCAGGTCATCATGTGTAATGTTATGAATTAATGGGCCAGGAGACCAGCTCCTTTGAAAAGGCCTTTATTAGAAATCAGCTCTGGGTAGGGGGCTCGGGGGCTGCGCCTGCCGCCGCTGCTCCCTGTGGACACCGTGGAGGAGGAGGTGCTGACGATTCTGCTGCTGGTGCTGCAGAGTCGGGATTCTTGTCCTCGCAGGAGCTTCCAAAGAATCTTCCTTTACTCGTGTGCTCTCGGGGGGGGTCACCTCTCTCCAGTTCTCTTCAGGTCATGGCGAGAAGGTAACCAAAAATACCTGCTACCTGCAGGTAGCTGGACTTGTGCATTGCACAGTATTATCCTCCTTAGGTCCAGTTTTTGTGTTGACTCGTTGTTTTAGGGGGTTTTCTGGGGTTCAGCTGGCTGAATCAGTGCATCTTGGGAGCAGGGTGTCCTAATCTCCATATTGGGCGGGGTCAGCAGCCCCCACTGGGAAGCAGGTACAGGATTCTCCCCGACGGGGTGGGGACAGCCCGGTGACTCAGGGAAAAAGGGTGGAATCCCCCCCGGGTGGGGGCACCCCGAGACCCAGGGGAGAAAGGGTATAAAACTCAGGGTACAACAAGTAAAAATTTTAGGGATACATTCAATTTGAACAGCTTAAATAGGTAAGTAACATTGCATCTTCCATTTTACAGCAAAACATTCTTTCTGGCTGCCGACAGCCTTTGCAGACAGCCCCTGGGGGCAGGGCTCGCCTCTCGGCCTTTTCTCTTTAGGCCTTTTCTCTTTAGGCCGGGCGAGTTAATAGGCTGTTTTAACATTACAATCAAACTATTTAACATTACAACTTGGGAGTATACAGCTTGGGTTTTTGTATTTCTTTCAATCCCCCCTCTAATTCTTTGATCGGGCTTTTGTCCGCATCAATTGGCTATTTCTGATTTAAGGGAATAACTTTGTTTTAATTCTTGGTATTGGTTATAAATTCTTTTTGCTGTACTTAGTTGTTCTTCTTGGGGTTTTAATTTAATTGTATTCGTGGGTTTCTGCATACAGTGGAAGAGTAGGAGACTGGCAAAGGCACTAATTGCAATGAACACTACTTTTTTCCACTATGAGTTGTTCCACCAGTTTATATTAATTAGGGGCTTCCATTCTTGGGTACTTGCAATTTTTTTTATTTCCTTGGAAATATTTCTTATTGCTTTACTCTCATAATTGACTGCTAGTTTAAGTTGATTAACTACTGCTCTTGTTTGTGTCAATTGGTTATTGATATGTTCAAGGGCAAGGGCTGTTGTGTTTGATATGCTTATTAATACTGTTTGTAATTTGATAATTCTATTCAACATGTAAATTGGAGTTTGGTACCCCCATGTTTTATCTTGTGCCCAAGTTGCTGGTTTATATATCTTTTCTATTTCTTTTGGTGTCCATATTTTATTCTCCCATGTTTGGGTGTTGCTTATACTAATTACAGTTCTTTTTCTTTGGCTATTTCTCTTTAAATTGCTATATAAGGGTTCCCAATATTTTGAAGTCTCTCTGATTCTCCAAAAAGGATTGCCTTTTTTATTAATGCAGTTATGTGGATCATAACTTTTATTATAGACACACTTTGATTTTCTTTTCTCAATAGACCAATATTTCTCCTCATCTTCTTCTATAGTTCATCTATTTCACTCTTTTTTACTACCAGTGGTTTTTCTTTTATTAGATTTGTGACTCTTTTTGGATTTTCCAACTCTTTAAAACAGAACCATTCTCTGATAGGGCACTCTCCAGTCAGGCACTGCTTAAACATAGCAGCTTTTCCAATCCAGTATTGTTTTTGACAGGTGGATAATTGGATCATGTTAAAGCATGTGGGATTCACATGGGTGTGAACTCTTATAAGGGATTGTAGATTCTCCCCATGGCATTTGGAGCAAGCTCCATCTGCAAATTTGCTTGTTACCAGGACTACTATCAGTCCCTTCAAGAGTCCAGTATGAACCATTTTATTTGTGGGCCCTCTGGTCTCACCTGGGCTTGCCTCTTGGGTCGGAGAGTTTTTTCTCCTCATCATCAACAGGACTATTATCAGTCCCTCCAAGAGTCCAGTATGAACCGGCCCCGTCTCTTTGGTCTCACCTGGTCTTGCCTCTTGGGTTTGGGGATTTCTTAGGCTGGATTTGTGGAGTCCTCCCTTGTTTATTCCCACTTTTTTCTTAGTTTTATTTAGTTCCTTTTGGGTGTGCCCTATGAGAGATTTAATTTTTTTAGAATTACTGCTACTTATCATTTTTTTACATTAACACTCTGTGACTCATTACAATAACTTTGCATTTAACTATTACAATTACAACATTACAATTACAACATTACAATAACTTTGCATTGATTATTTTACACTTCTATATTAACACTTTTTTAACTTCTTATAACAATGTGGATTTTCAGCAATGGTAACAACAACTTGTAATAACTGTTATTGTCCCTTATTGTTTTTAACTGGCTTTCGGTTGTTTCTTGAGAGTTATTTTGAGGGTGTCTGGATCTCAAGTGACAGTCCACTCAGAGGGAACTCTTGTTGGGGTTGCAGGGTCAGAGGGATCTCTCGGGGGTGGTAATGGTCCTTTCACTCTGGTGATGTGAGTCCAACCCTTTTCTTGGGTTCGCACAGCAGTATGAGTAGTGAGTAGAACTTGGAACGGACCTTCAAATTTAGGGGTTAATGGGGTGGTATTCCAGGACTTAATTAAAACCCAGTCTCCTGGTTTTATTTGGTGCATGTCAGTGTCTAAGGGAGAGGTTTGAGGAAGATACCCTCTTCTTTTAAGATCTGCCAATGTCTTTCCAATTGTTTTTACATATTCTTGGGTAGCGGCCTCTCCTTCTAAATAATTCCCAGTGCTATAGGGGGTTAGTAAGAAGGGGAGTCCAAACATCATTTCATATGGTGAAGCCCCTATGTCGGATCTCGGTCGGACCCGGATTCGCAGAAGGGCCAGGGGCAAACACTTGAGCCAATTCATTCTTGTTTTGGTTATCAATTTGGTTAATACATTTTTGAGGGTTTTATTCATCCTCTCAACTCTCCCTGAACTTTGGGGATGCCAGGGTGTATGCAATTGCCACTTGATTCCTAAGGCTTTAATGACATCATGTAGGATTTTGGCTACAAAATGAGGACCTCGGTCTGAATCAATATTATTCACTAGCCCATACCGGGGGATGATGTGTTCTAATAATATTTTTATTACCACTTGTGCTGTTTCTTTTTTTGTAGGAAAGGCTTCCACCCAATGGGTTAGATGATCAACTATAACAAGTAGATATTTGTACCCTTGTACTGGAGGCATTTCAGTAAAATTTATTTGTATATTTTGGAAGGGTCTTAATGCTATTTGTCTTCCTCCTGGGGTATTCTTTCTCATTGCTTTTTGATTCACCTTTTGGCAGATAAGGCATCCTTCAGTAATTGCTTTGGCCAAATTATATACTCCGATACATAAATACTCTCTTAAAAAGTGATCACATAACCCTTGGGTGCCCCAGTGGGTCAGACTGTGTATTTCTGTTAGCATTTTTCGAGCCAGGGCTTTATTTAAAAACTTTCGTCCATCCAGTGTTAACCATTCTCCTTGTTTCCCTTGGTGCAGCTTTAACTTTTTTATTTCTTCTGATTCATAATCGTCATATATTGGTTCTTTATCAGCTGGCAAATCAGTCAAAGTCAAAATTTTTATTGGCTCTCCCAGGTTTTGGGCTGCTAACTTGGCGGCTTGGTCAGCTGCTTGATTGCCTTTTCCTTCAAAGGTATTCCCTTTTTGATGTCCCTTGATATGCACTATTGCAATTTCCCTGGGTTTCATAAGGGATTTTAATACCAACTTAATTAGTTCTTTATGTATCAAATCTTTTCCCTTGGAATTTAGGTATCCTCTTTCTTCCCAAATTTTTCCAAATGTGTGCACAATTCCAAAGGCATACCGTGAGTCAGTGTAAATTGTACCTTGATCTTGTTCTAACAGGTCCAATCCTCTTTTTAGAGCATAGACCTCACAGCATTGAGCAGACCAGTTTGGGGGCAATTTTTCTTTCTCTATAACTTTCAAACTCTGTTTGTTGATACCTTCGACTATTGCATAACCTGATATTCTTTTTCCCTCTGCCATTTTAGATGATCCATCAATGAACAACACCCTCCCATATGGCAGGGGTACATCCTCAAGGTCCTCCCTTACTTTTGTTTGCAGGTCTATGACTTCTAAGCAATTATGTTCTAGGGCGGGTATGGGCTCCCCTGAGAGGAATTGTGCAGGGTTTAAACTTTTGGATGTGATTAATTCTAGATTTTCAGCATTTGTCAGAATTACTTCATATTTTAGGATCCTTGAGTCTGTTAACCATTGTTGGGCTTTTTGACTCAACACTGCTCTGAGATCGTGGGGGGTGTGTGCAATGATTTTTCCTTGTAGTGTTAGCTTTTGTGCTTCTTCTACAAGGACTGCTGTAGCTGCCACAGCTTGAAGACAAGCTGGCCATCCCCTTGCAACTGGGTCTAGGAGCTTAGAAAGGTATGCAACAGGCTTTTTGTGTCCTCCCCACTCTTGGGTTAACACCCCATAGGCTGTTCCCTCTTCTGCATTTATGAATAAGTCAAACCTCTTCTTAAGGTCAGGAAGACTAAGAACTGGGGCTGAGGATAACTTGGCTTTTAGATTTTCTAACTGTTCTTCATTCTCAGCTGTCCATGTTACAGGTTCAGGTTGGACTAGTTTTTCATATAGAAATTTGACACTTTGTGAGTATTTTTCTATCCATAGTTTACAATAGCCAAATAGTCCCAATAGTTTTCTTACATCTCTTTTCGTGGTTGGAGCTGAGATGGACAGTATACCTGAGATTCTCTCAGGGCTCAGTTTTTTATACCCTTCCCCAATGAGGTGTCCAAGATGGGTTACTTGTGATTCTACAAACTGCAATTTGTTTTTAGATACTTTAAGGCCTTTTTCCCCTAGGAAATTTAGGAGTTTAATGCTGGCTCCTCTTACTTTATCTTGCTCCTTCCCTGATAGTAGGAGGTCATCTACATACTGTAGGATTTGTACGTTATCTCCAGGAGTGAATTGCCCTAACAGCTCTTCTAGAGCTTGTCCAAATAGAGTTGGACTCTCAGTAAAACCTTGGGGAAGTCGGGTCCACCTTAGCTGCTGCTTTCTCTGACTTTCGGGGCACTCCCACTCAAAGGCAAACCAATTTCGGCTCTCTTTAGCTAAGGGGCAGGCCCAAAAAGCATCCTTTAGGTCTATTACAGTGAACCAGCTGTGTTCTCTAGGGATTCTGCTTAAAAGGGTGTAGGGATTTGATACCACTGGGTATCTTGTAATTGTCCTTTTATTTACTTCTCTTAAGTTTTGCACAAGCCTAAATTTATTTTCTGTCTTTTTTACTGCCAAAATGGGGGTGTTATGGGGGGACATACAGGGTTCTAATATTCCTTCAGTTAACAGATGATTTATAATTGGTGTTAACCCCTTTTTACCTTCTATAGAAATAGGATATTGTTTCACTCTTATAGGGGGTATTTCTTCTTGCATCTTTATTCTTATAGGTGGGATGTTTAGGTATCCATACTTCCCCTCTTCAGCCCATACCTCTGGATTTATTTCATTCAAATCTTTAACAGTTATTTTTATCATCTGGACTACCATTTTACCTTCTTTAGGAAGAATCCCTACCCCTAACTGAACTTGCAAGTCTCTTCCGAGTAAATTACTGTCCAATTTAGGCAAGTATATGAGATCAGTGACACATTTTTTTGAATTTCCTTTGATCTCCACATTTTCTAAGACAGAAGCCCGGAAGGGTTTCCCTTCTGCTCCTAAGACATCACATGTCCGTTTCCCAACTGTAATCCCAATTGGAAGCTGATTAACACTAGATTTGTCTGCACCAGTATCTACTAAAAACTCAAATTCTTCATGATGGGGACCTACTTCAAATTTTACCATGGGCTCTTCTTGATGTTTCATTGGGTCCCCTAATATATAGAGCTCATGACACCCCTAATCTCCATTACCTTCTCCTTTTAAGAACTTCTCCAATGCCTCTTGCTCTTTTATAATAGTATTGTCCAAGGGTACCTTTTTGCAATATCTCCTTATGTGACCCACTTCGCCACAGTAGTGGCATATTCGGGTTTCTTTTGGTCTCAGAGGGGTGTTCCAAGGCAATAGCAGTTTTTCTCTGCCTCTCTCTGATGGAGGTTTTACATTTCTCCTTTCTTGTAAGTCTCTATTATCTCTGACACTTTCTTTGGCCACAGCTACCATAATTCTAGCTTTTGTCTTTGCTTTTTCATCTTCTCTCCTCAGATAAACTTTTAAAGCTTCTTTTAATAAGTCATTTATCCCCTTTTCCTGCCAGTCTTCCACCTTTTCTAGTTTCTTCCTTATATCTGGCCAGGATTTTGTAACAAACTGTAATTTTAAAAACACTTGTCCCTCGGGGCTATCTGGATCTAAGTTAGAATACTGCTGGAAGTTCTTTCTCAGTCTGTTTAACCAGGCTGCTGGGGTCTCATCTTTCTCCTGGGCTCCATCAAAGGCTAGTTTTGTGTTATTACTCCGGGGGACTGATTCCTTGATGCCTCTTATCATCAAGTTTCTGTAATCTTCCATATTTCGTATACCCTCCCCCATGTTTGGGTTCCACCTGGGGTCAACTAGTGGCAACTTCTGGTCTCCTGGGAGGCCCATCCTATTTTCCCTTTCCCAAACTCGTATGCCAGCTGTTCTAATCAGCCGAACTTCTTCTGGATTAAAAAGTATGTTTAATATCGAATTTAACTCACTCCACGTATAAATGCTCGGGCCTAAGAACTGATCTATTTGCTTAGCAATCCCCACAGGGTCTTCAACTAGATTCCCCAGCTCTTTCTTAAAACTTCTAACTTCTGAAGCTGTCAGAGGTGCATTTACAAACCCTACTCCTCCAGCTACTCCACCCATAGGGACTTCCCTTAGGGGGAAGAGTTTTGTTTTTGACCTGGTGCCACAGTAGGGTCCTTTTGGGGTTTCTAGAAAATTAGTCTCATTGGCTGGCAAGTCCAGCTCCCAGTTGTGTGGGGGTGCAGGGATGGTAGATGGTGAAGGGGAGTGGCCTAGGCTAGTGTTAGGAGAGGTTAAGGACAGGGCTGCAGGGTAGAAGGGATTAGTACTTGAGATAGTTGGGTTAGATTGAGGTGGTGGAGCTGTCGGGGGTAATCCTGTTGGGGTGCAAGCTGGAGAAGGAGTAGGGATTATGGTTTGGAGAGATGGGGAGGGGTTCACAGGTAAAGCTGGAGGGTTAGCAGAAATAGTTTGGGGTATCCCAGGGTAGACTGGAGAAGGGGGCAAATGATCGAGAGGGTCCCAATTATGACTGTTTTCTTCTCTTTTCTCTTTTTCATTTTTTTTCTTTTCCTCTTGTAGCTTACAAATCTTAGCTGTTTCACCTTCGGTTCTATGTGGCTGCCAGCAGGCAGCATAAAGGATCTGCTCAGAATCTGAATCCTTTCGAGATTTCAGATACTGGTTTAATTGGGAGCACATCCAAGGGTCTTTAGTTCCACACCATGGCCATTTTTCGGGTAAATTTAAAGTGGGCCAAACCTCTATATAATAATGAATCATTTTAACTTTATTCAAACTTTTAGTGGCTTCATCAGTACTCCATAGTTCTAACATTTGTCCTAGTGGACTATCTGGAGGAATGTTTTTTATCTTCTCCTTTTCTTTTTTCTCAGGCTGTTCTTGTCTACTTATGTATGCTTCCATTCTCACTGGTAATTTTCACTCACTCTATGAATACTTGTCAGTGGCCCCAGTAACAAAAGTAGCTCGGAAAACCCGCCCTTAGGGTCTCGGCCACTACTCAAGGTCTGGGCACCACCTCTGCCAGCGTTCTGGGTGCCCCGTGGTAGCCTGATAACCCGCCCTTAGGGTCTCAGCACTACTTCCAGCCAGCACCCCTCATTCACTCTATGAACACCCGTTAGTGGCTCCAGTCACTACTTCTGCCAGTGTTCTGAGTGCCCCGAAATGTAGCCCGGAAAACCCGCCCTTAGGGTTTCGGCCACTACTCCCAGCCAGCACCCCTCTTTCTCTCCTGTACGTCAGACAAGTTTCCGTAAGCAGTCGGTAAACCTGGGCCTAAAGTTGCAGTTACTACCACAGCTAGACTTGGACATACAGTGTGCGACACACTCACTCTCCCTATTGTTAAGTCCCTCGCACTTTTGGGACTTCCCTAACTCTCATTCACCCTACACCCGGATAAGTTCACTTCTGGGCAACCCTTGGCTCAGAAGACCCCCGGCCCTGTAGGCTCACCGCACCTGGAACGCATACCTCTCACTTCTAGGTACCCCCAACCAGTGCGCCCAATCCTGTACCCCGGTAGCTATCCCAGCCAGTGTCTCAAGTCGGTCCTCGCTCCCCGCACCCCGATAAGACACCCCAGCCAGTGTCTCCTCACCTGGACACCCCGGGCCGTGACCTCAGCCAATGCGGTGCATCATTACCTGGACACCCCGGGCCATAGCACGGCCAGTACCCTCTTTTACTCTCCCCACCCCGATAAGCTACCCCAGCCAGTGTGCAGAGCCCCCGAAAAGTAGCCCGGAAAACCCGCCCTTAGGGTTTCGGCCACTACCCCAGCCAGCACTCAGACACCCCGGGCCGTAACTTCAGCCAATGCGGTGCATGCTTCACACAGCTTCTAGGCTTTCCGCATGCTTGGATCAGCCCGAGCAGCCTGCCTCTGTGGATTTTAGAATGGAGGCGGGCCTATTTCCTCATTCACTCTATGACGTGCCACTCACTCTCTAAATTACCTCTGCACGCCCAGAGGGGGGCCCCCTATGCCCCTGGAGACGCCTCTCTCACTCAGTTCTCCTTTCGCTTCCCTCCGTTCCCAGCTGACTCCCTCGCGGAAGTTCAGAACCGTGGTACTAGGAGGTCCACACTCACTTCGGGGGTCCGAGCTGCCGGCCCCCGTCTCACTCACACACCATTCACTCGTCTCCACTCCCGCCACCGGCTATACTTTACCGATGCTCCTCCGCGCTGTCCAATCCCAGGCTGCTTTCCTTGGGTCCGGTGTGACCAGCTGTCAGAGAGCCAAAGAGCGGCCGGCCGTGCCGTCCTCCGTCTTCTCTGGGTGTGGTCAGATCCCGGACGAGCCCCCAAATTGTTATGAATTAATGGGCCAGGAGACCAGCTCCTTTGAAAAGGCCTTTATTAGAAATCAGCTCTGGGTAGGGGGCTCGGGGGCTGCGCCTGCCGCCGCTGCTCCCTGTGGACACCGTGGAGGAGGAGGTGCTGACGATTCTGCTGCTGGTGCTGCAGAGTCGGGATTCTTGTCCTCGCAGGAGCTTCCAAAGAATCTTCCTTTACTCGTGTGCTCTCGGGGGGGGTCACCTCTCTCCAGTTCTCTTCAGGTCATGGCGAGAAGGTAACCAAAAATACCTGCTACCTGCAGGTAGCTGGACTTGTGCATTGCACAGTATTATCCTCCTTAGGTCCAGTTTTTGTGTTGACTCGTTGTTTTAGGGGATTTTCTGGGGTTCAGCTTGCTGAATCAGTGCATCTTGGGAGCAGGGTGTCCTAATCTCCATATTGGGCGGGGTCAGCAGCCCCCACTGGGAAGCAGGTACAGGATTCTCCCCGACGGGGTGGGGACAGCCCGGTGACTCAGGGAAAAAGGGTGGAATCCCCCCCGGGTGGGGGCACCCCGAGACCCAGGGGAGAAAGGGTATAAAACTCAGGGTACAACAAGTAAAAATTTTAGGGATACATTCAATTTGAACAGCTTAAATAGGTAAGTAACATTGCATCTTCCATTTTACAGCAAAACATTCTTTCTGGCTGCTGACAGCCTTTGCAGACAGCCCCTGGGGGCAGGGCTCGCCTCTCGGCCTTTTCTCTTTAGGCCTTTTCTCTTTAGGCCGGGCGAGTTAATAGGCTGTTTTAACATTACAATCAAACTATTTAACATTACAACTTGGGAGTATACAGCTTGGGTTTTTGTATTTCTTTCATGTAACAAGATGAAAGCCCTTCAGAGCTGTTGTATTTCCTAAGATCTTTCTCTCATCCATATATCCATACATAGATTTTTGTGAGGAATATGTTTTCACAATAGGGTAGTTTCTGGCTTTTCTCTGTCCTAGCATTGTGCAAGGTGCCAGGTCAAGTGTGTGCACCCTCTGCTTCCCCCTCCTTTTCTCCCCGCTCCCTGTTTAAGCTTGGGCTGCATCTGCTTCCGAAGGAAGGAGGCATATTTCAAATCTCCAGGAAACAGGAGACTATCACAGCTCTGGTTTTCTCCAAAATTCAGGTAATTGATTAATGAACTTTTCCTCTCTGCTCATTTGCAGCAGCAGGAGGAGATGGAGGTAATTATGACACTTGCAACTGAAGGTTCAGTACAGTGTGGTTACAAGAAGCCAAAGGCTAGGAAAAGGCATGCACATTACATGACATTTTTAAGAGTTTGCCAAGCCACAGGAATGAAAGGGGTATCAGCAACAAGTCCCTACAGGCTGTGCTGTTTGCAGTTTTCTACTTTCACACCCTGCAGTGCAGAAACCACAGTAACAGACTCCCCAGATAATTCCTGCCTCTGCACTCGAGCCTACCTGTGAGCTCAGGTTCAGAGACAGCTGCACATCACTGTGTATCTGATCAAGTCCTCTGCAGCACACGCACAGTGTTTTTGTCCCCCACCTCACAACAAAGGTTGGAAGCACACTGAGTGCTTTCAAATGCACTGTTTGCAATGTCAGGGTCAAAGTGTCTGCCTTTGCACAAAAGCAAGCAGAGCTATCTTTGAGGAAGGGACTTCAGAGGACAGCTCAGCTACAATAGGAGCCACATGATTTTCCTGCTGAACCTAAGTCACTGTTCTATATACATGTTCCTTCCTTCCTTCCTTCCTTCCTTCCTTCCTTCCTTCCTTCCTTCCTTCCTTCCTTCCTTCCTTCCTTCCTTCCTTCCTTCCTTCCTCTTTACAAAAACCCCAAAGTGATGCACACATACAGATTTGCAGACAAGCACCTCACTCTCCTCTGACAGCCACAGAAATCCACTGACATGACAGAAACTGTAGTTTAGCTCTGTTCCGTCAAAGGGTACTTGAGCCCAAGTGGGGAACCCAGAGTCACAACCCTCTGACATCCAGGAAAAACATCCACTGGCCTTTACTTCCAGAGGGTGCTATAATTTCAGCTTGTGTGCTCTGAAATCCCTGGCACTAAGGGGATTAAATCAAGCCTCAAGCTTGCAGGTGCATTTGATTCATTCAGTAATCAATCACCCTAAAACATTCCAAGCAAAAAGGATGGTGTAATTTTGTAACTAAGACCAGAAGAAAGGGAAACAAAATCAATATTAGAATATAATCTAGTATGGACAAAGGTTTCTGTCACAGGATTGAGACTGGGATAAATACAAACATTTAGGAAATAATTATACAGAATGTTAAACGATCCTGGGATGATCAATGTCAAAAGAACTGCTGTACATGAAGGCGAAAGCCAAACATGAGCCACAGGAAATAAACAGGAGAAAATGGGAATGCTTGTGTTTTGCTTTAAAACTATGTTTCCAAAAGTTTAAAACACCTATAAAACATCTACAATGTCTATAAACCCACTGAAATGTACATAAAACCAGTACATATTTGCTCAATGTATTTCAATGGTTTTAAAATTCTTCCTTGCAGCTTTAGAGGTGTGAGGCTTTCCAAAGGAAGTGATTGCCAAACTGATGCTTGAGACAAAGAAATCTTTTGTTCAGTGGGATACTTCCTTTCCTATCAGGTGAGTTAATCTTTGCAACTTTGTCTATGAAGAACAGCTGAAAATCTGTGATTTTTTTTTTTTTCGGTATACTTTGTTTTTCCTCATTTCAATTAATTATCTAGATGCACAGTCAGCTTAGCAGGGTGCCTTCAAAAATTCCTACACTTCAGTGCCATAGCACTGAGCAGAGTTTAACTAGATGATTTTATTAGGGAGCCAATTAACACTCAGATCCACACCCCACCCCCCCCTCAAAAAAAAAAAAAAAATCCATCTTTTTATTTCAGCCCTCTGAGAAAACTCTACATTGCAAGTCTGCAGTCAATGCCTTGTTGCACATCAAGGATCCCTGGCCAGAACAGATTTTTGAAGACATGCAGTCCTGATTTTGAAGAACTGTTATTTGCCTGTTCTTGGGAAAGAAGCCATCCCGTGTTCTACTCCTTATCAATAGGTAGGGAACAAACGAGTGAAGATGAATTAGAGTGCAGCTTCAAATAAGTGACTGTGAACAATGACACTTCAAGTGAGTATCTTGAAGTGAGACTGGGGATGGGTCTGTGGCCTATTAGGGGAGATACAGTCTGAGCTACTCTGGACAAAAAAACAGGATAGAAGAGATGAAGAAAAGGGAAGGTGTTTCAAAGGAAAATTCTGCCTTTTGTTAAAACAAAACAAAAAAAACCCCAACCAACACATTGTACAAAATCAGGAAATTTTGTATTGTGCAATTTTTAGTAATAACACTCCATTTACTGCCATGAGTTGGTGCTGGACTTCTTTTCTGTTTCCTTAAATCAACATATTTCATCTACAACCAGCTAGAATGGAATTTTTTTGATGCAGGTTTTATGTCTGGCATCTGTGTAATTCTGCTCTGACCTAATGTGTCCGTACAGGGATTGCACTAAAATGGCATTAGATGGCAGAAAATTAAGTTTCCAAGAAGCAGAAATAGAAAAAAAATTCAATTTGGTGGAAAGTGAAATGGAGAAATAGACGTAAGAAGTGGTGTGAAGGCATAAATTTACCAAGAAGGCACAACTTTTATTAGCTTGACTTGGGTAGTGTACGACCTTGGAATTTAGCCTTCCACCAGTTTGCAGAGGGGCTGGCTCTGTCTTTCCCTGCTTCTGTCTTCTCTTAGTCTGAACCTTTGTAACATCTACTATATTCCAAGCCAGAGGTTGTCCATATGCTAGTATTTCAATCCCATCTCTCCAAAAATGCTGTCTCTTCTCCACAATGACCTTCAACTTTTTTCCTGCAAGGACTTCTGTGTGGTACAGATATTTGCCAGGTGGCAAATTGCTGCTGTTGGGCTACAAAACTCAAAGGTCCAAAAGGAATTAACCAGGGCAGGAAAAAAGCAAGAAATGGAAGGAGTGTATTTAAACAGCAAGGTGAATAGAAGAGTTGAGGAAAATAAAATGGGTTTTTTACCAGACATCATATAGGAAAGCAAGTATGTCAATAAATTAAAAGGCAGGACAGATTCAATAATAGCACAGAAAGGACAGATTTTCAATTTCTGCTTCAGGACACATACTGCAGAAAACAGTCACGAAAATAGCTGAAAGATCTGAAAAACTCTTTCCAAACTCTATGGCAATGTGATGAATTGCTGATAAGTGGTCTCCAGCTCTAAAATGGTCCACTGCAAATCTGGAGTCCCTAAATGCTAAGGAAGGGGATATGAAAATCTAAGCCCAGATTTCTTTCTTCACCTTTAGAACAAAAAAATCCCGTGAAACCATGATTTGACTTCAAAGAATAACCCCTTTTTCAGCAACCACGAGATATATGCAACTAACCCAACTGTTTAGCTGGCACTTTGTGAAGCCAGTCATCCAGAATGAATTGTAAATAGAAAGAAATGGGCACTGCCAGAAGACACATTGTCCCACCTCAATAAAAAGGCTCCTGCAGGAAGAAACTCATCCCATGCTGCCTAATGCCCGAGGCCCAGGTGGTGAGCTTAGATAAGACACATTCAGACATTTCATTTCTTCACCCTCCAAAAGCTGTCCCATCTTTTCTTGGGATTTGGCCTTGGTTCTCCACAGGTTTAAATTTTGTCTTTTCGATGAATGAAAAAGCAGTGAAGCTAAGTTTACTGTGGTTTTGCTTGGAAAGATTCACAGAGCTTGAAGCAGACACAAAGCAGGCACCAATATCGATGCCTGGGCTGCGAGATCAGAGCAATGCTTGCACCCCAGCTCTTGGTACAGAGCTGGAGGAGAGCAGAGAAAAACAAACAAACAAAAAAAAACCAACACAAACCCCAGATGTCTTACTGAGAGAAGCTGAGATAAAGCAGTGGAGAACTAGGAAAACTAGGGCACAGTAGATTTAGACACTGACCTTACCTGGGTCAAGGAGAAAATAGGAGACAGGCACAGCCCACTGCTTTAGTTGCTGGATGTCTCAGCATCATGAGAAGTCAGCTTTTGGCACCCCCCTCTTCTCTTTCCCCTTCTCTCACCTCATTATTTACTTTCTGACAGCAATGAGAATTGCTGCTATCCCTTTACCTAGCTTAGGTTAGCTGTACTTGAATTTTGCATATTTACTGATGACCTTTGCTTCAGAAGATATCTGCTTTTTGTAGCCTTGCTGTGTAAAGAGTGACAGCAACCTTCATCAGAGGATAATTTCCAAATGAGGAAAGTATCCACGTGGGACTGTCAGAAGCACTGAATTGATTTGTGCCTGCACCACAGGTCAGATTTAAACCCATTTTTCTTGAAGACAAACTAGACTGATTTATCCTCAGGGGCCTTACCCTCCACTCTTTACAAGCCTCAAAACCCAGAAAGAAATGATGTATGTGCAGTTAGTACAACCATATCATGTGAGGGCAATTGATTCAATTACATTATAGCTACTGGAAACAAAACAGCCATATGGTGAGCTTTCTACCCCAAAGTAATGGATGCTTCACAGCCACAGCTCTGAACCCAGCGTTAGTTCCCTGTATGGATGCTGCCCCCTAAGCAGGCTTCCCTAGGGAAAGCTTTCCCTGAGCCATGGAAAATATCCAAGTTCAGGCTGGTTAAAATAAATATCTAAATCTCAGTACACTTCTCTGAAGTTTTATCTGAACTATCCAGAACTCGTGAGTCTACAAAAAAAAAAAAAAAAAAAGCATTGATAACTTTATAAGAAAAGGATTTGGGTGTATATGTGTGTGCAGGCACATATGTGCATGCTTTTCATTATCTCTTAATTCTGGAAGGGCAAGAAATAGATTGAGATGAAAAGCAGTAACTGTACTCTGTTTTGCTTCATGTGCTATGCACAGTGTTGGCTCTAAAGACATAAAAAATTCAATCATGAGCCAAATCTGGCTCTAAATCGATCAAGCTCTGCTGGCTTCAATGGAGCAATTGCAGAGATGTACTCCAGCCGCTGCTCTGAGCCCACCCATTTTCACACCCTCCCTGCTTTCTAGCAGGCTGTCTAGGCTGCCAGCCCGAGATGGGAAATGCAAAGGTTCAGAGATATCTACAAATTTTGCATATGAAGTAGCATGGGGAAATTCAGCATAGCTTTTGAAACAAAGGGAAAAAAGGAGAACAGAACAAACGAACTCCCCCTTTTCCTTTTAAAGGGAAGACTTAGTTGGAGAAATTTTCTTCTGAGCATTTCAGCATTAAGCCAGGACTGTCTTACCAGGCTCAGATTTTCCACATATGAGCAAAACTCCCTGTGGTTCAGAAAAGCCCCACTATTAAAGGTAGCTCTGGGAATAGGTATGAATTGTTCCTAATGAATTAAAAATGTGACAGCAGCTTTGGGATTTTTGTGGTTTTCCTGCTCTTCAGTTCTGACCATGAAAAGCCTCCTAAGCAGAGCAGTTAACCTCAGAACAGGCAATATTTACTTGTACTTCCCAACAGTTAAGACAGGAAATGCCTTAAATGTTGCAAATACTGAGGTTATAAAACTGTAAATGTTTGCCTGTCAGAGGCACCTGACAAATTTTTACAACCCTCAGCTGCATGCAGAGTCACCTCAGCACTCAGATTTTCCCTATCCTCTCCTTTTCCCCCATTTCACAGAGGGATTCATGAAAACCAGATGCTTTTGTGCATTTTGGTTTCAAGGTTGCTGTCCTACTAGCACTTGTAGAACTGTGATTTGGATTTCACCGAATCCTTTATTTATATCTTTGTATTTTTTTTGTTATTATTGATGGAAAGGGAAATATCTCAATTTATGTTTTGTTTGCTAGATAAAGGCTCAAGACTGTTCTTCAAATATTTAAAAAGAGAAATTAATCAAGTAACGTTTGGGAAGATTGATTTAAATAATTCATTTTTACAGAATCCATAAATCCACGGAGTGGATTTTTTACATAAATCCACGGAGTAGGGAAAACATCAGGACACAGTGAATGCCACAGAAGCCTCTAAACACCATTTTTCCTGGGACAATGTAAAAAACTTGGCAGAGGAGTCTTCCTACCTGGTTTCATTGTAAGCTTACTGGTTTGGGTATTTCCGTGCCCGTTCTTGCACAGGCATCTCAGAAGGGAAATTCAAACCTGCAGTCTGGTTTCTCTGCTTGGCTGGCCCAGCCTGAGCACCCCTGCCCCGCTGCTGCAGCCACCACCCACTGGAAAGGCACCTTGCCCACCCCACACCAGCCAACAGATCCAAGGAGAGAGGCAGACCCCTGTCAGCAATCACAACTGGGGACAAAAAGCCTCCACGTAGGAAACATAAGATAAAAAGTAATGCCTCACCACATGTACACTTTGGATGGAAAGGAGGCCTTCCTCCACCTTCTCAAGGCTGTAGTGGCATTGAGGAGATGTTTGGCTGGCCTTACATGGCAATACATTGTCCATATGCCCTAAATACGACCATGTGCAGGGTGAGGGACGGCACAGGCTGCCCAGAGAAGCTGTGGATGCCCCCTTCCTGGAAGTGTTCAAGGCCAGGCTGGAGGGGGCTCTGAGCAACCTGGTCTAGAGGGTGGCATCCCTGCCAGATCTCTTCCAACCCAAAACATTCTGTGATCCTATGATAGTGCTCATAGACACCTTATTTTCATGTAGTTTACCCAGCAATGCATAAGAGGAGAGAACCCCAGGTCCTGTGTTCAAGGAATGGAAAGACATCGTTAGATCTCCTGATTTACCACCATACAAAGGAGAGGAGAATCATATGTTAGGAGTTTGTTTGTATGTTGTTTTTTTCCTGTAGCTCCTCTGTAACACATCCTTGTGCCAGGGGAAAAATTCCCCTCAGGGATTTAAATCAGCACAATCATCCCTAACTCAAACACATCTGACAACCTAGGACATAGTTCCTGGCCAAGGGCCAGTGAAAAAGTGAACAAGGAAGTTTCTAGACTTCTCTTTTAACTGTGAGGTGTTAGGAGTGTAGTCACACACCATCTCTGTCTAGTGTTGCACTGGGAAGAGGGGCTGGGGTGTCAAGACAGAGTCTGCTACCCTCTCCCTCTGAATTTCATGTGATTATTCCAGCAGCTGCCTGCTGCTGGAATGCCTCCTGATGCCCCACTGCTGCAGTGGGATCATGTACTGGCTGGACATCCCTTATCTTGTTGTCTTTCAACTCTGATCCATCCAAGTGGACAAACAATTAATTTTGTACAGTTCCCTTGAATCCAAAATAGTCCTACTCTCACAGTTACTTCTGTGATAGGGGTAGATTTTTAATGTTCCACCTGAAGCATAAACTTACATATTTTTTTAAATACATGTATCCACCAAAATATCCCTCAAAATTTTAGAAGATTTCTGTCTTTTCCCAAAATCTAGAAGGGTATCAAACCTAAAATTTTTAGTATTACTAAATTATATGTCAGTTGATAACATTTTTGGAGTTTGGGGAAAAAAAAAAAAAGAAAAATAAACACAACCCTCCAAAGAAGTAAAAATAATCTGGTTAGAGGGAAAAGGGAGAATACTCTGTTCTGACCCATTATCAGTTGCATTACTCCACTGCTCAAAACCATGTTACTTATGATTTATATATACATCACCTTTTGCTATAGCTCAGGATTCTTAAAAAATGAGCATCCTCTTTAGGTTCTCAAATATCTAAAATCCCTATATAGCAGTCTTGCAACCTTTTCAAGACTTCACAAAATGTATAAAATATTGTAAATAACTGCATACATATAAGACATTTCTTAAGCTTAAAAAAAAAAAAGAAAAATCAAAGTGGTTCCAAAACCTGCTGTCATTAGAAACCAGACTGTAAACATTTTTAATGAGTCGAGTTGAGATTAATTTAAATATTCATTTTGCATTTGTGAGTTTTGTCTCTTTTTCACAGCCTCTTGTGACTTAACATAGCAGGAGCTGCCAGCCTTGTCTTACATGTGACCTTCCTCATGCCTCCAGAAAGTTAAAAAGGAAGCAGCTTCAGGAAATGCCACGTGTACCACTACTGTGCTGGAAAGGTAGCAGTCTCTAACAACTAACCTGTGTGCTCAGCTCACCACAGTCCAGCTGGTGAACTTTCATTAAACACTATGATCCCTAAGTCTGCAAGGCAGCAGGACAGTTTCCTTAGCAGCCAAGGAATTTTCTACCCAAACAAACCAAGGATCCATATATCGTAGTATCTGTCTTTTTATACCAGTTAATGTTAAATACTTCAGAGGAAAGCGTAAACAATGACCTTGATTTAGCAAAATAACATCTGCTTTGCTTTAAATGTTTAAGATCTCTGGCTTCTGCTTTCATTAAAAGAATATCACTACTTGAGTAGCACTTTAAATATATATTACATGTGTAAAATATATATATGCATTAAAACATGCATATCTTGACTCCAGGTTACTTGAATGCATTTTCACCTTGCATGCAAAAAGTTCAGGAGGACTGAAGCTAGGTGGTAAATCTGAGTGCTTCCTTGGCAAGGGTTAAATAAGAGCACAAAATTGAATGCACTGGTCAACCAGGTTATGTTGATAGGACCAAATAAAAGCCAGCCAAGAACTGAGCTTGGGCCCCAGAGGCAGAAAGCTGCCCTTTCTGTGGTAGATTTGTCTTGGAAACAAATATTTGGAATAGTTCAAAGGAGAGCCAGGGGATGAGCTGGCTCACAAAGCAGTGGGGACAACAAGAGTGCAGGCACTGCCTCCCTGTGCACTTCTCCTTGATGGTACAGACATACCCTCAGGATCCTCTGCTCAGTTCTCATACTAATTTTCTGTTCAGGTAGCTCCCCAGATTTCACTGCTGTTATTTCGGCCTACACCAGTGCACGCCCCTCAAAAGCCTTAGTGATTTTCTTACTTATGTAATGCTAAATCCCAGGGAATATTTTTTCAGGTCAGGATTCTAATGCCATGAGGCAAATAAGTTTGTATATCCTGGGAATGTAAGGCTTTGCATTACTGATGGTGTAATGCAGGTTAATCCAGGTCTTTCATCGGTACCTGGGACTGGTCTGTTCCACCTTACTTATGTTCTGAAAATATCTGTTGTTGTATGCTTTGATTTGTTGTCAGATGACAAAAACAGACTTTAACAAAATTTTGTTTGGGAACAAGAGTGAATCAGAGCTGTAACTGACCTTCATAAAAATATCATCTTTAGACTTTTATGGTTCCCTCACCGATTTGATCAACTCAGTTTACCTCAAAGGGCAATTACCAGCTGAAATGTCACAGACTTTGTGCACCATTTTGAATGTCTGAAAATAAAGATTTTTCTTACGGCACAGTGGGGGTGCTGGTGTAAAAAAGCCTATAAATTGCTGGAATTTTAAACAAACATCAGTATTTTTGGAACCAAATTCCAGAACTCCAACTGTTGAGCTTGACAAGTCTGTCTTTAAAATTTCTGTATTTGCTTTAAAATGTTTGGCTTCTGTAATGAGTGGATAGAACAACGAGAAGACTAATGTACTCAACAAAGCAATGGTGGAAGTTAATATCTAAGTAGATATCTAAGTACCATGCTTATTTTCTCCCCACACAGTTCTATTTTATAAGTTAAAGTATCTTTAGTCAGTCATAATTTGATTCTTTTATTCTCATGATATGAGAGCTTTATATGATGCAGGAACACCAAGTTCCTTTTACTTGATCTTTCATAAAGAGTTCAGATCTCAAAGGCAAGAGAAAAAATGGAACTATAATGACAGATAATTCAAGCTACAATTTGAAACAGAGGTTTTCATTTTGATTGTAGATATAAATCAGGAAGTGGTCCCCTTCCCCACCTTAAGATCCTTATCATAGCAGTAGGCTAATCAGCATTTTCAGTCAATATTTTTAGTGCTTTTGCTGAATGAGAAGAAAATAAGCTGAGTTACATAAGGCTGAAGCATACTTTATGATTTATCATTTAAGCATGCAAGTGTCTATGGGAAAAGGACTGGAACATGTCAGAGAAAGAAGACTTAATTATATATTACATTTCAGAGGTCCTTTCAGCCCATAGCTCAACAATTCCTAGCTACTCAGTCAGTCACTTATTTTTAGATCTAAATTTCTCTCCATCACGCATGAAACTGTTATCTAATTTATAAGGTACTCCATCAAAACTTCCAGTTCTTAACTATGAGGTAACAGAAAGCATCAAATGTTTTAACTAAAGTACCTCCCAGACAGTTTTGAGGTCCATATTTTCTAGTATTCTGACTCCTTTATTCTACTCCCTGTCTTTTCTTTGCAGCTTTACTGTAATTTTATATATAGGACAGAGCCTGAGCAATAACTTGTGTTTAATAGAATCATGGAATGTCTTGGGTTGAAAAGGATCTTAGAGATCACCTACTTCCAAGCCCCTGACATGGGCAGGTACATCTCCCACCCGACCAGGCTGATCCTGAACATGCTGGCCCTGAACACTTCCAGGGTTGGGGCATTCACAGCTTCTCTGTGCTGTGGCCTCTTCCAGAGCCTCACCACATTCACAGTAAAGAATTTCCTCCTAACACCTTACATAAACCTCGCCTTTTAGTTTAAAACCATTCCCCTTTGTTCCATCATTTTATGACCTTGTAAAAAGTCCTTCTCCAGCTGTCCTGTAGGTCCCTTCAGGTACTGGAAGGCTTCTAAAGGTCTCCCCAGAGTCTTCTCTTCTCCAGGCAGAGCAAATCCAACTCTCTCAGCCTGTCCTGGCAGGAGAGGTGCTCCACCCTTCTAGAGTATTTAAGGTTATAGAGGGAAAGGAAAAAAAACCCAACTCACAACCCTGGGAGAGTACAGGAGCACCTCACACTGTGCAGCAGTGGCCCCCTTGACCAGAGCTGCTCAGGAGCACAGTGAGCCCTTCAAGAAAGGCAGCAGCTGCCTTGGATACTCATGCACATGGGGAGAGTGCCAAAACCACTGTGCAGTGGCCCTGCATATGCAGAGTTTGGCCAGGGGCGAATTGGAAAGCAGAACTTGTGTTCTGCAGCACGGCCATCCCGGGAAGCTGCCAAACCCCTGCCCCAGGCACAGCTCCCACTTGCTGCTGCTCTCTTGGGGCACCAGCTGGCTCCAGGGAGGGCTCTCACAGAGGGCCTTTGTTCCCTTCAGGCCACCACAGCCACTTATCAGTTAGAGCAGAAGACTGTAAATATGGGTCCATGGTGCAGTCTTTTCTCTGGATGAAAAATTAGCTGGAGACTTTACTTTCCTGTGTATTGCAGTCCCATCGCCATGTTCCCAGATGGAAAACTACTGTATAAACTGTGCCTCCCTTTTCCCTTGCTGATGCAGCCCCATGGAGAAATATAAAGCCTTGGGCTTGTGCCGTTTCTCTGATGATCTCACCTTTGCTTTACATGGACTGGGAACTATACACTAGATGGTGTGATCAAGACCTGAAAATTACTGCCTTAAATCTAATGCTGTGGCCAGCATACACATAGAATATTTAATGCCTTTAACAAAAATACAAAGGCAAATTCTTCTCTGCAAAGCTAAGACATGTGTGTCCTCTTTGGCAATTGCAATACCTTTTTCTAGCAGATCAGCTTTCATCCTTTAAAGCTCTTTAAAATAAGACAGGAATACCAATTATAATATTGTAAATAGTATTCCTCAGCTCTCTTTTCAGCAGAGGAAATAAAAGAGCCCATCCTGTAAAAATGGCTTCTTATCACTCCATTTCCTTTGTGACTTTCCACACATTACACTTATCTTTACACAGGAAAAAAGGTATTCAGTCTTGTAAAATCAATTAGGCTTTTAAGCAATGGAGTAATCTTCTACTTCCTTTACATGTCCTTTAAAAAATATCCAAGCTTTCCTAACTTGCTTCAGCTAGCAAACTCCAATCTGAATCTTCATGCCACATGAGAGTAACTTAGCTGGCTGCTAACTGGATTTATGAAACAGCATTTTGTGAAGAAATTCTCCGCTTCATACAACAAAATGACTTTCAGACTAGTCAGTAGTATTCATAGATCCAATGCAGGCAATATCTTATGTATTCATTCCTTGGCAAAAAGAAAAGTCCCTGCAAACATCAGCTTTTTCAGCTGAATTTTAAAAGAAAATCATCATCAAGAAGAGAAAATGTGACTTATATTTGGTAGAAACAAACAAATAAAAAATTATTACTTTTCCCAGGTTATTTATT
>JADMLD010001172.1:0-36128 GCA_017589585.1 Phylloscopus whistleri | reverse complement strand
GTGGGGGAGGGGCGGGGGAGCCCCCCCAGGAGCCCCCCCAGGAGCCCCCCCGGGCCTGGGGGGTCCCGGCCCAGCCAGCCCAGAGGGTCCCCGAAAAGGTCCCGGAAGTGCAGCCTGGAAATTTGGGGGCAGGGGGGGGTCAGGGGGGGATTTTTGGGGGGGTCAGGGGGGGATTTGAGTAGTTTCAGGAGGCTTTAGGGGGACATTCGGGGAAATTTCGGGTGATTTGGGGGGGATTTGGTGGGGGGTTGAGGGGGATTTTGGGGGGATTTGGGGGATTTTGGTTTTTTCTTTAAAAGTTTTTTAAGGGTTTTTTGGGGGAGGGTTGGGGCTGATTTGGGGGCATTTTGGGGCTGTTTTGGGGGCGTTTCTGGCGCCCCCCACTCACCGCTGGCTCACGGCGGGACTCAGCCCCTCCTGGAACTGCTCCCGGGGCACCTCCAGGAGCACCACCAGCACCTGCTCGGCCCTGGGGGGCGTTCGGGGGGCTCGGAGCCCTTCGGGACACACAAAAAACCCCCAACACCACCCCCAAACCACCCCAAACCCCCCCCAGTGACCCCAAAACCACCCACATCCCCAACGGTCCACCAAAAACCCCCAAACGCCAACAAAAGCACCCCCCCAAAAAAAACCCCAAATCCCCCCCAAAAGCTCTCCAGGATCTCCCCAGACCACCCAAAATCCCCCCTAAAACTCGCCCCAAATTCCTCCTGGCCGCCCCGAGCCCCCCAAAAATCCTCCCAAAATCCCCTTCAGAGCCCCCCAAATCCCCGAAAATTCCCCCAAAATTTCCCCAAAGCCTCACCTGGCCACGGCCTCGCTGACGAGCGCCCGCAGGCAGGCTCCGACCCTCGGCCTCGGCGGTGTCTGAGGGGGGGGAACCGGGGAGACCCCCGGGGTGACCCCAAATTCCCCCCCAAAACCCCCAGATTTCCTCTTCATCCCCCCTGGAGCCCCCCAGATCCTATTCCAGACCCCTCAAGCGTCCCTAAACCCCCCCAAATATTCCCTGGAGCCCTCAAATCACCCCCAAAAATCTCCGACCACCCAAAAACCAAAAAAAAAAAAATCCCCCCCCAAAAATCCTCCCGGACCTTCCCGAATCCCCTCCATACATCCGCACCTCCAGCACCCCCCCCCCCGACCCCCAAGCCTCCAGACACCCCCAAATCGCCCCCAAAAAGCTCCAAAACACCCCAAAATCCCGCTCACCCCTCACGAGCAGCAGCCCCGCGCCGCCCAGCGCCTCCAGCATGGTCGCGGCCGCCTGCCGATTGCGTCACGAAGGGAGGCGGGCGCCGCCATTTCGCCCCTCACGGCCCCACCGACCGGGAACCGGCGCCGCCATGTCCGCACCGGCACCCGCTCGGTGACGCGCTGAAGCGCCGGGCGGCGCGTTTGGTTGGTGGAATTGGGCAGTTTGGGGTTTTTTTGAGGGGGATTTGGGTGAATTTTGGGAGTCTCCGCGCTGGGTTTTGCCTCAAATGCTCTGGTTTTGAGCAAAAAAGAGGCGAAGCGGACGGGAAAAAAGCGGCTCCGTCCTCGGAACGCGCCGGGTTCGTCTCGACCGGGGCGCCGCCGTTGCCACGTAGGCCGATTCCTGGGGCTTCCCTGGAATATTCCCGCCTCCGCTTTGAATCGTTTATTTTTCCTCTCTCCAGGAAGGATTTGTGGCCAGAATCATCGGAATAATTCGGGGATTTGGCCAGAAAGCCGGAAAGTAAACACCTCGGTAAGGGCGGGAGGAGGTTTGGGGTCCCTGGAAGGGATTTTGGAGGTCCCAGGGGGGATTTGGGTTTCCTGGCGGGAATTTGGGGGTCACAGGGGAATTTTTGAATTTCACAAAGGAATTTGGGGAATTCCAGATAAAATCTGTGGACTCCATGGGGAGATTTGGGTGTTTAGGGAGGATTTGGGGGTCCCTGGAGGGATTCTGGTGTTCCCAGGGGGAACTTGGAGGTGCCTGGGTGAAGTCTGGACTCGGAAGAGCCCAAAACCAAAAACAAACACACAAAACCCCCCACAAACAAAACAAAACAAAACAAAACAAAACACTCACCAAAAAAAAAAAAAACCCCTACCCCGAAAATTTTATTTTTTATTTTCATCCCGTACAAAATCATTGTCAAAAAAAAAAAAAAAAAAAGAAACAAAACCAAATTGGGGAGGGGGTCCCAGCACCAGCGAAAGGGGGGGGGGGGGGACACGACCAAAATTGGGAAGGGGAGAAGGAAAAAAAACCAAAACCAAACAAAATCGGGGGGGGGGAGGGGGAAACCCCAAAATTTTTGGGGGGGGGTGGGACCCCAAAATTGGGTGGGGGGCGGAATCCCTGAGCGGAGGAGGGGTCGGGGGTCTCTCAGACGAACTCGCGGTTGCTGGGCGGCCGCTGGGGGGCGCCCTTGGCGCGGGGGTACCCCCGGGCCGCCCCCGGGCCGCCCCCGCCGCAGGAGCAGCAGGACGAGGCCAGCAGGGACCCCCCGAGCAGCGCCAGGGCCGCCCCCCCTAAGCCCAGGAACAGCGCCGAGCCGAACTCGAACCTGCGGGGGAGAGTTGGGGTGAGAGCCCCCCCCGAAACGCCCGAAAATAGATCCCCAAAGTACCCCCAAATTAACCCAAAATCCACCCCAGCAACAGCGCCGAGCCCGACTCGAACCTGCGGGGGAGAGTTGGGGTGAGAGCCCCCCCGAAATGTCAAAAAAAAACCCCACCTGCTCTAAATGACCCAAAAGAGCAAAAAAAAGCCCGCTTTAAATACCCCAAGGTGTCCCAAAAGTAGCAAAAAACCCCCACTCTAAATAACCCAAAGTACCCCCAAATTAACAAAAAAAGTCCCTAAATAGCAAAAAAAAACCAAACCAAAACAAAAATGCTCTGAATGACCCAAAATATTCCCAAATTAACCCAAAAGATCCAAAAATAGAAAAAAATCCCTGCTCTAAATAAGTCAAAATATCCCCAAATTAACCCAAAATATCCAAAAATCAACCCAAATAACCCCGAAGAATCTGAAATCCGCCCTAAATAGTCCCAGATGGCCCCAAAACCACTCAGGACCCCCCCCAAATGCCCCCCCAAAGCCTCCAGTTGGCCTGAAACAGCCCCAAAATAACCACAAAACCCCCCAAGATCCCCAAATCCCTGAAAAAATTCACCCAAAATTCCATAAAAATCACCCCAAACTGGCCCCCTAAAAACCCCCAAATCCCCCAAATCCAGGAAAAATCATCCAAAAAACATAAAAGCCACCAAAATTCCGTGAATATCCCCCCAAAGCCCTAAAAATCCCCTTAAATTGCCCCAAGACGGCCCAAAAATTCCCTAAACCCACCCGATTTCACCCCAAAATCCCCCCTCAAAAACTGAAAATCCACCCTAAAAATCACCACTCCCCCCAAAATCCCCTTAAAATCCACAAAACCCACCCTGAAATCCCCAGAAATCACCCCGAAACGGCGCCCCAAAACCCCCCAAGAATTCCCCAGACCCCAAAAGCACCGGATTTCACCCCAAAGCGGAGCTCACTTGTAGTTCGTGGGCACGGTGGGGTCGTAGAAGTTGGTGATGATCCTGTGGGCGTACCAGGAGCAGGAGACGAGACCCAGCAGCCCTGGGGACCCAAAAATCCATTGAAACCACCCCAAAAAACCCCAAATGCGGAGGGAGGGGCAGGTCCCACAGGGGAGCCCCAAATTGGGGGAGTCGGGGAGAAAAATGGGGATTTTTAGGATGAAAACGGGGATTTTGGGGTGAAAAAATGCAGATTTTTGGTTAAAAATTGAGGACTTTTAGGTCAGGAAGTGGGGGTTTTTAGGATGAAAATGAGGATTTGGGGGTAAAAACACGGGGATTCGGGCTCCCAAATGAGGAATTTTGGTGTCCAAAATGGGTTTTTAGTTCTAAAATCAGGACTTTTAGCTCTAAAACGAGGAATTTTCGGTTCCCAAGGAGGTTTTCAGGGGTCTCAAACCCATTTTGGGGGCCCCAAACCCATTTTCAGGGGTGCCAAACCCATTTTTTGGGGTCCCAAACCCATTTTTGGGGGTCCCGAGTCGATTTTTGGGGGTCCCGCTCACCTGCAAGGATGAAGAGGGCCCCCCCCGCGGCCGCCACCGAGGCTTTTTTGCGGGGGTCGTCGCCCCCGCAGCGGGTGCACTTCATGCCCCCCACGGCCGCGCCCAGCGCCAGCGGCCCCAGCACCGCCGAGACCACCAGCATGGCCCGGGTGGCTTGGAGGTGACCTGGGGGGACAGCGGGGGTCACAACGGGGTCCCGAGGTGAACTTTGGGGGTCCCAAGGTGAATTTCAGGGTCCCAGGGGCATTCCCGCCGCTCCTCGGGCTGGGGGCGGGGCGGGGGTGCCACCGGTTTGACACCGGGTGACGGTGGCACTTGTTGGTGACAGTTGGGGGCACTTTTCACTTTCTACGCCTCCCCCAGATCGCCCTTTGGCCGCGGCCACGCCCCGAAACCGGGAGGGAACAGGGAGGGGACGGGAAGGGGACAATGACAAGAACAGGGACAGGGGACCGGGAGAGGACAGTGACAGGGAGGGGACAGGGACACCGTGACCCCCCCAATTCCCACCAGTGGTGCTGCCCCGCGTCCCTAATGTCCCCCATGTCCCCAGACGCCGATAATCCCGACGCCATCAGTGTCCCCCCGTGTCCCCAGACTGTCCCCGGTGTCACCTGGCAGGGCCAGGATGGAGTCGTAGCTCTTGCACTGCAGCTGCCCGGTGCTGGTGCTGATGCAGGTCATCCAGAGCCCCTTCAGCGTCGCCATGGCCGTGATGATGTTCTCACCCGCGAAGGACGACACCTCCCACTGCGGCAGCGCCAGCGCCACCACCATGGCGGCCCAGCCGGCCAGAGCCAGCGCCAGCCCCAGCGCCTGCAGCCCACCGTGCGCCATCGCCGGCCCCGATGGACCCTGTGATTAGTATTGATCGCCTGTCGGTACCGTGTTGTAGCCTATTGGTACCTATAGACACCCTATGGAACTCTGTGGGTTCCTGTGGGCACCTTATTGGCACTTACGTGGACTCCATAGAGACCCTATGGAACCCTACGGATCCCTATGGAAACGCCAGGGATTGCTACGGGCACTTACAGAGACCCCATAGACACCCCAGGGAGTTCTATGGATTTGTGTGGAAGCCGCTGCAGAACCCCAGGGATTCCTATGGAGACCCTATGGGCACCTGCAGAGATCCTATGGACACCACAGGGGTTCCTATGGGCACCTATAGACACCCTATGGGGTGGTATTGATCCCGATTGATCCCCTATGGACAGCCTATGGATCCCTACAGACCACTGTGGATCCCTAAGGGGGATCCTGGGGACCTTGGGGACCATGTGGAGCCCCTGTGGAGCACCCAGAACGCCTATGGGGACCCTGTGGATGGCCCCGGCAACCCTAAAGGTGGCCCTGGAGACCCTCCAGACTGCCCCGAGCCCCTACAGACCATCCCCAGCGCCCGTAGGTCCCTCATAGATCCTCAAATCGATCCCTTACATACCCTCCCCAGTCCCTATTGATCCCTTACGGATCCACTCCAGCCCCTACCAAGTCCCTATAGATCCCTTACAGACCTTTCCCAGCCCCTGCAGATCTCCTACAGGTCTAGTATAGATCACCTAAGGATCTCCTCTCGATCTCTTCTCAGCCCCCAGTCAATCAATCAATCCCCCACAGATCCCCTCTCAATCTCCCACAGATCCCCTACAGATCAATCTTGTATCAATCCCCTGTCGATCGATGGATCCCCGACAGCCCCAGATCAATCAATCCCCTGTCAATCGATCCCCCAGAGATCCCCTGAGGATCCCCCAGAGCTCCCCGCTCACCTCCGGGCCCGGCGGCGGCTCCAGGCAGGGTCGGGGCAGGGTGGGGGGGGCAAAGGTGAGCGCACCTGGAAATAACGGCCCGTGACGTCAGCGCTGATATCACCGCCCCGCCCAGGGGGGGACAGGTGACAAAGGGACAATAAAGGGGGGGAGGGGCGGGGGGGGACAAGGGTCAGGGGTGGGGCGGGGACACGCCTGGGGGGGAGGATTGGGGGGATTTGGGGTGTCCTGGGGGTATTTTGAGGGATTTGGGGGTCCTGGCGAGGTTTATGTTGGATTTAGGGGGATTTTAGGGGGATTTGGGGAGCTCTGGGGAGATTTTCAGGGGAATTTGGGGGAGTTTTGGGGGAGGATTTGTGGGTGTTGGGGCAAGATTTAGCCGGATTTTAGGAGATTTTGGAGGGTTGGGGGGGATTTGGGGTGTCCCCAGGTGAATTTTAGGGGTCTTCAGGTGAATTCTGGGGTCTGAGGTCAGATTTTGGGGTCTCAGGTGAGCTTTGGGGGTCCCAGGAAGGTTTTTAGGGGTCCCCAGGAAGGTCTTTTGGGGTTCCAGGTGGTTTTTGGGGGTCCCTAGATGAATTCGGGGGGGGGGGCAGGTCGGTTTTGTGGGGTCTCAGATGAATTTTGGGTGTCCCTCCTTCACCCGTGCCCATTCAAAGCTAAGCCCTACCGATGACATCACCAGAGTCAAACGGCCACGCCCCTGGCGCTGATTGGCAGAATCAATGAGGTGGGTGTGCCTAAACACATGGCCACGCCCCTTTACGGCCCGGGAAACCCCGCCCAGTGACGTCATCAGCACCACAGCCGGCGCGCCCGTGAACGAAACAGAAACTGAACTCGGGCGGATTTTGGGACCCCGAACACCGGCTCTTCCAGCTCACTGCCTTCTGTCCCCAGCCTGGCCGCCTGTCTCCCTCTGTGCCTCGTACAGCAGCTTGCCTCATTTGCCCCTTTCCCGACCTCCCGTCCCTGCCTCCTCACAGCACGACTAGCAGACTCCAACTGACTCCAACTCCAACCGAACCCCCTCCCAGCTGTCTTGGTTTGACAAGACAGGTGTCTGCCAGGGAAACTGGGGTTTCCCTTAGAATAGAGAATGCAAACCCCCCACCCCTGCCAAATTATAAATTTTCAATTAAGGGCTCTCAGGCAAAGATTTGGGAATAGGAATAACAGTTCTTTACTAGGAATGTCAATAATACAAATGTGGTAGGAAACAAAACTACCCCACCAAACCAGCAAACAAACAACAACAATTTGGGAAAGCCCTGACAGAATCAGAGCTGCCACCTGGCACCCTGTTAGTCAGGGTGTTGGAAACAGTCCAGAAGTGAGTCCTGGGATGACAGACGTGGCTCTGTTGGAGCAGGGACGATCCTGTAGCCAAAAAGGGTCTAGGAGTGATGAGGAAGGGTCTAGGAGTGATGAGGAGGGGTCCAGGGGTGAGGTGATGGTGAGATGGGGTCCGGCGATGATGAGATGGGGTCTGGCTAAGATGAGATGGGGTGCCGTCTTCCTCCCAGGAATCGGGGTGAAGCAAGTGAAATCTGTCCCCGGCCGGCTCAGTTTTCCCGGCAGCAATTGTAGACTCCCCCCACTGGGCAGGGCATCCCACAATAGGACCATGCATGCAAATGGGGCTCTGGGGGGAGCGGGTATAGTCCGGGGGTATAGTCTGTTGATGGCCCATTACCCAAAAGGCACCCGCCCCTCCCCCCCGTCCCCCTCCTTCCAAAGTTACAAGAAATAAAGAACAATTCCCCAACTGCTTTCAGCAGATGAAAATAGAATACACATTTTTGATTCCATAACCCAGGACATTATCCACCCCTTATTCTATTATCATCTGCATCATACCTAAAGCAATGAACTACTATGCAAAATGAACCCCTACACTCAGTTCTTACTTAGGATTAGGTTTTCTTGGGGTACACAACTGGTTTTTCCATCTTTCTGCATTACCCACCAAGTGTAACCAGGTCCTTGAGCAAAAACAATCCCACGGATGGGTTCGCCTTTGCCTGAGGTGGGGTTAATCCAGACAGTCTTTCCTAAAATACCTCTCATGTGTACCACAGGGACTTTATCTCCATCTACTGTGTGCAAAGGGGTAGACTGGGCAGGACCAGCTCGATTGATGGAGCCTCGGGTGTTGACCATCCAGGTGGCTTTTGCTAAGTTCACTTCCCAGTTCTTAAAGGTCCCTCTGCCAAGTGCCTTCAGAGTGGTCTTAAGTAGTCCATTGCACCGTTCCACTTTCCCGGCAGCTGGTGCATGATAAGGGATGTGATAGATCCATTCAATGCCGTGTTCTTTAGCCCAGGTGTTTATAAGGCTGTTCTTGAAATGGGTCCCGTTGTCTGACTCGATTCTCTCAGGGGTGCCGTGTCTCCACAGGATTTGTCTTTCAAGGCCCAGGATGGTGTTCCGGGTGGTGGCATGAGGCACAGGATAGGTCTCCAGCCACCCAGTGGTGGCTTCCACCATGGTCAGCACATAGTGCTTGCCTTGGCGGGTTTGGGGCAGGGTGATGTAATCAATCTGCCAGGCCTCCCCATACTTATATTTGGACCACCGTCCACCGTACCAGAGGGGCTTCACCCGCTTGGCCTGCTTGATTGCAGCACACGTCTCACAGTCATGGATAACCTGAGAGATACTGTCCATGGTTAGATCCACCCCTCGGTCTCGTGCCCACTTATAAGTGGCATCTCTGCCCTGATGACCTGAGGCATCATGGGCCCACCGAGCTAGAAACAACTCTCCCTTATGTTGCCAATCCAAGTCTATCTTAGACACTTCTATCTTCGCGGCCTGATCTACCTGTTCGTTGTTCCGGTGCTCCTCATTAGCCCGACTCTTGGGGACATGGGCATCTACATGACGGACTTTCACAGGTAGTTTCCCTACTCTGGTGGCGATGTCCTTCCACTCATCAGCAGCCCAGATTGGTTTTCCCCTACGCTGCCAGCTGACCTTTTTCCACCTTTCCAGCCAGCCCCACAGAGCATTAGCTACCATCCACGAATCGGTGTAGAGGTAGAGCTTTGGCCACTTTTCTCTTTCAGCAATGTCCAGGGCCAATTGAACAGCTTTGAGTTTGGCAAGCTGGCTTGACCCACCTTCTCCTTCAGTGGCTTGTGCAACCTGTCTTGTGGGGCTCCACACAGCTGCTTTCCACTTCCGGTTCATCCCTACGATGCGACAGGAACCGTCAGTGAAAAGAGCGTAGCGTGCTTCTTCTGCTGGCAGTTGGTTATATGGTGGAGCTTCTTCAGCCCGGGTTACCTGCTCTTGTTCTTCTTCCTCGGTGAGACTGAAGTTCTCAGCTTCCGGCCAGTTGGTGATCACTTCCAGAATCCCAGGGCGATTCGGGTTTCCAATACGGGCGCGCTGAGTGATGAGGGCAATCCATTTGCTCCAGGTGGCATCGGTGGCGTGATGGGTGGAGGCAACCTTTCCCTTAAACATCCATCCCAGCACCGGTAGTCGGGGTGCCAGGAGGAGTTGTGCTTCAGTGCCAATCACCTCTGAGGCGGCTTGAACTCCTTCATAGGCAGCCAAGATCTCCTTCTCCGTGGGAGTGTAATTGGCTTCAGACCCTCTGTAGCTTCGGCTCCAGAATCCCAGTGGTCGGCCTCGAGTCTCACCAGGCACCTTCTGCCAAAGGCTCCAGGACAGACCATGGCTCCCGGCTGCGGAGTAAAGCACATTCTTTACCTCTGGTCCTGTCCTGACTGGGCCAAGGGCCACCGCATGAGCGATTTCCTGCTTGATCTGGGCAAAGGCGTGTTGCTGCTCTGGGCCCCAGTGGAAATCGTTCTTTTTGCGGGTAACCAGGTACAGAGGGCTCACAATCTGACTGTACTCAGGGATGTGCATCCTCCAGAAACCTATGGCACCTAGGAAAGCTTGTGTTTCCTTCTTGCTGGTCGGTGGAGACATCGCGGTGATCTTATTAATGACCTCTGTGGGGATCTGACGCCGTCCATCTTGCCACTTCACTCCCAGGAACTGGATCTCTCGGGCAGGTCCCTTGACTTTACTCTTCTTGATGGCAAAGCCAGCTTCCAGGAGAATCTGGATGATCTTTTCTCCTTTCTCGAAAACTTCCACTGCCGTGTTTCCCCACACAATGATGTCATCAATGTACTGTAGATGTTCCGGAGCCTCACCCTTCTCCAGTGCAGCCTGGATCAGTCCATGGCAGATGGTGGGACTGTGCTTCCACCCCTGGGGCAGTCGGTTCCAGGTGTACTGAACGCCCCTCCAGGTGAAAGCAAACTGGGGCCTGCACTCTGCTGCCAAAGGAATGGAGAAGAAGGCATTGGCAATATCGATGGTCACATACCACTTTGCTGCCTTGGACTCCAGCTCATACTGGAGCTCCAGCATGTCCGGCACGGCAGCGCTCAGTGGTGGAGTCACTTCATTCAATGCACGATAGTCCACAGTCAATCTCCATTCCCCTTCAGACTTACGCACAGGCCAAATGGGACTGTTGAAGGGTGAGTGGGTTTTGCTGACCACCCCTTGGCTCTCCAGTTTCCGAATCATCTCATGGATCGGAGTCACAGAGTCTCTGTCAGTACGGTATTGCCGACGGTGTACTGTTGCTGTGGCGATTGGCACCTGTTGTTCTTCAACTCTCAGCAGTCCCACAGCAGAGGGGTCGTCGGAGAGACCAGGCAGGGTATTTAGTTGTCTGATGGCTTCCGTCTCTACAGCAGCTACTCCAAAAGCCCAACGATATCCTTTTGGGTCTTTGAAATGTCCATTTTTGAGATAGTCTATGCCAAGGATGCACGGGGCCTCTGGACCAGTCACGATGGGGTGTTTCTGCCACCCATTCCCGGTTAAACTCACTTCGGCCTCCAATACAGTCAGCTGCTGGGACCCCCCTGTCACTCCAGAAATAGAGATGGGTTCTGCTCCCACATACCCCGACGGCATCAGGGTACATTGGGAGCCAGTGTCAACCAAAGCCGTGTATTTCTGTGGGTCAGATGTGCCAGGCCATCGGATCCACACAGTCCAATAGATCCGATTGTCCCTCTCCTCTACCTGGCTAGAGGCAGGGCCCCTCTAGCACTGGTTATTCCCTCCCTGAGCATACATAGTAGAGGTTCCAGCATCCTGACTACTGACAGCCTGGGCATAGGAGGTTGAGGCTACTTTCATTTTAGTGGCACCCCCTTGGTGAGTGTTCCTCTCCTTGAGCTCACGCACCCGTGCTGCCAGGACATAGGTGGGTTTCCCATCCCACACTCCCATGTCTTCCCCATGGTCACGCAGGTAAAACCACAGGTCAGCTCTCGGGGTGTACCCTCTCTCTCTGGCTGGGGGTCGTTGGGCTCTGACTCTGGGGCCTGTGACTCGCACCGGTGCCACATTGGAACTGCTCTTCCTCATCTCCTCCCTCACCTCCCTCATTTCCTCTTTGAGCTCTTTCACCACGGCAGAGATATGAGCCTGCAGCGGGCCATTGATCATGCTCTCATAATTCCTAAGCTTATTGGCAACAGCCCCCACTGTCACTCGGTTGTCCTCAGCATTAATGGTTGCAATGAATGTAGTATACTGAGATGGCCCCAGATTTGCCAGGTTCCATAACATCTGCGCTGTGCATCTAACCTTGTCAGGATCATTATCATGCTGTCCACTCCTCCCAAAAAGTACCTCTAGTACTGCCACTTCCCTCAGCTGTTGGATTCCCTCCTCCAGAGTTTTCCAGCGCATTCTATGGTGGTGCTCCTGCATTTTTTCTCTGTGGACAAATCTTTCTCTCACACTCGTTAAAAGCCGCTGCCAGAGGGAAAGAGGTCCAGGCTCCCTTACAAATACCTGATTTATACCTGAGTCCTGGGTCAAGGGTCCCAAATTCCTGGCCTCCCCACCATCTAGTTGGACACCTGTGCCCATAAGATCCCAAACCCGAAGTAGCCAGGCTGTGTAAGCCTCACGTCCCCGTCGTACAATATCTTTTTGCAGATTACGGAGACTTTCATATGACAGGGTCTCAGTGATGATCTGAACATGTGATTCCCCTGTGTCTTGTGAGGGCCCTCCCTTCTTATCTTTACTCTCTGGGTTTGCTGTTTTCACTTTAGATTTCCTTGTTTCCACAGGGGCAACTGCTGCTGGCTGTGACTGCCCCTGTGTGTCAGCTGGAACCTGGACAGTTGTAATGTCTGCGGGTTCTGTATCAGATTCTCTTTTGTCAGGGCAGGGCGAGGGTTTCTCACCAGCTGGAGAAATGTACTCTTTCAGCATCTGGTTCATCTCATGCATTTCTTTTATCAGAGCCTTCACCCAAACCGGGTGGTTTATGCCTGAGGCTGGCTGTGGGACAGGGGTGGGCTCTTGGGCAGCATCTTTATTCTTTGGGGTAGTTATCAGAGTGCTTACCCAGGCCAGTCTCCCTTTATCTCTGAATACCAAATAGAATAGGCCTATAAGCAGCACCAACCACTGTATGACGTCATTAGCATTCAGAGGGAAATTTAACCCTTGAAAAGCCGGTGGAGTAGACCCAAAAAACTGAGTGAAGGGTTGGGAGAAAATTTCCCCTGGTGCCATTTCCTCACAATATGTACCATTATTAAAGTAACCCCAGAAACACAGAGTTAGTCTATGATAGCCCTGAATCCATGTGCCTGCTTTCCAAAGGAAGTTAAAAATCCACGAATTCCTCACCTTATTAACCCACAAAATAAACTGGATGCTAGCCACAGTAGCCTTGGTTATAGGGCCCATGTTTAGATAAGGGCCAGCAAATGGCAGAAATACAGCCACAACCACGTGCCAGCCAAACCAGGGAAAGCTGGACCACATGATTTTGAGCAGTAGACTTCTATCTAGTACACAAGAACTGTTATTCCTCTGTCTCAATGCCCTTGTGCCCCACACTTGGGCGCCAAAATCTGTCTTGGTTTGACAAGACAGGTGTCTGCCAGGGAAACTGGGGTTTCCCTTAGAATAGAGAATGCAAACCCCCCACCCCTGCCAAATTATAAATTTTCAATTAAGGGCTCTCAGGCAAAGATTTGGGAATAGGAATAACAGTTCTTTACTAGGAATGTCAATAATACAAATGTGGTAGGAAACAAAACTACCCCACCAAACCAGCAAACAAACAACAACAATTTGGGAAAGCCCTGACAGAATCAGAGCTGCCACCTGGTACCCTGTTAGTCAGGGTGTTGGAAGCAGTCCAGAAGTGAGTCCTGGGATGACAGACGTGGCTCTGTTGGAGCAGGGACGATCCTGTAGCCAAAAAGGGTCTAGGAGTGATGAGGAAGGGTCTAGGAGTGATGAGGAGGAGTCCAGGGGTGATGAGGAGGGGTCCAGGGGTGAGGTGATGGTGAGATGGGGTCTGGCAAAGATGAGATGGGGTGCCGTCTTCCTCCCAGGAATCGGGGTGAAGCAAGTGAAATCTGTCCCCGGCCGGCTCAGTTTTCCCGGCAGCAATTGTAGACTCCCCCCACCGGGCGGGGCATCCCACAATAGGACCATGCATGCAGATGGGGCTCTGGGGCTCTGGGGGGAGCGGGTATAGTCCGGGGGTATAGTCTGTTGATGGCCCATTACCCAAAAGGCACCCGCCCCTCCCCCCCATCCCCCTCCTTCCAAAGTTACAAGAAATAAAGAACAATTCCCCAACTGCTTTCAGCAGATGAAAATAGAATACACATTTTTGATTCCATAACCCAGGACACCAGCTAACTCACTCTTTATCACACCCATAGCCAGGAGGGCAAGGCTGGTCCCACTTTTTGATAATTAACACAGCTGCAGTGGATCAGAGGTAGGATTGCCTTTAGCATTATTTCCATCTATCTTCCCACAGATACATTCTTCTTTTGCCAATATTTTAGAGAACTAAAGCTAAGGAGCAAAGCCCTTTATTTCCCATTTCCCCATTGTGTCAGTTTAATGCAGATAAAATTAGGGGGATCCTAATTAAAGGTCTTAATGAGATTTACACCATTCCTATCATTACTGTTTTTCCTTCTCCTATTTAGTCACATATGGAGTACTACTTAGTAATCACTTAGGAATAGTTTTGCAAGCTCACTACAAATTATCCAATTTATCTAGCTCTGCTGCCAAAGCACAAAGCTCTATATCTCCCTCATTTACTACCCTCTTGCCCAAAGCAGTTTTAAAAAAAAGAAAGCATTACCTTTTCCCTCAAAAGTTGGCTTCTAAACAGAGCCCTTTACCCACCTAAAATTTAAGTCATAGGGGCCAAACAGCTCCAGCCCCTCCGAGGGCTTTTATACCTGGTGGGATTTGTCTCCTCCCTTTTCCCAGGGACTCATGGGAACGAGAGGCGGGCCAGAACAGGGGTATATTAACCCCAGGCTTTGCCAAGGGGCTTCATTCCCTCCTGGGAATCAGCTGGGATAAGAGCTCCCCTCTCTGTTTAGTGAAGAGGGTTTTTCAGCTTAGCTTGTTTTCAGCAGAAACAAGCTGCTCTTGGGCATCTAAAGTAGCTCGTTTTCAGCAGAAACAAGCTGCTCTTGGGCATCTAAAGTAGCTTGTTTTCAGCAGAAACAAGCTGCTCTTGGGCATCTAAAGCAAAAGAGGCTTTGAAGACACTGAAGAAAACAGCATTGAATACAGGGAGTATTTAAGTTTATGATTTTGGGTTGTGTGTTCAGGGATGTGTGATGGTTTTATTACGTTCTATATTTTATTTGACTGGAAGAATATAAAAGCAAAACAGGCCCATCTTTAAATTACAAAGATAGTTTATTAATACACACAAAAACAACAAAAAAAAGGGAAAAAACAACAACAACAACAAATGAAACTTCTAAAACATCTTTCTTTCTCTTTCTAAGTTTTTTACTTTTTTTTACTCAACATAAAAAGACATGACTTGCAACTTCAGCCAGTTTTACTATTTTAAAAATAACCTTTTATTAGTTCTTTTAGGAAAGGAGTCTTTCTGAGTTCTATATAGACATCTCATGCTCTACATCTGCGAGGATTTTAAAGGAACTCCTGCAAACTGCGAAATCCTACCCATTAGCAGCTCTCTTAACACTGCACATGGGCCAAATTTGCTTATTGGGGTACTGTTTAAGGATGCTTCTTCTAGTATGACACAAAGATTTTCTTCTTCTATTTCCAAAATCATCTCAAGACTCAAAAACAAATCTCCTCTTTTTTTAGGAGCAAAAAAGCTTCATATCACTTTTAACTAGAACCTTACATCCCCCCAAAAGCATTTATATGTTACAGGAAAAAAAACTAGTTCAGTCTCTATAGTTTACCAGAAATGTCCAGCCAAAATTAGGCCACTCCTTTGTCTTTTGCCTTAAAGTCTTTTACACTCTCCCTTCACCGACTGTAGCTTCATGCTGTGTCTTTCTATGGCTCATTCGCTATATTTGTTCTTCTGGAGAAAGATGATGTTTAGGAAAGTCCATCTGCTAACAACAAAGGGTTAAACTTTTCGGGCTGCCGGGCTGCCCACGTGGCTCTGCGGCGGGAAACGGAGTCGTTTAGGAGCCATGCGCTGGTTTCTTCGGCTTGAAAAGAAGAGCAAGGGCGAAGGGGCACTCCGTCCGAGCTCTCTCTCCTCTCCATGCTGCCCGCCTCTCTGCGAGACAGCGGCTCCTAAAGCTCCGGCCCGGCCTGCCCCGGCTCCGGCAGCATTGGGGCCCGGCTCGGCCCGCCCCGGCTCCAGCGGCATCGGGGCCCGGCCCGCCCGGCCCGCCGCAGCCGCCCGGGGTGGGGGGGCAGCGAGGCCGGCCCGGCCCCGGCGGCTCCCTGTCCTCAGTCTGCCACCCTAAAGACAAAGAGGTCGCTCCTCCCCCCACCCAGCCTTTTTAAGCATTCCGCCAAAAGTCGCAGCTTGTCTTCTACTGGATAAATTGCTTGTCAATTAAAAAAGCTGACTCTGATTGGAACAAAATCAGGCTTTTCTTAGCCTATGACAGGATGGTATATTGCTTTTAAAACTTCTGGTTTGGTTCTTGTTTTTTTTTAGGAGGACTGCCACTTCCTGAAGTTCTAGGTTGTGTCAAGTATGATACTTCAGATTTCTTCAGCAGATTCATCGTTTCACAAAAGAGATCTGCCCTGAGTCGAAGATGATGTTTGAGGTTGAGACTTCTGCTGAGTAAGTTGGGGATTGTGACCTGGAGAAGACAGGTGACCCAGTTAGGAATTACTGTGGGGGGTTTTTGAAGGCAGCACGGTGAGAAGCAGAGCCCATTTGAGGGCCCCCGAAGGGTTTTTACAAGCCCAGGGGATGCATTTAAATGTCTGACAGCACACAGGTGCATCCACTGCAATCACAGAAAGGCTATGTAACTTTGCCTCTTGCTAACTGTGGTGCCAGTCACAGTAACAGCTCTAGCCTTAGACTCAGGATGAAGCCAGAGAGTTAAGGACCCAGGCACACTTAGGAGAGGGTGAGTAGCCAACTCACTGGGATTTGGCCCACATAACACTAAACTCATCCTTTGGTTTTGGTTTTCTTGATTGTAGCTGACAAAGAGCCTAACCGGTGATCACGGGGCCCTCCGAGTCACCCAAAAGATAAGTCAGGGGCCGGGCCTGGAGATGGGATGATAGTATGGTACCGGGTTGGAAATTCCTGGGACAGGTTTAACAACCAGCAGAGAGGAAAAGGATGTTCTCTCAGGGGTTTCTTAGGACAGCTAAAAGGAGCGGCCCTACTTTTGGTGGTAGCCATAAGGCATGCAGTGCAGAACAGTTCCAGTCTGTGTCGTGTTGTCCGCTGTGCCGTGTTGTCTAGCCTTTAGCTAGCCTGTCTTCAGGATCCCTCGGATCAGATATCTCTGCCTTTTCCCCTCGAGGGCCTTATCACAAGCGTCAGCCATCATCTCTAGGTTCTCGAACGTTCGCCCTTCTCGGCACAACGCCGATATCGTTCGTCGTTTTACGGCGTGCTCGGCCGCATCTCTGAGTCATATCTCAGAAGCATCAAACCGGGCGTCTTTTGAGGCCTCGTTCCTGGCTGTACCGTCACCCGTCCTTTCCAACCGTGAGTTGTGGCATCCTAGGGTGTTGGAGAAGATGAAGCAGGAAGCCCCTGCAGAGATAGTTCATTAGTAAAAGATTGCTTTCAATTCTATAACTCTTGTAGGTTTCATATTCTTACAAAGTTTGAACTGTGGAATGTTGAGCAGGAAGACAGTGATGGAATTAATTGAGTCAATAGCCAAGGCTCCTAATTAAGCAATTCCCTTCCCCAAACAGAAGGGGTTTGGACTTCTCAGGTATCAGGGAAAAGGTGGTTCCTCAGGTTTTTAGTATGTAGATTAGCATGGTAATGTAGTAGTCCCTATAGGCTGTATGTAAATTCTGTATGTTTTGTATCTTGAGGTGATTGGTTAATGCCCATTAGAATATTCATGATAGAAAGGGTTAAAAGAGATTGTAACAGGTAATTCGCCCTCTTTTTCCCTCTTTTTCCCCCTTTTTGCCTTGCTCTCTTGGCTTGGTTGGATCCCTGCCCCTTTAGACCTTTCCTGCTGCTGTTCCCTGGTCAGGCTGTCCCCCACGACTAATAAAACCACGTGTTTCTTTGGACTTAAACAACCGCGAGCCTTATTTCTTCACTAGGGCTTGTAAGGTTGTACGGTTTTGGGGAGCATTCTGAATGTAACATTATCTCACGGCCGTCTTGATCATTGTGACCGACAGTTCTCTTAACAGGTCGCTCTGTTAGAGTCTTTTCTTCTGCTCCTTAGAGCCTTCTCCATCTGCTGTCGCCGTACCATCGGTCATCTCTTCTGGCGTCATCGGCCCTTGCCGTTATTCCTCTTGCTGGGAACTTTGTTTATTGTCCTCGTGTCACCGTTTGTAACATAATGTGTTGTTTTTGTTTAGCCTGGAACTGCTCTGCCCTGTGGAATAGTTAAGGGGGTAGGTGGACTAGGAAGACGACTTTACAGCTAACACTTTAGCCGCCCGAGCCACACCTCAGACACGGCACCCGTGGCCGGTCCGTGCAGACTCGGGCAGAGACACAGGGAGCAATACAGCGGCGTCTCACAGTTTTCTAGCAATTTGTCTAACGCATGCTGTTGTCAGATCCTAGGCAGTTTGCTTTGAGAAATGGGAACTTTGGAAAGGTTAAGCTTTCCCTGTGTGTCTGAGTGACTTTAACAAATAATCCTTTTGCAGAGGGATAGAAACACAGTAAAACCGACACAAACACGGGAGACCGGAGGAGTACGGCGACGAGGCGAGTCGGCGCTCAAAGTCCGAGCTACGGCCCGACTTTCTTCTCTATGTTTACATTGTCGTTCAGCTTTTCATTTCATTTTGAAGATGCCAAGAGTGCAACACGGTCAGGGAGCAGCACCGGGGGACTGTGACCGGCTGAGCACCGGCAATCGAGATGAGTATCGATTCCAGCACAGAACGGGCTGCTACCGGCGTTGTTGTGTTAGTGATGAAACTATAAGCAGCCTTTGTTATTTTGTGTTTTACAGGTGGCCTGCAGCATTTAAAGTGCTAGTCTGATACGCCCGAAACTCTTGCAAAAGAACTTCACATTCAAGGGGTTTTGACAGGAATTACTTTGGCAACCTGACGCTTTTGGACCCTACATCGGTACACGCCTTTCCATTTTGTTTTGCCCCTTCTTTCCGGGAAGGTCTGTCATCGTTTGGCTTTTCAGGGGAGGTGTAAGTGGTGGCTATGTTACAGTTTTGTTCTTTATCCTTCTTTTTAGGAAGTAATGCCATATATCAGCAGTCAGCATCAAGTGGGTAAGGTGAGCGGTGACTAGAGGGCAGAAGCAGTTGTTGTTGCTCGGATGCCACGTTCTGCTCCCACTCAAAGCATCTGTTGTCGTTTGTGTGTTTTAGGTGGTCCGCTCGCTTTGCACCGAGACCCCCTCACCGACCACCCAACCTCAGTTCGTCTCCCTCGGGAAGTAACACAGGACTCGGTGATGAAGCCTTGATCTTTCCCATTTGAAGGTGCCATTGGGGTAGACTTCAGTAACGGCCAAGCAGCTGCGGTGAGTCAGGGAGGCAGGAGCAGGGAGCGGGTCCACTCAAGTTTCAGCAATGCCACATCACCTCGTCTCCTTTTAACCCAGGTATACCCCGTGACGAGGACGTCGGCCTCCGAGCGCGGCCGAAGCGTGTTACACCTTTGATTGTCTGGCTGTAGCACAGTGAGCACAGCAGAGCACGGTCCAGGTGGTGACCACAAGATTTACACAGAGCAGAGACTGCCCTGCCTGAGCACATGGGTGCTCCACCAAACACTGCTGGAAGGGAGAGCAAGCATCGAGTAGCAGAGTCGTGTCTGCAGTGCAAGTTCAGAGATCAGGGAGGCCTCTTGTATGTTCTTAGTGTCTCTCTTGAACAAAAATTGTTGTAGAAGCTCCGTGTGCCAAATGTAAGCCAACACCTGTTTTTACTTGCTGCACACAGTGTGTGGTTGAAGAAGTGGACCCAGATGACTTGAAGAAAATGAAGAAATGACCCAGGTGCAGCCTTGTGAAGACAGGACTCAAGTAAGTGTTTTCATTTTAATTTGGTTGGGTTTTACTAAGTTCATTTTCTTTGCCAAGTTCTCCTTTTGTAAACAGCATTTAATTTTAAGCAGGTTTAAATTTATTAAATTTTAAGTAGGAAAGGTGTTTTAGAAATTCTTGGGCATTTTGCTTGTAGGAATGGAAAATCCCCATGGAATTGGTATTTGACCCATATGGCCTATGAAATGTCCCAGAAGCTGGTTTGTGTATTCATGCTCCCGTTGTGTTCCTGTGGGCTGTGGTTCAGGCTTCTCTCCCTCAGTTCCATCGTGCTGCAGCTCCTGGAGGAGCAAGGCCTGGCCAGCACCTTCCACGAGCTTGTGAAATCCCTGTGCCTGTCAGCAGCGACGGGAGAGGACGCGGACAAGACAGGTGACTTGTCTCGTTCTTATCGCTCTTGTTATAAGGCAGTGGTGGGAGGAACTAGGAAATTCCGTGGCTTTTTTAATCCAGTAAACCAGTTTTTCCATAGCCACCCAGGCTCATGGCTTCCCAAAGCAGAAGCTGTGTCTGGTGAGATGGGGGCAGGGGTGGGCAGCACAGAGCATGGTCACTCTGTCAGGTTTTCTGACACTACAACACTCACGCTCCCTGTAAGAAACTTCCCTTTCGAGGACTAAAATGGAACAAAAGGTACAAAAAAAAATGTAATTCCAAGAGGGAAAATAGTCTGCAAAAAACAGGTCTGTGTGGGTCTGGATGCTGGTTCCTATTGCTGGTCAATGATAGCATCTGACAGGGCAGATTTCAAACTGTTCTATTTAACAGGAAACTGGTTTGTTCCTTCTTGTGAGTAGGAGCCTTGGCCTTGCATGGGCAAAGCCACTCCAGATTTTCCATCTAGGAAAAGAGTTAGGGAGCCACTTTAAAACATAGTCCTGGAGGTAAACAGTTTGGCTTGGTATTACTGTGTGCAAAGAGAAGAATATCTGCTCTGATTTTTCTCTCACCTTTCTTCCACAGCTGTTTTTGTGTTCCTGACTTCCATTTACATCGGGGATGTGTGGCTCGGAGCGCAGGAGCCGGCTCTGTTACTGACCCACGTCAGATTGGTCTGAACAGACTGAGATACAATATTACTTATATCATTTTTATTATCATTTTATTATCATATTTATTATTTTGACTTTTTAAAGAACCAGAAAGACTGTTTGTGCGCATGTGTGTCATTAATATCCGTCCTCTGTTCAGTATAGGATGGGGAAAAAAGGCTGCAGAACTTCCTACCATGGACTGTAAGTGCAAATAACAAGGAGCCAGGGGTTTAGTCATGATGGTTTACCGTTTCTTGAAGAGCCTGCTTGATTTCATGATACCAGAGCCAGTGTGAACAGAAGACTGAACTCTGCAAGGTGTGAAGCTGTTGGATTCAGCGGCGTGCTGGCAGCAGGGCTGCGAGTGAGAAGCTGAGCCGAGCAGCCGCCCTCGGTGCAGGAGGAGCAGCAGCTGAGGGGATTCCCTGTGCCCGGTGGATCTGAGCAGCCGCAGGGAGGATGGCAGCGCTTAGCTCGTGCCGTGTGCGTGTAAAACACCTGTGGGCTTTTATCTTTGTGTGTGCAGTGTCAGCCCCCAGCAAGTCTCTGGGGAGGAGGAGGCGGCGGCTGGCCCGAAACAGGTTTACCATTGACTCGGAGGCCGTCCACGGCAGCAGCCCCGAGAAAGAGCCGGCGCAGCCCGCGCAGGGAGGGGACACTGACCGCTGGGTCGAGGAGCAGCTCGACCTGGCGCGGTACGAGGAGCAGGAGGACGTCAAGGACACCGACATCCTGAGCGACGACGACGACGACTTCTGCGAGGCGGGGAGCTGCGGGAGCGGCTGCAGGCCACCTCGCTGGCGGGCGGCCGGCGGCCCGAGCGGCCCTGCCCGCCCGGGGACGCGCACGCCGCCAGGATGGCCCAGCTGAGGAGGCAGGCGGCCCTGCCCGCCGTCAACGGCGCCGCCGAGGCCCACGGCGAGGAGGTGATCTGGGTGTGCGCGACGACTTTGTGCCCGGCAGGAAGCTCAACACCGAGCTCTGAGGCGGCCCCGGCCCCTCCGTGCCCCCGGGATTGCGCACTTGCACACACGCCGTCGCGGCAGCTCCCTCGGGCCCGAGCCACGCGGCCGCTGCTGAGGCGGCTCGAACGCTCCGAAACTGGGCACGAAACGAGCTCGAGGTCCTGTCTTTCACACTCTTATTTATTCTCAAACGATCAGGGGCTGGAATTGAGCGCGGGGAGAACGTAATCACTGGAAAACAAATTACCGCGGGTGTCCTGCCCTCTGCGCGGCGGATGGGCTCCAGCGGGAGCACCGGGACAGAGGGGTTGGTGGCCCCGAAAGCGTCGGACGTAGGCTCATCTCCTTCACAAGGAAACTGCCTTTTTAACCTGTACAGTCGCAGTATTCTGCCTCCCTTTCCCTCTCTAAGTGTAAGAGAAATATTCACGTATTTTAGGAATGTGTGAGGAAAGGCTTGGGGTTTATGTCGTGTTCGGTCCTCTCTCGGTCTGTGGCTGGTCTAATTTAACGTCGATGTTGGAAGCTCTAGTTTTACATACTCTTGTAAAGATGCCAAACTCTCTTAAAAGAGATCCAAATTGAACACTTGAAGAAATATTTTTTTGTATTTTACCTGAGATGCAGGGGCACAAAGGGATAAGAGATTTAGGGTAGCTCCACGTCTAGGATACGAGGCTAGCTTTTTGCAGAGGGTTAGGAACGGTGGTTTTATATTCAAATATGAACTGGAAACTCTTATTTAGGTATAACTTTCTTCAGGAAGAGGTTTATTGTATATGTTTGAGAATGGAGTTTAGTTAGCTAATAAAAAGAATAATAAATAAAATGATGTGATGACTGAATGGCAGTGGAGCAAAGGGATTCGTGGTGTGCCCTTGCTGGAGCCACAGGTCCCTTTGCTCCGCTCTCTCTGGCAGAGTCTGGGCTTAGGGGACAGGGAATTCATGGCCAAAAAACCGACCTCACCCACTCTCCTACCGTGGGTGAAACTAGTGTGTTTTAATTCCTTTATAAAAGCTTTTCCACTGCAATAGAGGATGAAAAAAGTTCTACACAAGTAAACTTCTTTAACGTTTTAAATCTTTTATTTAAACATCTAAAACAGGGTAAAATGTGACTAAAATCTTCGTGGTTTTTAAGTAGACTTCCAAATACGAAACACAAAATAGCACTTTTTTTTTTTTTTTAGGATTTATATAGCTTTCCCCATTGCAGTCTCACCTATAGGAAAAAAAAAAAAAAGGAAGATTATATGAAATTTTGTTTTGTTTCATTGGCATCTACTGATGTTTGACACAGCAGTAGGTACTTTGAGAACCTGAAATTTTATAATAGCCTTAGGATTATATTTTATAAAATTCACTCTGACTATATTTTAAAACATAACAAAAATTATCCCCCCTCCCCAAACATCCATCCGTCACTGTCTGTGTGTCCCAGCTGGCATCCTCCCCTCGCCCCCTCCCTTCCCTGGTTTCTGGTGCACTATACCCCACTTCTGAAAGCTTTCTCTAGTAACTTTTTGCTATCTCCTGGTTTCTTTTCTGAAGAGCTTTAGAGGAGTTTCTACCCCCCTTTGTACAATCACATGGTTGTTTTTGTACCATCATCCATCACCTGGCAGTCGTGTCCCACGTGCTGGAGGGTTTGGCTGTCCTGGGCTGCTCCAGGGGATGCAGTCAGCACTCAGATACTGGAAGGCTGGTACTGGGAAGGTACCGTGGCTCTTGTACATAATGTCATGACATGTCTATGTCAAAGGTTCTTCTATATTTCTTTTATAAGCTGAAAGAAGGTCTATTTTTATGTTTTTAGTTCTATGAATGGAACGTTGCAAATGCCTGTCAGAAATAAAATACTGGGAAAAAAAAAAATGAAATAAATAGCTGCGGAGAGTGGTGTGTGGAGGCCACGTGGAGCCTGGCCCAGGAGGGCTCTGGGGTGCAGGGGGTGACACCAGGGAGCAGCTCCCGCACTCCCAGCTCGGGAAGGAGCCCTCAGGTAAGGCTCTGCTCCTGCTTTGGTGAGGAGCCACTTTTTTTTTCCACTTTTTGCCTTTCTTTAATGGGAACCTGTGTTGCTTTTCATCTTTGCTAAAAAGGCCTTTAAAGCAGTTTGTTAGCTATTCTCAGGGAATATTCATCTTGCCTTGGTTCTGCAGTACCTGCTGTCCCTATCTGTCACAGATGCCACTTGCAAAGCATGATACTGTAGTCTGTGACCTAAAGCAAATCATTAGAAATCTGTATACAAGATCATCTCACTGAATAATAACTTCCGCAGTGGGAGGTTGTTACATCTGTTAATGTGCAGACAGACCGGAATATTTTTCTTTTTTTTTTAACAAAATAATTCTTTGTTTGTTATGTTCTTCGCTCTTTTTCTTAGACAAGAACAAGTCTGCGTTTAGAAAAATCTGTATGGAGCACACTTCTTACAAGATTTGTTTATCTGCCTGAATATTAACAATAAGTACTTCCTGATGACTGATGCACAAAGTAGGTACTTTACCCAGCATTGGTTTAAATGTCTTCTAAGACAGACATTCTCTCCAGCTTTTATTACCTACCATGGTAGAAGGCTTTTAGGTGTTTTTGTGGTTCAGAGGCTTAGCATGTGTGACACAAACTGACGTCTTAGCAAGGTTTGTGCCTTTCTACCTATGACTTTCTTTGTTTAGATATTGCAGTCGTAGCATCAGAAGCTTCTCTATTAACACTCCTTGACTTTCTTTAAATATCAGCCAGGATTTTGGGAAATCATTAAATTTGCCTGGATCCAGTATGTCAGCATCCTCCTTACCTTTCTTTGGGTGTTCAATAGGATTAAGATGTTTTTGTTCCAGAATCAGGTGTTGACTACAATTCCAGTTTCGCCAGTTCTGCCTGTATCTCCAGTACTATCCTACAAACAGCACCAGTCCTGAAGACATGCCTGAGAACACTTTATAGAAATGCCATTCAAAAACAGTTACCTGATTTTATTCTCTATACACTTCTTACTTCAGAAGATCAGAATTTTGTAAGTATGTTCCAGGCACACTCTGTTTGTGCTTCCTTTTCAAAATACACATTAATTCATCTAATTTCTTCAGGATTACTGCCTTGGAGCTGGAAAATTTTATATTTTTGACAGTTAAAGAAGAGCCTTGTTATTTTTTTGCAACTGGAACATGCCTCAAAAAACATCTTGAAAACTGAAAATAATATGCTAAAAGTAACAACATTAACTGTTTTTACTTCTTATAAATCAAGTCACTGCAGTCTTAGAGTCGTCAAGCGTTATTTGTGCGTGCATTTATGTGCACTACGAAATGAAAAAATGCATGGTTAAGGTCAGAGATGCAGTTCTGTAACTGTGGCTATACATACTCAGCAATTTAATTATTAAATTGGATGATGAATAACCACAAGGTCGATGTGAGAAACCAGGTTTTGGGTGATAGTGTGTGCAAAATTTGCACAATCATTTACTATTGGCATTATTACTGTAGCACCAGACCATTAATTGTGAATAGTAAAACAGAGAATCCTTGTATCTATTGAAAGAAAACTAGCAAAAAAATCTATCAGGGAAGTCTTAGAGTTTCAAAGTAAGTGGATAATTATCTTCAGAACTTTTATAGTTTAGAAAAGATAAAAATTAAAATCACCTGGTAAACTTTGAAAGACTGTGTCCCTCATTCTTGATGGTGATGGTTGGAGGGAAGATTATTTTATCTTCTTTTTCTGGGCTAACCTTTTATGCCAGACAAGCTTACAAGAGAAAACAACATAATTTCCATTATGTTTTCAGTTTTGTATTAAAGAATTAATTCTAGCAAAGCAGTGTTATGGCAGGACAGAACCTAAAACAATTCTAGATGCTAGAATTCTGCAAAAAATTCCAAGTGTCTTTTGTTCTCTTGAACTCTTAAGACGTGGTGCAGCCATGAACTATGAAAGCAGCTTAGCAATATGCCACCTACGGCCATCATCCTCTAGAATCCAAACCCTGGCAGTTGGGAGAGCCGCCCTTTCCAGAAATCTCAAGTTTGTTCTTGGATCTTGGAAGTCTCTGTGTGGCAGCATAGGGCTACTGGTAAGTGGCTTCATATCAGCATCTCCAGAGTCAAAGTAACTGTCTACTTCTTTTTAGTGCTTCTAGCCACTGTGCAGCAAGAACGAAGAGGGCCGTGAGCTTGTTTTCCCCATATCTCAAGCCGATGTACATTGGGTGTGCTCTCCCTTGCAGCAGTAATGGTGCTTTGTGTGACTGCGTGAGCTAATTCAGGGAGTTCATTATGGTGAAGATGATCTTTACCAAATATATCATCACTTTTTCAGACAAGTCAGTTCCCTGACTGAACTTGGTATGTGTCTGCACAAGCATTAAGGTGGACATGAGCAAGGAGTAGAAATCTCTGGAGAGACCACAGGACTGCAATTTAAGAGCTCTGTTTTCTCTGTCAGCTCTTTCCTGGCCTCAAAGAAGGAGGATGGTGGCACGAAATAAATAAATCTCCAGCCACACCAGGTTATTACCTAAGCTTGGGTGGGAGCTGGGTGTCATCTCTGGCTTGGCACTAAGCTTCCTCTATGGAAACCTGGTTTATTTTCTCACTGAGGGGACAGAGAAATGCAGAGATCTGTTGTGAAACAGCAACCTGTCAGTAAAGGGCCTCGAGCTCTCAGTGGTGCCAAACATCACAACATTTGGAGAGCCAAACTGGGCAACAAAAGGGGTTTGGGAAAGGTTTCTAGAGGTCCAAGGGACGCTCAGGGGCTGGCTGTGCCAGCAGTGGCTGCCTTTGGGGCCCAGAGGGGATGTGGGGCTCCCCTGACCAGTTTGGCTGGAGCAGCAGAACTGGCTGGACTGGGGCAGCAGAGCTCTGTTCCTGCAGGAGCAGCACTGGGCTCTGAGGAGACAACAGTGCTCCCTGCACAGCCTGCCCGGGCAGCGGGAGCACAGCCTCCCTCCCTCCCTCCCTCCCGAGCATCCGGGCTTGGACCCACCCCACCCCTGTATGCCCGTTCCGGGGCTCTGCACACCCCAGCTCTGGGAATTTGGGAAATCTGACCATCCCCGTGTCCCAGCTCCCGGGCTCTGCACACCCCAGCTCTGGGAATTTGGGAAATCTGACCATCCCCGTGTCCCAGCTCCCGGGCTCTGCACACCCCAGCTCTGGGAATTTGGGAAATCTGACCATCCCCATCCCTGTGTCCCGGCTCCCGGGCTCTGCACACCCCAGCTCTGGGAATTCGGGAATTCTGACCATCCCCATCCCCGTGTCCCAGCCCCTCAACCCACACAAATACCACACCAACCCACACAGATATCCCATCAAAGCCCACACAAATATCCCAAGGGCTGTCAGAGGACGGTGCCAGACTCTGCCAGTGGCAGGATGAGGAGCAGGGGCCATGAACTGAAACACAACAAGTTCCAGATCACCCTGAGGAAGAACTGCTGTCCATGGAGGGGGCAGAGCCCTGGAACAGCTGCCCAGGGAGGGCCTGGGGTCTCCATCTCTGGGGACATCCCAAAAATCCCAAATTCCTCTGTCACCTGCTCCAGTTGACCTTACCTTGGTAGGGGGTTGGGCTGGGTGATCTCCAGAGGCCCCTTCCAACCCCAACTGTCCCAGGATTCTGAAATGCTGTGACTCCATAACTCTTGTCTCTGCCTTTCTCCTGCAGTGTTCAAAACTGCCGTGCTGCTGGTGTACAAGGATGGTTCCAAACAGAAGAAGAAACTCGTAAGTGTGCAGGGACTGTTTGGGTGATGCTGTGGGTGTTTCTGGGGCTGTGATGGAGTTTTGCTTTCCACAAAGCCATGGAGCTGGGATCTGCTCTGGCATGTGTGGTCCCTGGTGTCTGAGGAGCTGCTGGGTGGGCACAGCGGGCATCCCTTATCCTTTGTTGCCATGCTTGCCACATCCATTCCCTGCAGTGGGGTGGGTTGTCCTGGATGAAGATGTCACTGTGTCTCTTGGCTTAGATCCTTTGGTCAGTGTGTGTGAGTGTCTGAGAGCTAATTAATGTCTGCCACCTCTCACAGTGCCCTGGGTGCTGTGTGCCACCAAGTGCTGGCTGCTCTCAGCTACATCAGGAGTGGCTCAGGGATCCCACTGCAGTTTGGGATTCTGAGTTAAAGCTGAGCTTTACAGTGCTGCAACAGGGGCACAGTCTTTAGTGATGTAGGGAAACTAATGATCCCTACCCATGGCATGAACAGAGAGGGGTTTGAGGTGCTGCATGGGGAAAGGCAGCTGGCAGGGGGTGACTTCAGAGTGAAAAGCAAAACTCTGATGTGTTCCTGAGTGTGTGTGCACCCAGGGCTGGGCTGGGTGACTTTGGAGGGCCTTGCTGAGGGGGCTGCCTCAGCCCAGATTTCAGCAAGGCCTCCACAGAGGGGCCCCTCGGGGAGGTGCTGGGCTGACAGAACCAGCCTTGCAGCAGGTGTGCAGCTGGGAGCCCTCAGCACAGAGCTCAGGGCTGTCTGCCTGCCTGCCCCGGGGTGTCTGGTTTCCTGAGTGTTTGAAATCCTTCCAGGGAGGATCACACAGGGCCTCCATTTACGAGGACTGGGACCCGTTCCGGTTCCGCCACATGATCCCTCTGGAGGCTCTGCAGGTGCGGGCCCTGGCCAGTGCAGGTAAGGTGCCCACAGCTGCAGCTGCAGCCTGGGGCGCTGTGGCCGTCACTCAGCATGGAGCAAAGGCTTGGGAGTTACAGTGAGGGTAATCTGAGTTCTGCTTGGCTCTCCCTTTAGATGCAGAGACCAACTCTGTGTGTGAGATTGTCCATGTGAAGTCTGAGTCTGAGGGCAGGCCAGAAAGGACATTTTACCTCTGCTGTAGGTAAGTGGGTTTCCCTGTTTTCTGCGGCAGCTGCATCCCTGCTTGCCCGTGCGTTTCCTTCGAGGCAGTCTGGGAACAGCCAGTCAGGGAGAGTGGGGAGAGGCTGTTAAAGCCTTACTTCTGGAAGGCAGAGTTTTGTACAAACTCTGAAAATAAAGGCAAGTAGCTCAAGCAGCTTTGCACCTTTATGGGAAAAGCCTTTTTGCAATTTCCCAGTTAAACTGCAGCACTGGATCTTTATGGCAGGGGCTGTGTTCAGCCGGTTCCTTTCATGGCACCAGGTCCCAACCTCTGCACTTGGGACACTGCCTTTCCTTTAATAAACATCCATTGTGGTGGTGGCGGTTACCCTGCTGTGTAGGGTTCTGGTAGAGAACTTGGACCACAAGTTCATCAGGATCCAACAGAGCTGATGCCAGGCCAGTTCCTACTTGCAGGAAGAGCTGCAGGAGCTGTGCAGCTGTGGGGTGTGTTTGCAGGGACAGATTGACTGAGCCCCACGGGTCACTGGGTGTGTATCAGACACAGCCAGGTGTGGGTGGCACTGCAGGGAAAGGAAACCTGGAGAGGGCTGAAAGGCTGGATGTTTTATTGATGACCTGGGTGTTGGTTTCCTTGGATGCCTGCTGCAGTGACCATGGATTTAGCTGTGCTTTGAAGATACTGAGTTCAGTGGAGCCTTCTCCTGGGGAGCGCCTGCCAGTCGATTTGCACTGTCTTAAATCACAGAAGTGGCCATTATTTACCTCTTTTACAGTTCCCAAGGGGTAACTCTGCCTTTGTGTTCCCACCTCTTTTTCAGCTCTCCAGAACACAGGAAGGACTTCCTGAAGGCAGTGCACTCCATCCTGCGGGACAAACACAGGAGACAGCTCCTTAAAACCGAAAGTTTGCCCTCATCCCAGCAATATGTTCCTTTTGGTGGAAAAAGATTGTGTGCTCTAAAAGCTGCAAGGCCAGCCATGAACAGGGCAGGTACTGTAGGGCTACAGACTTTCAAGATCCCAGTAACCCCAGCACCGTTGTAGGACACGTGGTGGTGTTTGTCACTTGTACATTAGGATTAGCATTCTCTCCTGTTTGTGTAAAAACTGCTGGTTTTCCATGCTTCACTTCCTTGAGAGCCTTAAATTGCCTCTATTTACCTTGCTTTGCACTCGAGGCTCAGCTTCAGAGCAGTGCTGCTGGCATGGAAGGGAAATGGGATTCCTGGCAGTACGGATTGGCCGTGCACTTTAATCTGAACTGGGCTTCAGCTGAGCAGAGCAGAGGCTGTGTGATTCTTAAAAGCATGTACAGAATTTTGAGGTAACCCGAACACTTTTGAACTAAAATGCACAAGGAAGAGCAGCTCCCCTGAGCTTGGTTTGAAGGGGCAGCCGTGGGTGTCCTGCACTTGAGCCTTTTCAGCTCAATTGCTGAAGGGCAAGTGCTCATCCTTCCCACATTTGGAGAAGCGTGCACTTGGTACTCTTATTTTTGTCATGGCCTGTCCTAAAGCGTGGATTTTCCTTTGCAGTTGACTTCAGGCAAAAGCAGTGAGAAAATCGCAGGGAAAAGCAGGTTTTCATTTTCAGAACTCTAGATGCTGGAGGGAAGAAACATTTGCTTCCACCTGCAAAGTACACGGCACTGCTGCGTGTTTTGTTCTGGTCTGTTGTTCATTTCTTGTTCTGCTCATTAGATCCAGTGCTGTAGACAAACAGCCAGGCTTTCTGTTCCTCCTCTGACCAGGGCAGGCCAGAACAACATCAGCTGAGCCCAGCTTCTCACTCGGGGTGCTGCTGGCCCTGGCTGCTGGAGATGCCAGACCTCCTTTCAGTTTGGCTCCATGGGGCATTGGTGTGATGAGTTCTGCAGGGATTGAAATCCCACTTTGGAGTCCAGACCTCTCCCTGCAGATACAATTTGGAACTGCTGAGCTGTTGTACTTAATGCACCCTGTGAGGCTCAGGGACATGAAAACGTGACCTCAACCCCAAGGCAGAGCTGGATAAATTCATCCTGCAGGTGCTGAGGTGCTGTTCAGTGCAGGGAGCAAACTCCAGCCTCAGAGCTCTGTGTGTGCCCCTGAAGCACGTGGTGCCTGCAGGGCTGCCAGCTGCAGGATTTGCCCCTGCTTGGGAAGATGTTCTGACACAGAGGATGAGAATTTGCTAATTAGGCCAGCTGCTGAGTAGATGCTGAGGAAGGAGCTCCTGACAGCTCTTCTGGGTTGTGGGACTGGCTTTTTCCTCGCCCAGTAGGGAGGAAGGGAGTAGCAGAGCCTGGCCAGGGCCCCTAATTCCCTGTAAGTAAGGCAGCATCTCCAGCACTGAGGTGTAGCCACTGGGAGAGCTGTGGTGCTGCTCTGAGCACAGGCAGAGTTCCCTCTGCAAGGTGTGAAGCTGTTGGATTCAGCGGCGTGCTGGCGGCAGGGCTGCGAGTGAGCAGCTGAGCCGAGCAGCTGCCGTCGGTGCAGGAGGAGCAGCAGCTGAGGGGATTCCCTGTGCCCGGTGGATCTGAGCAGCCGCAGGGAGGATGGCAGCGCTTAGCTCGTGCCGTGTGCGTGTAAAACACCTGTGGGCTTTTATCTTTGTGTGTGCAGTGTCAGCCCCCAGCAAGTCTCTGGGGAGGAGGAGGAGGCGGCGGCTGGCCCGAAACAGGTTTACCATTGACTCGGAGGCCGTCCACGGCAGCAGCCCCGAGAAAGAGCCGGCGCAGCCCGCGCAGGGAGGGGACACTGACCGCTGGGTCGAGGAGCAGCTCGACCTGGCGCGGTACGAGGAGCAGGAGGACGTCAAGGAGACCGACATCCTGAGCGACGACGACGACGACTTCTGCGAGGCGAGGCGCAGCGGGAGCGGCTGCAGGCCACCTCGCTGGCGGGCGGCCGGCGGCCCGAGCGGCCCTGCCCGCCCGGGGACGCGCACGCCGCCAGGATGGCCCAGCTGAGGAAGCAGGCGGCCCTGCCCGCCGTCAACGGCGCCGCCGAGGCCCACGGCGAGGAGGTGATCTGGGTGCGGCGCGACGACTTTGTGCCCGGCAGGAAGCTCAACACCGAGCTCTGAGGCGGCCCCGGCCCCTCCGTGCCCCCGGGATTGCGCACTTGCACACACGCCGTCGCGGCAGCTCCCTCGGGCCCGAGCCACGCGGCCGCTGCTGAGGCGACTCGAACGCTCCGAAACCGGGCACGAAACGAGCTCGAGGTCCTGCCTTACGTTACCCAAGGGCTTTCACACTCTTTTATTTATTCTCAAACGATCAGGAATTGAGCGCGGGGAGAACGTAATCACTGGAAAACAAATTACCGCGGGTGTCCTGCCCTCTGCGCGGCGGATGGGCTCCAGCGGGAGCACCGGGACAGAGGGGTTGGTGGCCCCGAAAGCGTCGGACGTAGGCTCATCTCCTTCACAAGGAAACTGCCTTTTTAACCTGTACAGTCGCAGTATTCTGCCTCCCTTTCCCTCTCTAAGTGTAAGAGAAATATTCACGTATTTTAGGAATGTGTGAGGAAAGGCTTGGGGTTTATGTCGTGTTCGGTCCTCTCTCGGTCTGTGGCTGGTCTAATTTAACGTCGATGTTGGAAGCTCTAGTTTTACATACTCTTGTAAAGATGCCAAACTCTCTTAAAAGAGACCCAAATTGAACACTTGAAGAAATATTTTTTTGTATTTTACCTGAGATGCAGGGGCACAAAGGGGTAAGAGATTTAGGGTAGCTCCACGTCTAGGATACGAGGCTAGCTTTTTGCAGAGGGTTAGGAACGGTGGTTTTATATTCAAATATGAACTGGAAACTCTTATTTAGGTATAAGTTTCTTCAGGAAGAGGTTTATTGTATATGTTTGAGACTGGAGTTTAGTTAGCTAATAAAAAGAATAGTAAATAAAATGACGTGATGACAGTGGAGCAAAGGGATTTGTGGTGTGCCCTTGCTGGAGCCACAGGTCCCTTTGCTCCGCTCTCTCTGGCAGAGTCTGGGCTTAGGGGACAGGGAATTCATGGCCAAAAAACCGACCTCACCCACTCTCCTACCGTGGGTGAAACTAGTGTGTTTTAATTCCTTTATAAAAGCTTTTCCACTGCAATAGAGGATGAAAAAAGTTCTACACAAGTAAACTTCTTTAACGTTTTAAATCTTTTATTTAAACATCTAAAACGGTAAAATGTGACTAAAATCTCGTGGTTTTTAAGTAGACTTCCAAATACAAAACACAAAATAGCCCTTTTTTTTTTTTTAGGGTTTATATAGCTTTCCCCATTGCAGTCTCACCTATAGGAAAAAAAAAAAAAGGAAGGTTATATGAAATTTTGTTTTGTTTCGTTTGACATATCAGTAGGTACTTTGAGAACCTGAAATTTTATAATAGCCTTAGGATTATATTTTATAAAATCCACTCTGACTATATTTTAAAACATAACAAAAATTATCCCCCCTCCCCAAACATCCATCCGTCACTGTCTGTGTGTCCCAGCTGGCATCCTCCCCTCGCCCCCTCCCTTCCCTGGTTTCTGGTGCACTATACCCCACTTCTGAAAGCTTTCTCTAGTAACTTTTTGCTATCTCCTGGTTTCTTTTCTGAAGAGCTTTAGAGGAGTTTCTACCCCCCTTTGAATGATCACATGGTTGTTTTTGTACCATCATCCATCACCTGGCGGTCGTGTCCCACGTGCTGGAGGGTTTGGCTGTCCTGGGCTGCTCCAGGGAATGCAGTCAGCACTCAGATACTGGAAGGCTGGTACTGGGAAGGTACCGTGGCTCTTGTACATAATGTCGTGACATGTCTATGTCAAAGGTTCTTCTATATTTCTTTTATAAGCTGAAAGAAGGTCTGTTTTTATGTTTTTAGTTCTATGAATGGAATGTTGTAAATGCCTGTCAGAAATAAAATACTGGGAAAAAAAAAATGAAATAAATAGCTGCGGAGAGTGGTGTGTGGAGGCCACGTGGAGCCTGGCCCAGGGGGGCTCTGGGGTGCAGGGGGTGACACCAGGGAGCAGCTCCCGCACTCCCAGCTCGGGAAGGAGCCCTCAGGTAAGGCTCTGCTCCTGCTTTGGTGAGGGGACAGTGCCCATTTCCCTCGTGGCATCCATAACCAGCCATTCCTGCTGCTTTTCCAGGCTGCTCACCAGGAAGCTTCCAGGGAGCGTTGTAAAAATCCAGATCAAAAGCAGCAAGTGCCAGAAGAATTCCAGCTGCCTCGGAAGAGCTCCCCAGCCTCTCTGTGGCAAGTTCTTTGGCCAGTCCCTGTCCCTTGGGGCTGCTGGCTTTAGCCCACACCCCGGGAGTGTGCTGTGGGTTGGTGACTGGTGCTTCCCTGGCCCCGGGGAGAGCCTGACCCCCACTCTGCTCCCAGGGAGCACGGGCAGGCAGGTGAGTGCTGCCCTGCAAGGCACAGAGGAGAGGCAACGCTCTGTCACAACAAATCTTAAGCCTGCTGCCAGGACAAGGCAGGGAATGGGTTTAAACTAAAAGAGGAGAGCTTTAGATTAGACATTGGGAAGAAATTCTTCCCTATGAGGGGATGAGGCCCTGGGACAGGGTGCCCAGAGCAGCTGTGGCTGCCCCAGGATCCCTGGCAGTGCCCAAGGCCAGGCTGGATGCTGTTCAGAGCAATCTGGAACAGTGGAAGCCATGGCAGGGGGTGAGGCTGGATGAGCTTTAAGGTCCCTCCCAGCCCAAACATCACTGTGATCCCATGATCAATGGGATGGGCCAGGCTCAGCTGCCTGCAGGCACCCCAAAGCAGCAGCCCATGAGAGGAAAAGCCCTGGTTTGAACAGTGTCCTCTCCTCTGTGCTTTGCCAGCAGCCTGGCTTTGTCCCTGATGCTCCAGCAGCACTAGAAAATGAGTCATTTCAGCATGCAGAGCAACACATTTCTACCCAACCAGTTCAGAGCTGGGCTGTGCCTGTGAAGCACTGAGAAAAGTGATCCTGCTCCAGATGCCTGTAGGGGAGGAAGCTGTGGGGCCAGAAAGGTCTCTTGGAAAACTGATCTGCCAGTCTGGCCTTTCACCTGCATCACTGGGCTGCTTCTGGGAGCCTTGGGAAAGGTCTCCTGAGGTGCCCAGCTCCCTCCAAGAGAAGCAGCACCAGGACCCTGCTTTGGTGCACTTTGACATGCCCTGTTTGGAGAAGGAAGTGGCTTTTTTAGGAGTGAGTCCCTGTGTTGGTAACCTGTGCATTACAGGCTCAGGGACAGCCTGCAGATAAAATACTTTGAAACATTTCCCATTTTTATCACACTGAAATATCAGACATGGGTAATTAGGAGAAGCTTTGCTTTGCTCTTCCCTCTTCTTAACAATTCTCCAGAATGGATTTCCTAAACCAAAATGTAAGGAGCCAAGAGAGGTGAAATGCATCCCTGGCCACAGGAGAAGCTTAAAGCCTAGCAGAGAGAGCTGCTTGCTGGGCAAAGCACCTCCCTTGGCCAGGGCTGTCCAGAGCCCAGGACAGCAGCTCATTCTTCCCACGCTGCTTTCTGCCCATCTGCCCAAGGAGCAGCCAAAAGCTCAGCAGTGGTTGGAGAGGGACACTGACCAGGCTGGTCCCTGAGTTCTGCACAGCATCTGACAGCATCTCTCTAGGAAATTCCCCCAGTCTGCCAATTAACCCTATCTCAAAGGTACAGGAAGCTGCATTTCCTGCTGCCCACAGCTCCCTTTCCCACGTGCCATGTGTCCTGCACAGCCAGAGAGGGACAGCCAGCACCTCTCATTTTCAGTGTAAGGAACACAACCCCAGGATGGTTTGGGTGGGAAAGGACCTCAGAGCCCATCCAGTGCCAACCCCTGACAGGACAGGGACCCTTCCACTATCCCAGGGTGCTCCAAGCCCCATCCAGCCTGGCCTTGGGCACTGCCAGGGATCCAGGGGCAGCCACAGCTGCTCTGGGCACCCTGTGCCACGGCCTGCCCACCCTCACAGTCAGTAATTCCTTCCTAAAGTCTAATACCCCTAAAAAGCCACAACACAAGAGCAGGTGCTTGATGCTATTTGATGTCACCAAGGTGAAGCAGAGCTGTGTTTGCTCCCAAAGCCAGGAAACCAGGTGTGCTTGGAAGACACACCACTGGCATGGTGTCTCAGAGATGAGCAGCTAAAATACACCTCCTCCCATTCTCCTACCACTGCCCAATACGCAGGATGAAGTGGTGTTAGGATGTGTGTAGCTATCCTAATGACCTTCCTAACAATGAACTTCCAGCCGTGGCCAAGGTTTAACAGCAGTTCTTGCTGCTATTGTACATGCACAGGTGTGACTCAAAATGGTTTAAAAGCACCATGAACAGGCCCAGCTCAGACAGAGCACCAGAAGCACAGAATCATGGAATTATTGAGGCTGGGGAAGATCATGGAGCCCAGCTGCTCCCTCAGCACTGACATTATCCCACGTCCCCAAGTGCCAGATCCACACAGCTTTAAATCCCTCCAGGGATGGGGACTCACCACTGCCCTGGGCAGCTGTGCCAGGGCTGGCCAACCTTCTGGGGGAAGAAATTTTCCCTAATATCCAACCTAAACGTCCCCTGGCACAGCTTGAGGCTGTTTTGTCTTGCCCTTCATTCCCTGGGAGCAGAGCCCGACCCCCCGGCTGTCCCCTCCTGTCAGGGAGTTGAGCAGAGCCACAGGGTCCCCCCTGAGCCTCCTTTGCTCCAGGATAAACAACCCCAGCTCCCTCAGCCCCTCCTGGGGCTGCAGCCCTTCCCAGCTCCCTTGTTCTTTTTTTGGACATCAAACCCTCCTTTGCCCCATCTCCCAGGCAGTCTCTGAGTGCCACTTTTATCCTCCTGCATAGTTTCCAGAGCACACATCTGAACTGTCGTGTTTACACATTCCTCAGCCAGGGAACAGGCCTGGCTTCAGGGCAGTGCCCATCCCAGGTTTCTGCCCCTCTGTCT
>JADMLD010000378.1:0-315237 GCA_017589585.1 Phylloscopus whistleri | reverse complement strand
TGGAGAGAACGAAGTTTCAGCCCCCTTCAGGGTTTTCTGCAGTAGCCTTAAGGACTTCTTTCATACTATCTGCTTTTTACTTTTCTTTCATTTTAACACAATCATGCTACGTAAATCCAGCAATTCAGGTTGCCTTTGAGCATGTGACCTTATTGCATCTTTTTAAATCATACAAAATATTAAATGTTGACATTAACTTAATATAATTTCTAATTCACCTAATCATCTGATAAGAAAATAAATGCATACATAAGTGCTTTTTCTGTTCTGTCACAAAATAGTTGTGTCACCTCTTTTTTTTTTTTTTTTTTGGATCTTTGGCAGCCTCTTTCTTCAGCATTTTGTAATTTCATCTGGATGTCTGTTTTGACATAACTCTTCGTGTGCAATGAATTATTGTGTAACAGTATACTCAAACCATGAGAACGACTGAGGAGACATTAAAATCTGTGGTATGAAACTCAGCATGAAAACCATACCCTGTATGGCTACGTCTCTGGTTATGTCAGAGGTTTGATGGGGAGCACAACCTCTGAGCAACAAAGACCATGCTTGTTACATATTGTTTGAAGACCTGTGAATGAGTGTGTTGCTTTGGTACCACAGCTTAGCAATAACTCTAGACTCAATATCCAAAAGTTGTGGCACTGTATTAGAAACTATTCATAGTTTAAAACAATGCTTTTAGGGCATTTTTGCTTGTCCCTCCTCTCCAATTTTTCCAGCATATTCCTATCAGCTACAGAAAGGTTCAGAGCATATGTCCAGATTCAGACTTGAAACCAACATTTGCAGAATTTGTAATCTGAAATTGAAATTGAATAAACTGAATGCTTCTGTTTGCAACCAGATGGGGAGGTTACTTTGTGTTGCTCTTTCACCTGCTTTTTGCCCTAGCACAATCAATTGCTGATCACTCAGGTCCCCCCTAGCCTGCAGAGAACTGAATGGCCAGGTTTCGCAAGCTGCCATAAAAGGCTCAATCTGTGGTTTTAAACCAACTTCTTTGCACTTCCCTGCATCAATGGCACCTCTGTGGTAGTCTACAGTGTCAGACAGAAGTCTCCCTGACCCAACTCATACCTTTGCAGACTTGTTTGCGGACAGACTACCTTTGCCCTCATACTGAGGGATTTGCAATGGAGTAGCAGAGAGTTTTCCTAAAGTACTGGCTTGGGGAAGTCTCTACAGCTTGCAGAGGGGGCATTTAGTATTTATTTTCTTAAGGTAATAGCAGTAAAGCTTTGAAGTCTGTGGCTCGCAGCATCGCCAAAGTTTCCTCTCCTCTCTTTGGAGGCATGCCCATAACTTGCAGTAGTGTGTGGTCCAGAACACTGTGAGAGGTGAAGAGGTGTCTATGACTTTTGTAGAATATTTTCTGACCTCTGGTCTCAGAGAATGCTTTCTTCAGGACCTTGACACTAAAAGCACGAACAATACAGGAGTAGGTAATCAGAAGGAAACTCTTGTTTGGAATGGAGGTTGCTGACTTATTGTTGTCCCTTGGGATTTATTTTGGCTCAGTTCAGGTTCAATCCTCCAAAGTCCTGAACATCTGCCAGGGATTGGGCCTTGTTTTGTTTTCGACTGACCACAGTGTTTTATGGAACTCCTGGAAAATTCACCCAACAATATTAATTGTTTATTCATGAGTGTCCCTTGGCTAAGAAGTTGAGGAACAGAGGGCATCCAGAGCTGCAAACATGAGCACTTCCACAGCCAAAGCTCTGTAACAGTTTTCATCTTCTACGGCATGAAACACAGTACGTGTTCCCTTCTGGGAGATGTATTCCTCTGCTCAAAAGGCATTGCCCCATTGTTTGAGGCATGTAATGTCACAAAGGCTGTGCCCCTTCTCTTGCATGACAGCCACCACCTGGCCACAGATGGGACCTGCCTGTTCTTCTCACAGTACTGAGAGTTCCAGTGCTTTATGTGCTGGACAGGGAAAGGAACTTTTTCTTTTTGTGCTGAAAAATGCAGGAAGATGCCATCTATAGGGAAGAGTTTCTTTTCCACCTGTTGCAGGACCTCAGCCAGAAACTTTTGTGGCACCTTCACTGAAAAAAAAGGAGTTGGAAAGAACTTGACTTGATACATGTGAATGAAAGGGTAAGCAGGGCACATGTATATCTTCCTGAATTTTTGCCTGCTGAAAAAGTGGGAGTCTTGATAAATTACACGCACACAGATGATGACCTGTAATGAAAATATTTCAGAAGCCCAGCACAGGCCTCTGAAGATTATATTTCTGAAAAAATCCTACAATGCCTCTACACTCTGTATATTTAATTAAAAATAATTAGATTTAATAAAAAAGTATTAGATTTAATAAAAAGTAACCTGTTACCAATACAGCCTTAAATAGGATATATATTGCAACACCTGACACTTGCTGTTTCCTTTAAAAGTTTTACATTCCCCCTACAGCATGCAATCCTCCTCCTGACAATTGGGCAAGGAAGCAAAGTCCAGGGATGTAATATCATCAAGAGATTCATGGACCTACAGCTATGCAGACAGAAAAGAAGAAGATCTGGCAAAGGATATACAAAAAGGATACACAGAAGCTTCCTGGGAGTGCTTGGGACCAAAAGGGCAGAGAGACACATCTCAGCTCCTATTTTTTATTAAAGAGAAGAGCTTGACCCCTCATACAGAGAGCTCCCCATGGGGTAATTGAGTAAATTCCTAGCTCTGCAAAAGCCTTTGGGGTAAGACTTACCAGCTTCCCAAGTACTGGGATATCACAACAGCCCCTGCAAAGGTCAGCTTCTACCACGAGGTAAGGGTCTGTACTGCTCCAGCAAAGCACATGGTTGAAATTAAACATGGATTTATTTGTTCTGCTGAGTAGGGTAAAGGAGTAGAATTGAGGCCAGTGATAAGGAAAAGGTGATATTTTAAAATATAATATAAAGGCAGAGTTAAGTCATTGAGTTATATACCTTTTGCAAATACATATACCTTTACCTGTCAGAAAAGCACTTAGGGAAATTATTTTCTGTGTCTTGAAGAAAGTGCATATCTTGCTTACAGCTACCTCTTATTTTTGCAAAGTACTTCTTGCATTCACTGTGGGTTTTCCTCAGACATCCACTTTTATCCTTCACATATATGGTTTTATATTTCTCTGCCACTGCAAGAATTCTGCAAATGAAGTACACCCTGGATAGAGACCTGATTTCTATCCAGAAAAAAAAAAATGCTACAATGCCTCTTCTCTATTAGAGAAGATTGAGTCCCACTAAAACTGGTGGTATTTTTTTCTTCTGTTCCTCAACAAAAAAGGAGTAGCACTTTTGTGAGTCCTTTCATACTGTGGCATTGATTTTTGCAAAACATTTCAGGGTTCTTTTATCATAACAGTTTTCCATTATTTGTTCCACTTTTAAATTTATCTCCAAAATCTGTTCTCAAATTTGTGGTCTCAGTCCCCCACCATTTGTATTTTATAGTATAAGGCAAATCAAGAGATGTGAAAAGAATATGCTTGGGTCTGTTTCATTATTCAGCATCTTCATGGAACCTCCTGACCACACATAGAACAGTCATGAGTAGTCTCATAATTCACCATGAGATCAGAATGCAGAGTGTGCACACAGACTTGAAACCAAAGATTTCAGTGGAAATGCCAGAGACTGTCATGTTCTCAGGACTCATATCCAGGCTGGAGGGTTTGATACCATGGGAGATAGGGAACTGCATGCCATTACTTCAGCTGTGTTATGAATTGGCCCTGCAGATGTTCACCTCTGCAGCATCTGGTAGGATAACTGAGCTGCCAGTTCCATGCTTTTTGAGAGTAGCCCCATGGGTAGACAGCATGGGCAGCATCAGGTACACTGCTGTCATCTGTGGCAAAAATCTGACATTTTGTAATGGCTGCCTCCATTCCTGTTGCATGAAAGACTCTGGAAACGCCTGGCCTGTCTCTCCTCTTGTCTCATCTCACTGGACATCAGTGTCTCATGGAGTACCTGGTGAAAGAAATGTGTGTGTCATTCTCTCACAACAGGTTGGAGATAGGAAGTGCAGTGAGATTTCAAAAATTGTCCAGAGTGGATGTGGCAGGAAAAACTAAGCAGGACTCATGATTTTCAGCCTCTACTGGCATGGTCCTTTTGTTCCCTGTACATCTTAAAAGGCATCCAACACCTTGAAATTCTGTGCCTTGCAAGAGCCACAGAAAAGTTAACGAAGTTTCTTATTTTCCCACCTTTCCATATATCTATGAAGAGAATTGAGAGCCAAACCAACCAGCAAAAATAGTGGAATTTCAGAATCATTGCACACAGATCCAATGATGTGCAGAAAAACAGACCAAAAAACTCCTTGAACGTGATCCATGGCTTAAGACATGTAATTACTTTACTGAGTGCCTAGTGGATAAAATATGCCAAGAGGCTGCTGCTCTCATGCCATTGCTTCTTGACTGCTGTTTAACCCAAAGTTAAATCTATGTGGATAAAAGCTCTATCCACATAGAGCTTTTATCCTATTTCCGGACAGGATGGGGTTAATGTTTTGCAGTAGCCAAGAGGAGGTATGGATGGACCTGGAGATTATTCTATACCACCTCATGCCACTGCCAGGCAAGGGGGTTTGGGAGTCTGTTCCCAGGAGAATGGGTCCCTGCCAGATTGGCATACTTTGGTATTGTTGAGAGGTTTCCCTGTGAATTGTTTGCCTGTTTCTTGAACCCTCTGTCATTAGTATTGTGGTTCATTTTCCTATCTCATTGCTGTTTCCAGTAAATTGTTCTTATCTCAGCCTGTAGCCTTTACCTTTTGTGCCTCCACTTCTCAATTCCAGCCACCTATAGAGGGAGGGAGAAGGGGAGGAAGAACAAGCAAGCAGCTCATGGTTTGGAGTCTCAGTGCTTAACTGGCAAATACCATTGCTAAAGCAATGGTATGTTAGCCTCTTGTGTTAGGGATATACTTGGGGCATTGCCCCAAAATATGCCAGTTAGAACAAGACCTAAGCCAGTGCCACATACTGGGCCAAAAGCAAGAAGCAGAAGAGAAATAACTGGAAATGGAGCAATATAGTTTAGTTCTGTGCATTATACTTGGGCTTTAGGCTTTGCATTTGTCTCACAAAGCTGGGGACTTCTCACCAAACTGGAAGCTCCAAGTTTCATTCAATCTCTGTTGCTGAGCTTGCTGCGGACCAATCTAGTCCATACTCCCAGACCATTTGGATTCTGTTTTGTCTCATGTGATTTTGGATGAGGGAAAAAAATGACCAAATCAACCCTCTCATTTCCTCATATGCTACAGTCTTGCACCTATCCACTGTGGCTCATCTTTTCCTTTCTATCCCCTTGTGTTGTGCTGTTGCTCAAAACATTGTGCTAAGCCTTCAGATCTTTTACCATGGTCTATTTAAAAAAGAAAAAATCTAAACAAAAAAACACCCAAACACCAACTTCCTATTTATCGACAGTATACTGCTACTAAAAAATCCTTGGCCTCTTAAAAAAAAATCTGTTTAATTTTTCAGGAAGACATTACATTTTCCAAGGGCCCATCTTCCAAGAGTGCCAACTGGTTCCTTCACATGAGGATGGCTCCCAGTTTGGAGCAGCAAATTTCTGTTTTGGCAAAAGACAACATAGCCTCCAGAGGTTTGATTGAGTGCCTGCAGATGTGATCCACCTGCAGGAGCTCCAAAAGAGATTAGGGCCATGCCCTCATCCACAGGCAGAGGCACCTTGCTGGTACATCCCTGGACCTTGCTACCAAGAGAAGTGTGAGAGCAGGATGTATCCCCAAAGGAGACCCTAGACATGGCTGCATCTTCTCATTAGGAAGCAGGTCAGTGAGTCAGGACACAGAGGTGACATTTAGCTCCTGTTGGCACTGGCCTGAGTGGGGCCAGGACTGTGTGAACTGGGACTATGGGTCATGATCAAGTTGATGTATTCAGGCTTGGTTTCCAACAACATGTTAAGTTATGGGGAGAAGTTATTTAATCTCTCTAAAAAAAAAAAAAAAAAAAGGTATACTTATTTATGGGTTAGAAATACAGCCTCAAGGGTCATGTTTTGAGCAGTACTGGATTTTGAAGCCATTCTGCAATGTACGCTCTTACTTTGTTTGTGAGGCAGGGGAAGGAAAACTGCTTTCCCTCTGCTGAAAAATTATTTTGCTGGGCAATTACCAGACTAGATTAGTCAGGCATGCTGAAGCCCCATCTCCCCTATTCTGATCAGAGCTGTCTTGCTAATAGTTTTCTGTCCCTGTAACTGACAGCCTTGTAAATATTTATGAGCTAATTCCCTGCCCTGAAATGCAATGGCTGATGTTTCTAAGAGTCCATAGATATTGTGTGTGGCCTGAGACTGCTTGAGCTGGCAGACATTGCCACAAAGACACTCAAAATGTGCTGGCAAAGAGAACTGTGGTCCAGAAACAAAGCATGAAACAAAAGCTGGAAACCTTTTCTGTTCCCTCCTGGAAGCAATATCAGCTAGCCAAGAGTCAGTGTTATCTCTCTCACAGGGCATGCAAGGAGAACTGAACTGAAGGAGCTATTAAATGACCTTCATCCAGCTCTTCTTCATGACTTTTGCTTTTCACAAAATGCTGATTTGGAAGGGACTCACAAGGATCATCCAGCTCCTGGCCCTGCACAGCACCATCCCCAAGAGTCACACAATGTACTCAAGTGCATTGTCCAAACAATGTACTCAAGTGCATTGTCCAAATTGTGACCAATTCCTTGGGGAGTCTACTCCAGTGCCCAACCGCTCTCTGGGGAAAGAATTCTTTTCTAATGTCCAACCTAAACCTTCCCTGACACGCCACTGCCTCTGGTCCTGTCCCTGGTCACCAGCAAAGAGATCAGTGCCTGCCCCTTCTCTTCCCCTCACAGGGAAGGTGTAACTGCAGTGAGGTCTCCCCTCAGTGTCCTCTTCTCCAGGCTGAACAGACCAAGTGACCTCAGCCACTCCTCACTCAGCATCTCCTCAGGGCCCTTCATGACCCTCATTGCCCTCCTCTGGACACTCTCTGACAGCCCAATATCTTTTTTGTGTTGTGGCACCCAAAACTGCCCCAGCACTGGAGGTGAGGCTGCCCCAGCTCAGAGCAGAGCAGGACAATCCCCTCCCTTGCCTGGCTGTGATGCTGTGCCTGATGCACCCCAGGACATGGGGCCCTCCTGGCTGCCAGGGCACTGCTGGCTCATGTTCAACTTCAACCAGGACCCCCATGTCCCTTTCTGAAACACTGCTCTCCAGCCTCTCATTCCCCGTTCTCTCTGTACATCCAGGGTTGCCTCTCGCAGGTGCAGAATGTGGCACTGCCCTTTGCTGAATTTCATACGGTTGGTGATTGCCCAGCCCTTTAATTTCTCAAGGTCTCTCTGCAAGGCCTCTCTGCCTTCAAGGGAGTCAACAGATTTTCTGATTTCATTCTCCTCCCAGAAGAAAAAATATTCTGTGCTGTTGTCTCTGTTGTGGCAGCATATTCTGTGACTGTGATTTGAGTGTACATCATATTTTGGCAGTCCAGCATCCCCTAAAAAATAGACACATACCTCCTACAAAGCATCTGAACTCCACAAATGTGTTATCACTTTCCCAGCCCTTTACTCTTTACACGTGTTTAGCTCGCTCTTGTGTGACCCCTCCTCACACAGCAGCACAAGCCACGGAACTCAGCAGTTATAGCTCCTCTTGGGGTTTTTTTGGAGGGAGAAATTTACTTCTTCCTGAAATTTCTTAATTCTGTTTAGATAGAAGACCACAGGTGATTTTTATTTGGGCTTTTTTTTTTCCATCCATGAGTTTTTGATTTCCTGTGTTTCCATTTGATGTAGATGCAGCCTGTAGCTTTTTAGGCAGCCAAGAACTACTCACTACTCATGTCTAAGCCTCCACAAGCCTCAGCACTACTGAGTTCAATGCTTAGCCTTATCTTGTCCTCAATTTACTGTTTTATTGAGAGGGAGGAGAGTAAAGCAGCCTGACTTGAAGAGTCATGTGAGTTATTGCCTTGTTTTCTCAGGATTGGAAGGGAGGACGGGGAAGAAGGTCTCCATTAGTCAGGACTGTGAATATCTTGGGCAATCATTGTGAGAGTTGATTCCTCCAGCTCTTCTCTTTCCTTTGAACAGCTAACACTGAAACAGAGACAGCACAGAGGTACCCAGCCTGGACCACTGTGAGTGATGATGAAACCTGTGTGATCCAAACCATTTCCAACTCTGCGGCACTATTAATTTTTTACATTCATGCTTCATGCCCCAGAAGAACTGCAGAAATTTGTCACTGCTTTGTCAAAGAAAGTTGGGAACAGCCAATAAAGTGATATATGTTAGAATGAAAGAAAGGAATGGATATCTTCACCCTCTGCCTCAGTTTCTCCAATACTGTTTTAGTACAGTTTCAGTTTAACTGATTTATACAGTATCCCTCTGGAAGAAGTTTGTTCATTTCTGTAAAAAGGAGCCCATGAAAGGGCTTTCTAAGATCTTGGTTTTTTGTAAAATAAATTCTCAAAGAAAGGTTCAGGTACGTTTGCCATCTTGAAGCCCAGGGATGCCAATACCAAGGAAAAGCAGCCATTGCAGAACTCCTTATTCCTTTCGGAATGTTTGGATTTGTATTTAACTTAACTACAGTTGGCTGTGAGGTGTAACGATCTCCTAAGTGAGGTCAATGGGAATTGTCAGTGGAATTGTCTTGAATGAAAGCTGGATCAGACCTATTATGTCAAATGTAACAGCTGTAATGATACATAATATATTTTTGTCTGTATTTTACCCAAATCAGGGTGAAGAACATGGCTGTGCCTGTTTCAGAGAACTATCCTGTTTGACAATAAGTTTTTGGTTCCTAGTCAGATGTTTATAGGCAGGTCTCTGTCAAATACTGAACTTTTGTGCTCAGAAAGGGATAAACTGCACACACCCTTAGGCCAAGCTTGCTTAAGTATTTTCACCTATTGACTTCATGGCAGCTCTCAGAAGCTCATACAAAATACACAATAGGGATTAATTACTATCTTGATCTCAATCCATTCACAACAGAAGCAGAGAGTCTCTTCTTGCTCACCAACAGGCAGACTATCTCATTTTGTATGAGCCTCAAATAATGAGTTGGATGTGGTAGGTCTCATAAAATTTCCATTATGATACTGTTGGTGTACATTTGATGCCTTTGTTTGGACAGACTTAGGAAAATGATTCCTAGACAAAAGCATGCTTCACTGAACATTGCTGAGCAACTCACCATGGCCACCCGTTTGCTTGTTCAGGAATGTAGGTAAAACTAAGGGTAAAGTAAGTGGGACTCAATGATCTTAGAGATCTTTTCCAATCTTGACAATTCTATAATCTCAGTGGCCCAGCACTGCTGTCGGCTGGGTCTCCCACGGCATTATCCCTCTGGCTACCCTTGGACTGGCCTTCAATTAAGTCCTGAGGCTGATTGTTTGCCTGATTGGCAAGTTACACAAGTCACAGCAGTCCTCTTCCCACCACTGCAGGTTTAGGTGACAACCATGGGACCTAGCGAGGTGTTTTATGTCTCCTTGTTTCTCGCCCTGGCTCTCCCTCTGCTGTATTGATCAACACCAGCATTGCAAGTGTTAGGAGGCAGGGGACATCCAGTGCCTTCCTATCATTTTGACTTGGGAGACTCACAGCATGAATTTGTACCGCAGTAGGTGGTAAATGACCACATTTTGGCCTTATTGAAACATGCATTTAAAACAAACAACCAACCAACCAACCAAACACCTCATAGGAAGAGCAGGAGCTTCCCCAGAACCTACTAATTCAGCCAGGCAGGGGTCACCAGAAGGCTCTTCTTTATGAAAGTATCTCTGAAGGAAGGGGAAAGAGGAAAGAAGAAGAGAAGAAATTCTCCTTTTCTGTCTGCCACCAAAATTGTACATCTGGAAGATGTACTTGTGGCAGGATCAGGTCATTTGGAGTCTCAGCTTACCAGAAATTTCTATATCTGGAATTTGCCAAACTGTTTGGATCCAACCATAAATTTGTCACCAGAAGATCTCTAATTGCATGTGGGAAACTGCCAGGGGAGGCCAAGTGCAGGTCATTCTTATGTAACTCCAGCGTGAATTTGCAGCAACTCAGAAAATGGTGTTGTGTGATCAAAGCTGTCTGTATTTACAGCAGCATAGGTGTTATAAATCTTTGCCTTGCGTAACTGTTGATTTCACAAAAAACTTTCCTGTCAACAATGAGGCTGGCATTTTCAAGCATGTTCTGAGCAAACCGATTTCTCATGGTAGTGCCAAAATCATGGGAATTTCAACTTCAAGGGTCAGCAAGCAGCCCTAACAATGCAGTGGAGGGTGAAGGATGAGTCTCTTACTACTGCCCCACTTTTCCTTCCCCAGAAAATGGAGCAGATCAGGATGATCCCTGCTGTATCATGTCTGTTACTTGATAACAGCATCAACAGGCTTGCTGCTGCTTGGCTAGGACAAATTGTGTTCCTCAGGACAGAAAAGCCATCCCAAAAGTAGTCACACCCATCCTGGGGTGCCTTGTGGATGTTGTCCTGCAGTATCACAGTGTCTCTGCAACACAGATTCCAACCATAGTGAAGTGTGTCCCACAAGTCGTTCTCCTTCCTACCACCCAGACAAGCATTGAGCCTAAAACTAATGCTCTTTCTGAGCAAGAAGTTTCTGAAAATTCAGAGAGGTACATGCCAGCCCTGGGTTCACATCCTTGCTGGGGCAGCATGCACTGGGATTGTCAGTTTTCTTGGCTGTGGGTGGAGCTGCCTGCTGATTCAGGGAGCCATCTGCAGATGAATCACAGGTTTCTTTGGAAAAAGACTGTCCCAGGAGACACAAGGCAGCCAGCTGCTTAGGTCAATGATTCCAGGGTTTGGAACTGAAAGAACTGCATTTGACTGCAATCATTTAAAACTGAGGACTGAGGGCTGATAGTGACTAGATGGAAAGAGCTCTTGCTAAGAAGTACTGCTGCTGATGCTGTGCTGGTGTTTTACGAGTTATGACATTGCCAAATCTGCAGGAAGAATATTATGTGATCCTGTGATGTGTGTGACCAAATCACTTCAGTGCAGGGGTTGCCTTAGGGACATAGATGGACTTCAGAATCCAGTGGACTGTGCATTCACCTGTCAGCACACATTTCCCTATGGCTTTCTCAGAGACAAGGGATCCAAAAGCAGGTGTTTGTGATTTTAACTTGGAAAATGTCTGTGTGTAATCCCTACTGCCACAGTGGGATCACAGGATTAGTTCCCAACTAAAATGTAGGTACCATGAGCAGCTGTAGGGGCTTCAGTCTCTAGAAGCTTCCTCTGCTTATAAGCTTGGCTTCTTACTCTGTATCATCTGGTCTATTTTTCCCTATGCCTTTCAGTTATTTCCCTTAAATGTTTAATACTGTTGCATTTCTATCAGCCAGAAACATGGTCAAAACTCACAGAGACAGTCAGTGGGTGGCAATACTTTGAGATGCACTAGAGGTTTGTTCTGATTCTTTTAGCCCTGCAGGTGCACACAGGGCAATTGCCCATTGAAGGATGCTCAGGTTTTGGTTCAGAAGGTATTGTAAGCATTATCCTATAGAAACTAAAACATAGTACAAGTTAAACAGAAAGTTAACATTTTTTCATCCAGTTACATGCCAATGCCAAGGCCAGACCAACCAATTATTGTTCAGGTAGGAGACACCTGTGATCTGAGCCCAGATTTAACAACCTGGGCCCTTCTATGAAGGAATCTTAGAATAGGAGCAGTAAACCAGGTATCAGAAGGACAGATATTTGGTATCATGATTCCAACTGTTGCCAGCAGATAGTTTAAGAAAAGCACCAGTTCAGGTCTGTCCTGGGTTATGGAATCAAAAATGTGTATTCTATTTTCATCTGCTGAAAGCAGTTGGGGAATTGTTCTTTATTTCTTGTAACTTTGGAAGGAGGGGGACGGGGGGGAAGGGCGGGTGCCTTTTGGGTAATGGGCCATCAACAGACTATACCCCCGGACTATACCCGCTCCCCCCAGAGCCCCAGAAGCCCCATTTGCATGCATGGTCCTATTGTGGGATGCCCCGCCCAGTGGGGGGAGTCTACAATTGCTGCCGGGAAAACTGAGCCGGCCGGGGACAGATTTCACTTGCTTCACCCCGATTCCTGGGAGGAAGACGGCACCCCATCTCGTCTTTGCCAGACCCCATCTCATCATCACCTCACCCCTGGACCCCTCCTCATCACCCCTGGACTCCTCCTCATCACTCCTAGACCCTTCCTCATCACTCCTAGACCCCTTTTGGCTACAGGATCGTCCCTGCTCCAACAGAGCCACGTCTGTCATCCCAGGACTCACTTCTGGACTGCTTCCAACACCCTGACTAACAGGGTGCCAGGTGGCAGCTCCGATTCTGTCAGGGCTTTCCCAAATTGTTGTTGTTTGTTTGCTGGTTTGGTGGGGTAGTTTTGTTTCCTACCACATTTGTATTATTGATATTCCTAGTAAAGAACTGTTATTCCTATTCCCAAATCTTTGCCTGAGAGCCCTTAATTGAAAATTTATAATTTGGCAGGGGTGGGGGGTTTGCATTCTCTATTCTAAGGGAAACCCCAGTTTCCCTGGCAGACACCTGTCTTGTCAAACCAAGACAGATTTTGGCGCCCAAGTGTGGGGCACAAGGGCATTGAGACAGAGGAATAACAGTTCTTGTGTACTAGATAGAAGTCTACTGCTCAAAATCATGTGGTCCAGCTTTCCCTGGTTTGGCTGGCACGTGGTTGTGGCTGTATTTCTGCCATTTGCTGGCCCTTATCTAAACATGGGCCCTATAACCAAGGCTACTGTGGCTGGCATCCAGTTTATTTTGTGGGTTAATAAGGTGAGGAATTCGTGGATTTTTAACTTCCTTTGGAAAGCAGGCACATGGATTCAGGGCTATCATAGACTAACTCTGTGTTTCTGGGGTTACTTTAATAATGGTACATATTGTGAGGAAATGGCACCAGGGGAAATTTTCTCCCAACCCTTCACTCAGTTTTTTGGGTCTACTCCACCAGCTTTTCAAGGGTTAAATTTCCCTCTGAATGCTAATGACGTCATACAGTGGTTGGTGCTGCTTATAGGCCTATTCTATTTGGTATTCAGAGATAAAGGGAGACTGGCCTGGGTAAGCACTCTGATAACTACCCCAAAGAATAATGATGCTGCCCAAGAGCCCACCCCTGTCCCACAGCCAGCCTCAGGCATAAACCACCCGGTTTGGGTGAAGGCTCTGATAAAAGAAATGCATGAGATGAACCAGATGCTGAAAGAGTACATTTCCCCAGCTGGTGAGAAACCTTCGCCCTGCCCTGACAAAAGAGAATCTGATACAGAACCCGCAGACATTACAACTGTCCAGGTTCCAGCTGACACACAGGGGCAGTCACAGCCAGCAGCAGTTGCCCCTGTGGAAACAAGGAAATCTAAAGTGAAAACAGCAAACCCAGAGAGTAAAGATAAGAAGGGAGGGCCCTCACAAGACACAAGGGAATCACATGTTCAGATCATCACTGAGACCCTGTCATATGAAAGTCTCCGTAATTTGCAAAAAGATATTGTACGGCGGGGACGTGAGGCTTACACTGCCTGGCTACTTCGGGTTTGGGATCTTATGGGCACAGGTGTCCAACTAGATGGTGGGGAGGCCAGGAATTTGGGACCCTTGACCCAGGACTCAGGTATAAATCAGGTATTTGTAAGGGAGCCTGGACCTCTTTCCCTCTGGCAGCGGCTTTTAACGAGTGTGAGAGAAAGATTTGTCCACAGAGAAAGAATGCAGGAGCACCACCATAGAATGCGCTGGAAAACTCTGGAGGAAGGAATCCAACAGCTGAGGGAAGTGGCAGTACTAGAGGTACTTTTTGGGAGGAGTGGACAGCATGATAATGATCCTGACAAGGTTAGATGCACAGCGCAGATGTTATGGAACCTGGCAAATCTGGGGCCATCTCAGTATACTACATTTATTGCAACCATTAATGCTGAGGACAACCGAGTGACAGTGGGGGCTGTTGCCACTAAGCTTAGGAATTATGAGAGCATGATCAATGGCCCGCTGCAGGCTCATATCTCTGCCGTGGTGAAAGAGCTCAAAGAGGAAATGAGGGAGGTGAGGGAGGAGATGAGGAAGAGCAGTTCCAATGTGGCACCGGTACGAGTCACAGGCCCCAGAGTCAGAGCCCAACGACCCCCAGCCAGAGAGAGAGGGTACACCCCGAGAGCTGACCTGTGGTTTTACCTGCGTGACCATGGGGAAGACATGGGAGTGTGGGATGGGAAACCCACCTATGTCCTGGCAGCACGGGTGCGTGAGCTCAAGGAGAGGAACACTCACCAAAAGGGTGCCACTAAAATGAAAGTATCCTCAACCTCCTATGCCCAGGCTGTCAGTAGTCAGGATGCTGGAACCTCTAGTATGTATGCTCAGGGAGGGAATAACCAGTGCTAGAGGGGCCCTGCCTCTAGCCAGGTAGAGGAGAGGGACAATCGGATCTATTGGACTGTGTGGATCCGATGGCCTGGCACATCTGACCCACAGAAATACACGGCTTTGGTTGACACTGGCTCCCAATGTACCCTGATGCCGTCGGGGTATGTGGGAGCAGAGTCCATTTCTATTTCTGGAGTGACAGGGGGGTCCCAGCAGCTGACTGTATTGGAGGCCGAAGTGAGTTTGACTGGGAATGGGTGGCAGAAACACCCCATTGTGACTGGTCCAGAGGCCCCGTGCATCCTTGGCATAGACTATCTCAAAAATGGACATTTCAAAGACCCAAAAGGATATCGTTGGGCTTTTGGAGTAGCTGCTGTAGAGACGGAAGCAATCAGACAACTAAATACCCTGCCTGGTCTCTCCGACGACCCCTCTGCTGTGGGACTGCTGAGAGTTGAAGAACAACAGGTGCCAATCGCCACAGCAACAGTACACCGTCGGCAATACCGTACTGACAGAGACTCTGTGACTCCAATCCATGAGATGATTCGGAAACTGGAGAGCCAAGGGGTGGTCAGCAAAACCCACTCACCCTTCAACAGTCCCATTTGGCCTGTGCGTAAGTCTGAAGGGGAATGGAGATTGACTGTGGACTATCGTGCATTGAATGAAGTGACTCCACCACTGAGCGCTGCCGTGCCGGACATGCTGGAGCTCCAGTATGAGCTGGAGTCCAAGGCAGCAAAGTGGTATGCGACCATCGATATTGCCAATGCCTTCTTCTCCATTCCTTTGGCAGCAGAGTGCAGGCCCCAGTTTGCTTTCACCTGGAGGGGCGTTCAGTACACCTGGAACCAACTGCCCCAGGGGTGGAAGCACAGTCCCACCATCTGCCATGGACTGATCCAGGCTGCACTGGAGAAGGGTGAGGCTCCGGAACATCTACAGTACATCGATGACATCATTGTGTGGGGAAACACGGCAGTGGAAGTTTTCGAGAAAGGAGAAAAGATCATCCAGATTCTCCTGGAAGCTGGCTTTGCCATCAAGAAGAGTAAAGTCAAGGGACCTGCCCGAGAGATCCAGTTCCTGGGAGTGAAGTGGCAAGATGGACGGCGTCAGATCCCCACAGAGGTCATTAATAAGATCACCGCGATGTCTCCACCGACCAGCAAGAAGGAAACACAAGCTTTCCTAGGTGCCATAGGTTTCTGGAGGATGCACATCCCTGAGTACAGTCAGATTGTGAGCCCTCTGTACCTGGTTACCCGCAAAAAGAACGATTTCCACTGGGGCCCAGAGCAGCAACACGCCTTTGCCCAGATCAAGCAGGAAATCGCTCATGCGGTGGCCCTTGGCCCAGTCAGGACGGGACCAGAGGTAAAGAATGTGCTCTACTCCGCAGCTGGGAGCCATGGTCTGTCCTGGAGCCTTTGGCAGAAGGTGCCTGGTGAGACTCGAGGCCGACCACTGGGATTCTGGAGCCGAAGCTACAGAGGGTCTGAAGCCAATTACACTCCCACGGAGAAGGAGATCTTGGCTGCCTATGAAGGAGTTCAAGCCGCCTCAGAGGTGATTGGCACTGAAGCACAACTCCTCCTGGCACCCCGACTACCAGTGCTGGGGTGGATGTTTAAAGGAAAGGTTCCCTCCACCCATCACGCCACCGATGCCACCTGGAGCAAATGGATTGCCCTCATCACTCAGCGCGCCCGTATTGGAAACCCGAATCGCCCTGGGATTCTGGAAGTGATCACCAACTGGCCGGAAGCTGAGAACTTCAGTCTCACCGAGGAAGAAGAACAAGAGCAGGTAACCCGGGCTGAAGAAGCTCCACCATATAACCAACTGCCAGCAGAAGAAGCACGCTACGCTCTTTTCACTGACGGTTCCTGTCGCATCGTAGGGATGAACCGAAAGTGGAAAGCAGCTGTGCGGAGCCCCACAAGACAGGTTGCACAAGCCACTGAAGGAGAAGGTGGGTCAAGCCAGCTTGCCGAACTCAAAGCTGTTCAATTGGCCCTGGACATCGCTGAAAGAGAGAAGTGGCCAAAGCTCTACCTCTACACTGATTCGTGGATGGTAGCTAATGCTCTGTGGGGCTGGCTGGAAAGGTGGAAAAAGGCCAGCTGGCAGCGTAGGGGAAAACCAATCTGGGCTGCTGATGAGTGGAAGGACATCGCCACCAGAGTAGGGAAACTACCTGTGAAAGTCCGTCATGTGGATGCCCATGTTCCCAAGAGTCGGGCTAATGAGGAGCACCGGAACAACGAACAGGTAGATCAGGCCGCGAAGATAGAAGTGTCTAAGATAGACTTGGATTGGCAACATAAGGGAGAGTTGTTCCTAGCTCGGTGGGCCCATGATGCCTCAGGTCATCAGGGCAGAGATGCCACTTATAAGTGGGCACGAGACCGAGGGGTGGATCTAACCATGGACAGTATCTCTCAGGTTATCCATGACTGTGAGACGTGTGCTGCCATCAAGCAGGCCAAGCGGGTGAAGCCCCTCTGGTATGGTGGACGGTGGTCCAAATATAAGTATGGGGAGGCCTGGCAGATTGATTACATCACCCTGCCCCAAACCCGCCAAGGCAAGTGCTATGTGCTGACCATGGTGGAAGCCACCACTGGGTGGCTGGAGACCTATCCTGTGCCTCATGCCACCGCCCGGAACACCATCCTGGGCCTTGAAAGACAAGTCCTGTGGAGACACGGCACCCCTGAGAGAATCGAGTCAGACAACGGGACCCATTTCAAGAACAGCCTTATAAACACCTGGGCTAAAGAACACGGCATTGAATGGATCTATCACATCCCTTATCATGCACCAGCTGCCGGGAAAGTGGAACGGTGCAATGGACTACTTAAGACCACTCTAAAGGCACTTGGCAGAGGGACCTTTAAGAACTGGGAAGTGAACTTAGCAAAAGCCACCTGGATGGTCAACACCCGAGGCTCCATCAATCGAGCTGGTCCTGCCCAATCTACCCCTTTGCACACAGTAGATGGAGATAAAGTCCCTGTGGTGCACATGAGAGGTATTTTAGGAAAGGCTGTCTGGATTAACCCCACCTCAGGCAAAGGCGAACCCATCCGTGGGATTGTTTTTGCTCAAGGACCTGGTTACACTTGGTGGGTAATGCAGAAAGATGGAAAAACCAGTTGTGTACCCCAAGAAAACCTAATCCTAAGTAAGAACTGAGTGTAGGGGTTCATTTTGCATAGTAGTTCATTGCTTTAGGTATGATGCAGATGATAATAGAATAAGGGGTGGATAATGTCCTGGGTTATGGAATCAAAAATGTGTATTCTATTTTCATCTGCTGAAAGCAGTTGGGGAATTGTTCTTTATTTCTTGTAACTTTGGAAGGAGGGGGACGGGGGGGAAGGGCGGGTGCCTTTTGGGTAATGGGCCATCAACAGACTATACCCCCGGACTATACCCGCTCCCCCCAGAGCCCCAGAAGCCCCATTTGCATGCATGGTCCTATTGTGGGATGCCCCACCCAGTGGGGGGAGTCTACAATTGCTGCCGGGAAAACTGAGCCGGCCGGGGACAGACTTCACTTGCTTCACCCCGATTCCTGGGAGGAAGACGGCACCCCATCTCGTCTTTGCCAGACCCCATCTCATCATCACCTCACCCCTGGACCCCTCCTCATCACCCCTGGACTCCTCCTCATCACTCCTAGACCCTTCCTCATCACTCCTAGACCCCTTTTGGCTACAGGATCGTCCCTGCTCCAACAGAGCCACGTCTGTCATCCCAGGACTCACTTCTGGACTGCTTCCAACACCCTGACTAACAGGGTGCCAGGTGGCAGCTCCGATTCTGTCAGGGCTTTCCCAAATTGTTGTTGTTTGTTTGCTGGTTTGGTGGGGTAGTTTTGTTTCCTACCACATTTGTATTATTGATATTCCTAGTAAAGAACTGTTATTCCTATTCCCAAATCTTTGCCTGAGAGCCCTTAATTGAAAATTTATAATTTGGCAGGGGTGGGGGGTTTGCATTCTCTATTCTAAGGGAAACCCCAGTTTCCCTGGCAGACACCTGTCTTGTCAAACCAAGACAAGGTCATACCTACATCCATAAAGTAGGTTTTTGCTCTTTGTTCCTCCAAAATGCTCTAGAAAACAGCACTGTAAAGCATTGAAGCCATTAAATATAATGCAAATTCACATGCCTCTCCCATATGAATTTGTGTAATCTGTTCTGGTTTTCTTTAAATGTGTTCATACTTTGGCATCTGTAGCCTCATGTGCATATAATTGTGTCCTGTGTATGATTTTTTGCATCCTTGTTTTGAAGTTCATTGGAAGCCCCTTCATTTTAGTGTTGGCAGAAGGAGTGAATAATTATCAGCCCCACTAATCTCTTAGTAAAGTTAGAATTGCCAGTGAAGGCAAAGAGGATCTGAGATTTCCAAAAGAATGAACTGTGCAGCTTTTTTATTGTAGACAGAGATACTTTTATCTTATGTGTAAGAATTTAATCTAACATTTTATCTCAAGTTTAAGAACTTCTTGCTAATAGATAATCCTTTGTCTGGATTGGCATAAAAGGGCAAAGGAGTAGTAGCAGCTACTTGACTGCATGGTAGCTGTCCAAGAAAAATATTTGTGCAAGTCTTGCTGAATCAGGGTATGTTTCCAAATAGGCAGTGTCCCTCTCATTGACAGGATTTATCTCATGTAATCTAAGTCAAATGCTCTCCTTTCTTGTAGACTTGGGGCAATAGCACGTATTGCTAGCAAGAGAGACAGCAATCCTGTTCAGCACAGTGTATAAGTATCCTAGTGTTGTGCCTGTATGTGGTGTGGTACACAGTAAAATAGATTAGCCAGAAAATTTATTGTTTTGTCTAGACAGTTGTCACCTGGTGCCCAGACAGTCACAGTTTTTCACACCTGAGATTAATGAGAGGACAGATCATTAAAATGCTTTGCTGTTGACTTGAAGATCTCACATGTAAGACATACCAATTCCAAGTCATCTTGTCCACTCCCCTGCCAGTCCACGGCTGTTGCACTGCAATGTGCTACTGACACCAAGCTATAAATCAGAGCAGTTTCCCTTGAAGTGTAGCCGTTCAGCAGCCTAGCGGCATGCAGATCCTCCTGGCAAACTTCATCAAGGCCAGTAATGACACCCAAACCTGGGTAGCTTTTCATTGCTGGCAGTCTTTATCTGAACATTTTGTACAGTCCTCTCCAGGAGCTCTTTCCAGACAAAATGCAGCCTCCCAGCCCCATAAAGGCTTGCACCTGTATTGCAGATCAGGTACCTGCCTGGAGTTGGGCAGTGCTGCTCTGTGCAGCCACACCTCTTCACTGCTGTAAGAGGTGTGGGAATGTTCTTGTTTACTGGTGCTGCCCTGCTCCACAAACAGGCACCTGTCTGGATCCTATGATCAGATAAAAGTGGTGCATTGCTGGGAGGAAGGGACAGGGAGCAGGACTGTCCTGCTGCTTGCCTTGAGAAGAGCACAAGGTGTGGAGAGTTCAGGGTCTTGGAGCGTGAGCATCGAGAGATCTCATTGCGTTCCAGAACAGAAGAAAATATAATGAAAGCACTGCAAATAAATCTCAACCAAATCTGAGTGAGTCTGGCATGGGACTGACTGTGCCTGGTATTGCATCCCTTAGGAAAATGGTGTTCTCCTTGGTTGAGGAATGCCCTGCTCCTTGCTGCACTTTCCATATAGTGATCCCACATTATCCCATCTGTTCTCAGTCAGCCAAGGGAAGTTCCCCATCTTCATAATAACCAAAGCCATCCTGTTCTTCAGTGTCACTGCTTTGAAATTAGCACTACTTTAAATAAGAAGTCAAAATTAGCACAGCATAATCTCAAAATCCAGAGGGTGAATAACCTCCATTCATTCATCTGGCACTCCTCACTTCTGCAGAGATTTCCTCTTCCATTAAGTTTTTTGTTTACATAAAAGTTAGCTAGCCTATATAAGTTCCCAAAGTGTAACATCTCTTTTATATAAGAGCCATGGAGGAGGGCAGATAAACATACAAGTGCTTCAACGTGTTCACCCATGCCCAGTAGAAATGTATGGTATGTTATCTCACAGTCAAAGTAAGCACACTGGCCTATAAATGGCACAAGATTTAAAGGATCCCCACAGACAGAAGACAAATAGTTTTACTAAGTATAATAAATTAATTATTGATTGCTTTTTGGTCCAAATTTATCATAAAACCTTTTGTCTATCAGTTGCTGATGAAACTCCTGTCAATACTAAATTTGTGGGATATTATAAGATGCTATGTTAGCACATGGATATGTCGGTGGTATAAAGTATAACCTTTGCTGAGGGCTACCACTCCAGCACTGAAGAGATTTGCTAGTTCTGGTTTTAAGGGGAGCTTTGAACTCCTCCTATATTCCCCTTTCTACAGCAACAGGCTACTGTACCACTAAGTATGGACAGAGGCCTCCAGGGTCTAGAGGCAACTTTGCTATGCACAGCAAGACTGCATAAAAAAGAGAGTTTCTAAAGATTTGTCAATGAATGAGTACATAATTTTTTTCCCCAAGGTTGAGAAACTTCTAAAACACCCATGATATTATTATGACAGGCTCTGTGGTTTTGGTGGAATGGGTAAATTGACAGGATTCCTTTTCTTTTTTTCCCTCTTGTTAATAATAAAATGATTCTAGTCCTGCATTTGAATACCACTGAAAGCCTCTGAATTCTTTATGAAATATGAAAAGCTGCTTCATGTTACTTCAGAGCTTCACACAAGCAGCAGAGGGGCAGCAACTCCCACATCACTGCAATGACAGAAAATTAGCAAAGGCCTCTTAGGATCTCAAGTTTCCTTTGAGGAAGTGAGATGTCATTAGATTCAGCTGAAGATGCAGAGTTTTAGAACGAATGGAAAGACACAACAAGGAATTTGCATAGAGGGCTGAGTGAAACCTCTTTTTCCCTCCCCACAAAGCACACTTCCTCACCCTCTTCCCATACAGACATACAATACCACAAGGATATGAATTTACAAAATCACATATAAAAGCCAAGGAAAAATAAATTATCTATTATGTGCTTCTGCTTTTCCCAGCCACAAGTTACTCTCATTGTTTCATGCAGGATGGCTGAATTACCCAAAATGCTCAGGGAGACTCAAGGCACTGGGGACATCCCATACTGCTGTCTGGTTCAGGTGACCTCAGAAGGGGGTTGGAAGGAGGGAAGCCTGGCAGAGATTGTACTGCTGAAGACAACAGGTTCTGTCATAGGGTCAACTTTTTTAGCCAGGCTAGAAGAATGTTTCTCTACAGATTCAAAAATCTGTTGTTTTGTAGTGGGAAATGAGTGCACCACTTCCTCTTGTGAGGAAGTGAAAAACTTGGCATGTAACAGTCAACCCTTTAATATGATTCAATTGGATTGAGAGGAGGAAAAAATAACTCCGTTCCTAATTCATTAATGACTTCCTCGGCAAGGACAATATTTGCAAAACAGTTTTTTTCCCCAAGATTCTAGCAAGAAGATTTGTAGAAAGCACTTTAGATTTTGTTGGGGGCGGGTGGGGGAAAAGAGCAAGAAAGAATGTACTTCCTGGTTTGCCTGAATAATTGTGGCCAGAAAGTTTTGTTTGATTCCTCATTTCTGATTGTTAAGGATTTGTAATCAATTTTGAAGTAGTTAAAATTCCAATAGACTTACTGAGTAAGCTCATCATCAAGGATCATGTGCAGAAAAAAGGAGTTACAGCGTTTTAGATTAACCCATCAGCATGAAACTTTGCCTGTCTGTGTTCTACGGACAGCAAATGCAATTCCCTTTTGATTTTATATCACATTTCAATTCCACATATCTAGGTGTGAGAGCAGAGCCTGGGCCCAGCAGATATTGGGAGGGAGACAGATGTCATTTCCATCTGTGTGAGGCATCATACACCTTGGGATAGTAGTCAAGGGACTCCAATCCACATTGCTGCAAAAACATTCTCCTTTCCCTTGTCCAGCCATTACTGTGTTCTCATAATATAAAGTTTCATGTGTTCCTACAGCATCCAGTTTAACCCACAAAAACAATATACCTTTGAGCACATATAATAAGCTTATTACTGCAATTGTCTGCAGTACAACCAATGTGATATTAAAGCTGTAACAAAGATATTTTAATAAAATTAAATACATCCATTTTCAGAAAACAAAAACAAAAACAAAACAAAAAGCAAACAAACAAAAAACACCCCAGAGAACAGAATTAGTATTATCCTTTTCAATGTCCCTTTATTTTATAAAATATTGCACACATGAGTTACACAGGTTGAGATAATGAGAAATGTACATCTCTGCTAGGGATGTCTTTCAAAGCCATCATTCATGAAGGTATAACAAACAATCACAGAATAACAACTAGTATATTCCCTTGGGAAAATGAGACGAGACAGCTAGGTTTAGCCCACAAAGTGTTTGAGAGGAAGTTCCTTTGAATCACATTTGATCATGTTGCAAACAGTTTCCAATCAATTATGGAATTTATGCTTACAAAAGTGCATTTTAAATGCAACTGTCAAGTAAAGGCACAGGAACATGAGAGGATTTCTGTGCTGTTTGGTTGGTCAGATTTCACAATATGTCACCCAGTAAAAAGATGTATATGTGCTACCTGTGCTTAAGGCAGCACACTTGCAAAGGGAATGGATACATCAAATGTGCTGCAAATCCTCTTCTTGGGGCTCTCATCCAGTGCCCCAGATTGCTGGCTCCCTCTGCTATCAGCGGGAATGGGAACCAAAGCACCAAAAAGGTCGTTTTAAATTCATACATTAGTATGGTCCCTGCACAAGGGTGATATGCAAATTCATGAAGCATTCCATATTTTTGGGGCCAGTATGGACAGAACTAAATGTAGAAAAGTGCTCTACCTTGCAGCACACAAATGATTTAAAAATGAACACAAAAATGTTCATTGTTGATTCATCCTCTCTCTCTCTACATGAATTATATATCCAAACTAAAGAAGCAAAATATTTTTGCTTCTAAGTAACTTTTTTGAGAAAGAAACTTTTCTTGCTCTTCTACTCTCTCATAATCCCATTGTTTACTGCCATTAAAAATAATTTGTGTTAGATGATAATTGTGCAGAAAGTCTAGAGGAATCTGGCATAGCACACTGTATAACACAGAACGAAGACAGTGGAATCTTAAACATAAGAAGGAGAAGAAACATCTGTGAAAGAAGGCATCTCATGAAAGCAGTCAACCTCCAGCTCCTAGCAAGCTGAAAAGCATACAGCAGAAGGAAATGGTAAAATCCAGCTACACACTAAGGCAGCAGAAGTCCTACTACAATTTAATCCTCAAAGGACAGCATCATTTAGGTGCTAAGCCCTCCTGCTGGATCGGTACGCAGAAGTGTTTACCATTCCTGGAGAGCATGTTGCTGAGAGTTTCTCTGAGTCTGTCTTGAAATGATCTCTTTCCTCCTGCAAGAAAGGAAGATTTTTCCCTCCTGACCTGCAGACACTGACTACTCACACTTCAGTACATGCTTATAATGCAAAGGCTGGAATGCTGGACAAGGAAGACCAAATTTTCCACTGTCATCCAAAATATGAGACCACTGAGAGAAGCATTTGAGCTAGGAAAATGAGATGAAAAAGATGAGACTTGGCTACAGTTACAAGTCTATGGGAGTCCTTCTTTCACAGAGACACTGAGTGAAAATTCCAACCATGTGACATTACAGACAGCTAACAAGAAGAAAACTGTGATTATGGTTTTAAAATCATTTTCCTGGGGGAGTGGGAGAATGAACAACTGAAGCCAGGGAAGGAAGAAAGATTGTAAATGTGTGTGTTTGTTTCTATTTAGCACATGGTGCAGGTTTTGCACCTGTTACTGTGCATTTTGCTTAGTGGAGGTGCTAGGTACCTGGGCCCACACCACTACCCACACACAACTTCTGACCCTGCCCTCTCTAAAGAGGGTGACAAAATAAATGCCTTATGCCTTGAGCACTGCAAGGATCTTGAATGTGCACCTTCCCTTACAGTGATGATGCAAGTCCTGGGCTGTGTATTCAGGCTCAGCTCAGCATCACCCCCCATCCCTCCCAGGCCTGTCTCCTCACTTCTGCCTCCTCAGAACAGGGAAGACAGAGAGGGAGCTGATACAACCTAAGAGAATTTTAATGAAGGTGGTCATAATGCAGTAACAAGAGCTATATAAGGAACTCCAGTATAATTTTTTTTTATTGAAATTGAGGGCTTTGGGATTTTCTGAGGGTATTTGTCTTTAGCATGCAAACCTCAGTAAACTGTTGTGTCATAGCAGCATGATGGTAGGACTGCTAAATGAGAAAGACAGCACCTGGCCGTTTTGTGCTCACTGTGAAGACACCATTTTAGCACTTCAACATTTTGCAGCCCAAACCTCTTTTCTTGCCACTTTGCTCCAAGTGAAAGCTCTTTGCTCCAAGTGACACCAGTGGTCTGAAAACATCAAATTATGCTATTGTGGCCACAATCAGAAAAAACTATGGTTATATGAAAAAAACTCAACAAAACCAACAAAATGAAAACCCAAACAAACAGGAGAGCAGCAGAGGAAAGTATGATCTTTCCAGTTCTGTTCTTTATAATGGTTTACAGAACTTTTCAAGCAAACTTTTCAGAAACCATAGATAGCTGCTCTCCACTGCTGCTTTCCGGGTCAGCTAAACCAGTGTGTCCCAGTTACAGAAGCCACATAAAACTCCTTCACTTGCACTCCTGCTCTTCAGTCATAATGCGCATCCCTGCTTCAGGCTATACTTTGTATCAGCAATGAGACTCTGGGACAACTGCTTCTGGCTCCACAAGGAGCTAAAAAGTTACACCTGTCACCAGAGGAATAAAATTTTCTCTAGCATTGAAGTATCCATTACAATTTTAAGAACTTTTAGGAGAGAAAAATTTGGTGTTTGGAGATGGGCTGCGGGCTATGTGTAACTGAGGCGGTCTCATCTTTGCCCTGCACATGGAGAGTTTGCAATTCCTCTTGTGTGCACCCACTTTCTCCACCTTCTCCTAGCTGACAGGTTGTCTCTCAAGGACACTGGTGGCAGACGTCCACCTTCCTTACTTCTCTGTCTCTAAACTGCAGCACAAGGAAAGGTGGCCAGCAAATATTGTAGGGGGACTTAGGAGAGTCTGTCAGGAAAGGAAAACCAGAAACAGGAGGCAAAGATTGTAAAGGAAAAGGAAATAAACCATTAATACAACCTGCCACACTTCTGCAAGAGGGGATGCACTTTTTCCTGCTTTCAGCACAGTGAGGATCATGCAGTGGCAAATAATTACACCTTGGATGCCTACAAGGTGCAGCACCAGGCCTTTGGGATGAATTTCTCCTGTAGCACCAAGTGACTTTGTTGCTTCAGGGGAAGGCAGGAAAGATCTGCTGCAATGCTTAAGGAAAGGTTTTAGGTGAGACTTTGACATCAATTGAAGGTGACTGAATTTCCCACACTGGAAAATGGAAATGACAGGAGTTTGCCTGTCTTGGTAACATAAGATGCAGGTGGCTGCCAGTGATCCAGCAGGCTCCTGTTTTGATTCATTGTTATTGTATTGAGAGAGAGTGGAAGTTAAAAGAAAGACGGAAGTGGCCTATGTCTTCAGAAACACCCTTTTCCTGCAAAAAGGACTAAGTATGCAGAAACAAAATAGTAAACAGTATGCAAAAATAAAATAATAAACAGTATCCCCAAAAGAAGATTGAACTCTTCAATCTTTTTTTAAATAATACTTGAAAACGTAAGAGAAAGGGGGAAAAAAGGTAGAAGACAAGAGTGTAAATGCAGAAGGGCATGGTGGGATCTGTTAGGAAGGGAAGAAACAGTGGTAAGGAGGAAACATTAGTTTGCCTTCCCTGGGCAACCCTGTGCTCATGGAAATGCTATATAAGTTAGCACGACCAGCACTCTCACCAACCTGGGGTGTCCTGTCCTGGCAGCTAAAGGTCAGCCCTGTTGTTTGGGAGGTACAGCCCCACACAAGGAGGTGCATAAGCCGGGGGTACAGTCTATATTTCTTGCTTGGTAGCGGAGCAAGCTGTTTCTCCTCCCTGAGTGGGATAGTGTATGGAAGCCACCATCACCCAGGAGCTCATGGGCTGGTCCAAGTCAGCCTGATAGGTGGACACAGGAGACAAGGAAGGAAATGCATCCCTCAGACAGACATGTTGGCCACGGCCCTCTCGTACATGCGCTCCAAGATGCGGTGGATGCTGGCAAAGCCTGGCCGGTCGGCAGGCAACTTGCTCCAGCAGAGGCGCATCAGGTTGTAGAGCTCCAGGGGGCAATTGTCTGGGCAGGAAAGGACATTCCCATCCCTCACATAGTAGATGACCTCCTCGTGAGCCATCCCATAGTAAGGCTGCATGCCATAGGAGAAGATCTCCCACAGCACCACTCCATAGGCCCACACATCAGACTCTGTGGTGTAGCGGTTGTAGAAAATGGACTCAGGGGGCATCCAGCGGATGGGGATGGCATCGTTCTCATTTGCTTTGTAATAGTCAGCTGAGTACATGTTCCTCGAGAGACCAAAGTCAGCAATTTTGACCACCATGTTCTCCCCCACCAGGCAGTTCCTGGTAGCCAAATCCCGGTGGACAAACTTGCGCTCAGAGAGGTAGGCCATGCCAGCAGCAACCTGCTTGGCAATGCAGAGCTGGCTGGTGCAGCACAGTGCCAGGGGGTTGGGGAGGCGATGCCTTGTGTCCAGAGTGTCCTGGGCCAGGCTGCAGAGGTTGCGGGGCGAGCGGTCACGCAGGTACTCGTTTAGATCCCCGTAGGCCATGTACTCAAACAGCAGGCACATCGGCTTCCCAACTGCACACACGCCTGGGAGAGGACAGAACACACAGGTCATTTGGGTGGCAAAGAGAGTTCTGCTGTGCAAATGCCAAAAAGCCCAAAAATACTTACACAGACGGGACACTTTCAATAATGCAGAGAGAGAGGTGACCATGCAAATACCATTCACTTTGCATGCATCCATCATGCATGTGCTTCTTTCAAAGTCCTTCATCAGGGATCTAATGCTGAGCTCTGTGGATGATGCTAACAAGTCATGCACATGCCTACATGCAGAATTTTTCTCAACATCCCAGGTAAAACACAGCTATATTTGGAGCTATATTTAATTAAGAGCCAAATCCTGCCTAAGCATTAACAAAAGTATTGTTATTCCCAGGTGCAACTGCAAGGGCTTTCAGGAAGTAACCTTTAAGGTTCTGATCATGTTATTTTTAATTCTTTTATTTGTTGTGATCATTGTATTATTACAACAATATTACTGTTGTAGGAGTGACACATTAGCAGGAAGACTTCAAGAGTATTCGCAAGGGGCATGTTCAAGGGTTCAGTGTAATACCTGAATTGCAAGGAAACTCTTGGCCTTATGAATTTTTCTTTATTTTAAACAACTCATGCAAAAAAATGTTGGTTGAGGAATTATTTTTAGCATGACAGATATTCAAAAATGAAAGAAAGGTAAATCAAAAACAGACAGCAGAAAGGAGACATTTGCCATATCTGTTAGATGCAGAATGCAGTCCCACTGAAGGGCACATGCTTAGCTCTTCATCAGCTTTCTGGATGGGCAAGCATTAACAACACTTCCATGAGCCTTACTGTTCATACAGTGATACAGTAATACTTGTGTGCCTATCATTAGGCTGCTAACCAGCAAAGGCCAGCATTTAAAATGCATGTGTTTTGCTTTTTCTGGGCCATCGTTTCGCAAGAGGGGATGCAAATTACTGTGAAATCTGAAATTCTGGTTGATGACCTAATATTTGAATCTTTGAGTAAAAACAAGTGGCTGTTCCCAATCTGATGGCATCAGGATCTGACAAGCATGACAAGTGCATGTGAGAGATTTATCATCTAAGCTGTCTTCAATAATGTGGCTGTTTCTCCACAGCCCCATGATGTGAGACTAGTTTGTGCCTTCACCTTTGCCCTTTTCTGGCCTATAATCTGTTAACAATAAACACAAAGTTTAGTCCAGCTTGGGGCATTTCCTGCTTTTCTTTTCTGTAGCCAAAGCCAAATGGAAAACCACAGTTTATCCATTTCAAAATGTTGTGGAGCTTCCTACTGAAATAAATTAAGATCTCAGATGCCCCTGTTCATGAGAATCAGATCTACTTACAAAAACTTAGAGCAGAATTGCCAGATAAAGGTGGCCAGCAGCATCTACTTCAGACAAAAAATGCCAGTTTTCTAAAAGAATAATTTTGGTCAGCAGCTTTCTTCTCAGAAAATGCCTTATCAGCCAAGCTGCAGCATCAAGATTTTCTAAGAAAAATCTAACAAAGAAGGATGTCCTTTCAGATGAAAGTAGAAGGAAAGGAAGAGACCATTTTTGTGTCTGGCTTTCTTTGCTCGTTTAATTTTGTTTTCTTCAATACTATTAAGTGTTCAGACATCACAATAGTAAGTGGGACTTATAAAACTAACAAGACTTGTGCTATTTCTTTTCAGTACCCACAAAATAAATCAGAGTTCCAGGAAGTTCATGTCTTCCCTTGTAAGATATCTGTGTCAATGTTATTAGACTGAAAGCAGAGCTAGGCAGCAAGATGGTCAGCAGTATGAGGAGGCAGCATCAGGAGGTTTGATGTGATGCAACATCCTGTTAAGACAATAGGCTGCCTCACTGAGATACCTAAAAGCTTGACGATGTTCGGATTGTCAAATTCTGCCATGAGAGCTGCTTCCCTCTGAAAATCAGCCTGCATGTCTGCAGATGCTTCCTCCTTCAGCATTTTTACTGCTACCATGGTGAAAGGTTCGTATGGCAGCAGCCCTGGGGCCCTGCAAGGAGAGGCAAGAGAGGAAACCATCAGTGGTGAATACATGCACAGTAAATACAGGTTCTGTTTCTGACACAAAAGGAGAGGCTGACCAAAAAAAATTAAAAAGTTGGAAGGCCTCAGAACCAACAGAAGGAACCTTAAAGCCCAGTTTCATCTCTTGGGACTGCAATATGCATTGCATATTATAGAGATATTTAATTTGGTTCAGATAGGACTAAATTCAATATAGCTTTTTTTGATCATTGGTCTTGCTGCTTACAGACTCATTATCATAAAAATAAATACATAAATAAGTAACAGGTTGGTAAGAAGCAACCTCTCCATAGGCTGGAGGTCACATCATAAACTTAATGAAGGACAGGATGGACTCTTCAGTCCAAACAATTCATTTTGGGGGTGTAATGGTGGAGTTAAAAATAAACCTATTTTCTAAGAAATTGATGAAAGAGCCTCCTTTCCCATACCTGGCACAATGGTGACTTTGGTCTATTGAGCTACTGTTAGAGTGAAAGTAACGATTCCAGTAAGTGTATTCCCTTGGTTTTGTACAGAAAAATAGCCTTTTGTTACTCTTCTCTGTGTATGTGTGTGTTCTCTGTGTACGTGTCTGCACCTTTAATTCAACAAGTCATAAAATCATTAGCTAATTTCAGCTGGATTTGATGTCGTGTAGCTGAGGTCTAGAAAACAGTTAATACTCCTACAAGATTGTGGAAACACATGACAGGAGAGAGGACAAAGTGCCTTCTCTCCTGCCACTGTGCTTTGTATGAAGTACAAGTTAATGTGTGAATACGCACATTTTGACACTGGTGAATCTTCAACTAAAACTTACAGACACAAATCCTTAGGAGACAGAATCCTGACTTAGAGCAACAAACTTGTTTTCTTATCCACAGGTCCCTGCACCCCCAACAAGTTTAATTAGATGGGTTTGCCAAAGGTTTAGAGGCAGCTGTTGCTGGAGAAGAGTAACTTTCCACTCTTCAAACATGCACCAAACTTCAGACATACATTTTGTTTCCTCTGCAAATTCTCCCCAGGAGCCTTGCAGCTAAAACACACTCTTGTACAGGTAGCCAGCCATAGCCCACAGGGAGTGGTGCCCGTTTATGTGTCATGTTACTACACCAGTGTGACTGCCCTCCCATTGCTCGAATGGGAACTCGAATAAAATAAAATGGTTTTTTATTGCTCAGCAGCAGCTAGAGAAGACTCCAATTTCCAAAGCAAACTTCCAGCTTCCCTGTCTTCTCCTTCAGACACATAGCAGTTGCAACAGTTGTACTTGGATGCTGTAAATGTCAAATGTCACTGGATGGCAGGGTGTCCATCAAGAAAGGAAGCACAGGTGGCTAGAACACAGCTGAGACACTCAGGCAAGGAGGCCTGGCATGCCAGAGCAGAGGATCAGACCCCACACTTGTCTGCTACTGCCTCCATTGCAGCACAATGTCTTCCTTCTTTTCCCCTGTGCTGGCAGCAGTTTCCAGTCTCGTAGCAGGGGAGGAGTATGAGTACCTACCACCTGCTGTCAATTCTCAGCACTAAAGCCAGCAGCAGCAGCCTGAGCAAAGTAATAGAGAATTTAAGAGTAAAAATAGGAGGCCTTTATGTCTTCCAAATAATCTCATAGATTACCACTCACCCCTGACTAGCAGACACGGCACAGTGCCAAAGCAGGGGTAGGCAGAGCTCAGTCCTGCCTGCTTTGGAGACAGAAACTCACCCCAGGCTGATGTACATCCAACCACCCCATTTCACTGAATCCTGTTATGTAAACTCACCTAAATGCAACCAAGTGAGGCTAAGATGCACGAAGCCTTTTAACTGGCCTTCAGGCAAAAGCCAGAAATTTCACCTTTGGTAGCTGATGGTGATTCAGTACAATTCTTAGCAGACCTGGGAAACTCACACTAATCTGGCACAGAGGCAGAGACTGTCTGAAGTCTTGGCAGACAGCTATCAAAGTTGACCCCTTTTGCGCCCTAAAGACAGACTTTGCACAAATGATAGGGGCACATCTGCAAGGTAGCAGTGGGAAACTGCTGCCTCTGAACCTGGAGAATCAGGTGAAGGGCCAGAAAGGGGAGTGTTTTTCGAAAAATAGGTTAATTCTCTTCTAGAACTGAGAAACATCAAAAGAAATTATCTTAGGTAATCTCTCTTGCAATTAATTAAAAGCTGAGGAAAACGTTACACTGTTTTTACACAGGGTGGACAGCAACAGTCCTTTGGCTGCTTCACCACCAACGATTTGTGCATCAGAGGCATCAATTGGCTTTTAAGTACATGCTGTTCAAACAACCGAGCAGTGATGCAGTTAGGAATTTCACCCTGAGCCCATCTAGAGAATGTCTGATTTAAGTTCCCAGTCAGGTCTTCCTTCCAAAGCAGTAACTATGTAAAAAAATAAGGAGCAGTCTGAACCTGTATTTGAGACTGTGTCCTGTCCCTGTCTTGCTCACCATAACAATTGGGTAGCTTCTCTAAGATCATTAAATAATGCAATTAACAACTACTGAGTCTGGTGGGAATCTACCTTACCCTATCCTTGGTTAAGTTAATAAGTGAGCAAGAGACTGCTCTGAATCAGCATCACCCACTTTTTGAGGGGGAAGGGAAGGTTGGGGTTTTCTTTAGTTAACACCCACACTATTTTTCAGCTATATATGAGGCAGCAGGTCAAAGAAATACCCTTTGCAGATGGAGAGAACATGAGGAGTTTCTGTCAAGAAATTCTGACCTCAGGGATAGCCGTAAGGAGGGACAAGTTGTGCATTTATAGGGTAGGTCTACCAGTCTACAAGCAAAAACTCCATACCAGCCTACTAGCAAAGACTCCATATCCAGGCTTTTAGGCAATCCTTATCTTCAGGCTTAGCCTGGACCACAGAGCTCCAGCTCTGGGAGAAAACTTGTGTGCTGGTCTGCACTGAACTGCACGGAGCTGGTGCTCTGGTGGCTTGTGGGGCCAGTGCGGTCCTCCCAGGAGGAGAATCAGCCACGAGGACCCAGCTGGAAGATACCTGAGCCAGGTCCTGAATTTTGTTCTAAGCATGATTACTTCCTTATCCTTCCAAGTGTGAAGCTGTTCCTGGTGAAGACAGCAGCTTTTCAGGAGAAGCTAGTAAATGATAGCTAGACACTTCCTGTCCCAACATGTTGCTTGACCCAGGAGTGAGTAAACACTGAATCAGGACTCACAGCAGCCAATTGGCAAAGGCATCGCTGGCACTGAGTGCAGAGTTTTGTTTACAGAAGAGTGAGAAACATGAGAGTGGGAGAAGTAAGAGGATTGCTAAACTTAGCTTGAGATGTCCATTTAACACATGCAGGAAAGTACATTTTATCCTTCTGAGATAGGAAGGCAACAATTACTGATAGTTTCAGTAAGCTGGATAGACACACAGCTTGTACTAGTGGATCAGCGTTTTGCACTGATCTGCCAGCAGTGCACAGAAATGTCCATAGCTTATTATAAGGAATTATAAACCCTTGGAGGCACTTTTGATAGAAATGGTAATAAAAAAAGGAGGTCCTTCAGAAGCAGTATTTCTGTACCTCCTTCCTTGAGCTACAGAGAGCGAGCATCTCTCAGGATGTGGTACTTCTCATTTTGTAAATGCTAGATAAGATGTGATGCTTTCTTTTTTCTCCTGTGTCTTTTTCTCTCAGTTTCCACTGACAACAACAAAAAGTCTTAATAGAAAGAAGCTGTAGTGCTGAAGTGGATGAAATCCATATAAAAGGTCTTTATACCACTTTGGCACTTGCCTAACTAGCACTTCAGTGACATTTGAATGCCCCTTGAGAAGCCTTGCTTGATATCCGTGAAAGTCGTTTCGAGCTCAGAAAGGTCTGTGCAGCACTCAAATTGTATTAGAACTCCCAGAGTGAGGCCAAAGCAGCCCTTGGCAAGAAGAATGTCTGCCCTGCTCGGGCACAGGTGAAGGAAGACTCCTGCAGCATGAGCAGGAAGGTGATGCACCTTGGGTCAGCCCCAGCGCCGTGCTGAGGCTGGGACAAGAGCTGCCCTGTGCCCCCGGTGTGCAGTGCACCAAGCACAGCTGTTGTGCAGTTTCTATAGCTTTGTTCTTGTTTCAAGCTCAGATGTGTTTTGTCATCCAGGCTAACAATTCATCACAGACTGAGCATCTGTGACGATCCCACTGCATGCCCTTTGAATTTTGTTATTTTTAGTTCTCTCTGTAACAAAGAAAAGTATGCTTCTTTTCTTCCATTAGAAATAATTTATCTCGTCATTAGGAAGAAAAATCCATCACAGCTATTGAAACTGTTTCCCAGATGTAACTCATTTAACTGTATGGAACTCATTTTCTAGCAGGTATATAAACATTACAAATATCTGCATTATGACTGCTTTTTTGCAAGGATAGTCCTTTGCAGAAGCATTTCACCAAGCAGATCTTGGCCCATGGTGGAACTCTGGTCCTTCCCTGGGTTTTTATGATGTCATCATAAACTACTCCAGATAGAGCTACAAAATCGGCCATGCCCCATACTTGTTAACTACAAAGGACAAAGATAACTGCCCTGATTAAGCAGGGAGCTATGCAGCCTGTACACTTTCTTCTAGGAATTTGAGGATTAAGACAAAACCATTACTGTTCAAAGATTATCTTGCAGAAATTACAGATTCTGTCAAGAAAAACTAGACATCTTCCATCCTCATCATTTTTGGGGTTGTCAGTTAAAGATTTTTCACGTTTGTGAAAGTGCACAATCTCACCTTCCATGATATTATCAAAACTCGGCTTTTGTCTAATATCTTAAATTTAAAACAGGTAACAATAGCTGCAAATTCCAAAAATAAAAAGTGGGAAACTGACTAAAGGGGACACTGTAGAAGTCTAGAGATAAGGGAATTTATGTATGTTACTCAAACACTGATATCCAGATAGCCATGGAGCCAACCAAAGATTGTTATGGCTGGAGAAAGGGGCCATACAGAGGTAGGGCAACATTTTTCTGAGACAAGTGTCCTTGTTCTGGCTCCTGGAGATAAGAACAACACTGTACATCAGAGGTGCAGGAATGAGGCCAAGAAGCAGGTGTGAAACGGATTGCAAGGGGGGATCAAGAGCACCCAAGACCTCAAAAGTCCCCAAGCCTTGTCCAGAAAGGTCTGGAAGAAGGGGTTGCCCATGATAACTCACTTTTATAGAAAGTTATCTCCAGGGCACAGAAGTTTTACTATAAAAGGGTATCCCCACAAAGCCTGGGCACACATGTGCCCCAGGACCCTAAACTTCCTGTCAGAATTGATGGTGGGGCCAGGACTACAATCTCTCTTTTTTTCCCTTCTTCCTTTCTTTCTCTCCTTCCATCTTTAATCCATCTTTCTGTCTTCCTTCCTTTTCACACTACCCCTTTACTCAAAGCCCACTGCCCTGTGTTTATATAGGAGGTCAGGGACTATAAAATAGCTATTTCCATGGCAGGTGTGTAATTTACTAATAAAAATCTGTACACTTTTGCAGATACTCTGACTTTTGCTGTTCCTTTCACCCATGATCATCTACAAATCTTGGGTGTGCATTTCCCATTTAGGTTGGGACACCACAGACACACAACCACACCCACACCCCCATTGGCCTTTGTGGGGAAGTTTTTTGGGGGATTTTTGGTTTGGTTTGGTTTGGTTTGGTTTGGTTTGGTTTTGTCACTGAATCAAACTGAAAATCAGTTGGGGCTAAACTGCAGCAGGACACGATAATGTAATCTGTGGTAATTGCACAGATCAATATTGGTGTTATAATGGAGATCACCACACACTGACAATTCATAAATACTGGGAAATATAAGAGCTTCACAATAGGTCACATCACAGGCAGTACTGTTGGCAAAATTTAGCTGAACTTTTACACCAGACTTTCGTAGGTGAGTAAGGCATTACATCTACTTGAGAGTAGAAAAGAGTAATTTGTGGCAAAAGCTTAGCAAATATTTACAGATAACAGTGGACAACAAAAACAATTATTCAAACCTAGGTGTTGTGTACCAGTTGGTACCCATGCATTTGGATGGATGGATGGATGGATGGATGGATGGATGGATGGATGGATGGATGGATGGATGGATGTTTTCCAGTGAGAGTTTTTCAACCTTCAGACAAAGAAGACTCACAAAGAGAGTGAGTGCTTACCTGGCTTGGAAGACTCTCCCAAATGCTCCCTCCCCAATATCTCTCACATACTCAATATTGTTCCTGGGGTACTCCAGGCTAAGCAATTTTGGATTGAGGAGAAGAGGCATGCGCTGGTACATTGGGTTGGGGTGCAGCCGGTCCAGAAGCAGTTCAGAGGGCAGAGTGGTGAGAGTTGGTGTCTCTGACTCTCTGAAACAACAAAGCAATTTTTGGTCAGTGTGGGCACAGCCCTCAGCCAGGAGACAACGAGCTACATCTCCTCCTGAGCTTATGTCTTTCAGGATGGAAAAGGAAGGTGCAGCAGGGCTACTGAAGGAGCCTTGCAGCAAGGTGTCATGCCATGTCCCTAATCACCAGGCCACCTTCTGCTCTGGCACAGGACTTCAGCAGAACTTGCACTGGGCTGCCACAGGCAAGGAGAGGGCTGCTGTCCCCTATCAGGTGTTCATGTTCACAGGACTTCACTCTCAGAAAGAAGAAAGCCCTTTTTCCAAAGCTGCATTTCTTGCCCTGAATTAAGTTCTGAGCTTTACCTTTTTTTGTTTTTCCACTGTTTTCGACGACGGCAGCAAACCAGGGTGATAATGCCAAAGATCACGACTAGAGCAAAGCTGGAGATGATCGAGATGATAACGGTCATGGAGTAGGTAGGCGAAAATGGAGGAGGAGGGGGGAGATTTAAAGTCTCTCCATTTGGTTTTCTTGTTCCCAGTGATAACAATGCTGTAATGCAAATAAAATCAGAGGGTTATGCCTCTTTTAGATTATGGAGCCTTCTCTAAGAGGAATTTACAGAGTCATTAGGAAGAAATGTAGTCTGTCATCCTGGGAGTTACTGACATTACAGATACAACCATATGACCACATGAGAGGACCATACTAGGGAAGCTTGGTTTGCAGGAAGCAAAACCCATTTGTACTTGCCAGATGTGAAAATCCAAGATCTGGTAAGACCAATATGTAGTTCCCGTTAAGCTGGGAACACAGTTTTGGTATAGAATATTTGAAAGAGTTACAAATGGGAGGTCACATCAGATAGTCTCAACAGTATTCAAATATAGTAATGTCTGCAGTGGGAAAGATCAATGGTACACAATGTAAACCACTATGTATCATGTGTCCTAAAAGGAATCTGTAGGGAGGAGTGTAAGACCAAGTAAGTACAGCATGATACTTTCCCAAAATATCCTCTTGCCCCCAACAATTTGCACCTCAGTCTCTTTAGGGGGAAAATATGGAAAACTTGTTTGAAGCACACTTGGCTGTATTATTAGGGAAAAAAATCACATAACTATCTGTGGAGTAGTTTCTGAGACATTCTAGAAAATGCTACTCCCTGAATGCAGTGACTGAGAACCAGAAAGAAATTGAAACTCTTCTTCTTAATTGCCAGCTAAACTGAAAATTACTTGTGTTCACTCATGAACAAATGAAACCCCTGTTCCCCATGCAGGAAGTTTCCAAATGCTGTCTTATTTCTAAGCACTGAAATCCAGAAATTGGGAATCTTGGATGAGATATTTTTCAAAAATTGGTCTGTTCTTTGAACAAGAAATAACAGGAAGACTTAGCTACAACATCAAAGAACAAAGATGTTTCCACCTTTTTTAGGTTTATTTTTAGTTAAAGTTGGGGGGGTGGTATTACTGAAAAAAAAAATAACCTCAACAACTTTGGAAAGCAGCCTGAAACCCTACCTTCCAAACAGCTTGACAAATCAATTTTTAAGAATACCACAGGACATTGCACTTCATCTTTGGCGTTTTATAATCCAGGGCAAGGCGATTGATTTGCCTCTCTTCATTTTCCCCTCTTCATGGGGCACATTAAACCTTCTGGTTAAAGATGCTGAGTGGATCTATGAGAAGACCCAGAACTAGCTGAATCCAGGAGACAGAACAGATTGGTGTACTCAGGATGCAAACACCTTGCATGGCCACAAAACAACCACAGTGGCAGAAATTATAAGGTGCAGTTGCCTACCATCTCCACAGGGAGACACGCTGCAGTATTCCCAGGTCACAGCTGGGTCCTTTGTGTAGCACCAGGGACGCTCGTTCTCACCCCCTGGATTGCGGCAGTAATTCTCAGCATCAAACAGCTCCGGGAAAACCTGGGGAGTCCTCCTGTGCAAATGCGGAGCCTTAGGGGAGGAAGCAAATTTTATTAGTGCTTCAGCATATTGTTATGCTATGTTTCAGCATTTTATTGTTAAAACAAAATGGAAAAAAAACCACCAAAGGAGTGAAGCAAGACAGAGCCTTAAAACAGCCTTTCAGTCACCTGAAACGACACAGAGAACGCATCTTGACACAGTAAGGGGAACTTGCAGATTGAAATGAGACAGTAAAACACCAATGAGCTCAAGAATGGAGGCAACTTGTTCCCTGCTCATCCTTTTCACTGAGACTGGGCTGCCTGACTCTGAGAAACTCTTTGGGAAAGCAAACCTCAAACACAGCTTTCCATTTGGTGGATCTCACACTGACACGCACCTGATCACTCCACTTCTGGCAGGGAATGCCAGATGCTGTGACATTGGCTGTGCCCTGGTAAAACTGGCCATTGCCACTGTAGCAAGCCCCTGGGAGAAAAAAAAAAAAACAAAACAACATGGGGTCAAGGCATTTCAGACCATGTCCTGCAGCAGAGACTCACAAGAATAAAGATTGTGTAATTGCATGAGACCATCTGACAGCATCAGATCTGAAGCACACAGAAGGACTAGACAAGACAGGAAGGGTACTGCTTAACCTCCTGGTTACACTCAAATGGATTTTGCACTTAATACATACAAGGAAATCTGGTAAAACTTCAAAGAGGGCACTGCAGCTCTCTCAGGTTGAGAAAACAGGCCATGTGCCTGTGATGGTTGAGCTGCAACTACCTAGTTCACAGTACATCATGCAGAAAGTGCAGGGCAGAACCACACTGAACCCACCCAAGCCAAACCAAGGCAGAAAGCAAATCACAGCACTAGTTCCATGATTCACAGCCTGCATTCTTACTGGGGCACTAACAGGAAGACACTCATGTCCCTCAGTTTGGTACAGGGAGCTGGGATTCATAAAGGTGCCCTCCTCCTGCTTCTGTAGAGGCTTATTTGGAAACAGCCTATGGTTTTCAGCATGCATGGAAACCTACCCTGAAGTATGATCTGAACTATGATCTAAGGAATAGTATCAGTATAAAACAATGCTCTTTATAATGAAGATAATGTAGTCACTGCATACACAGGGCTTGTTCCAGCTGCAGAAAAATTAGGCAGAAAATCTTGAGATTTTACTGCAGAAATATGCATTAATGTCCAAATAGGACATATATCCTCACATACACCTGTCCTAATAGGAGAGTTTAATGTATGCTGGCATAATCTAGGAAGCAGAAAGACAGCAGAGGAGATGCAGCCTTACACATTTCAATACATAGTAGTTAATCTCTAAACTCAGCAGAGACGAGGCTAACAGTGGGATAGATGGCATATATTAGGGTCCACTGGATTGTTAGCCTTGGTAGAAAAATATGACAATTCTTTTGTCATAATTTTGTTTTCTATGATTTTTCTAATGTGAATTTCTTTGACTGATACGTAAATACCATTAATGACTCACATCTGCAACAAGATAGCAGCCCCCACATGATGGCACCTGTAGCTCTGCAGAGGTGTAAAATCTTGTTAAACTGTCCTGGAACATACTTGTGTAACTGAGCCCAGAATTTTATCTGTTTCACATTCAAAGGCAAAGAAAGCAGTGCCTGACACATGCCTCTTGATACAGCTAGTCATAAACATGAAAAAGATTTCTGCACAGATCTGAAATAAATGTCAGTGGGACGCCTTAAAAGATGAATGTGGAGAGCTTTAGGGGCAAGAACAACACTAAGAAAGAACTGAATCCTTCATACTCTGGGAATGCAGATGCTTTCATAGACTGTCTTGCTACAATCTAGACCATCTTGTTACAACAGGACAGAGGGAATAATATAGCTGGTCCATCTGGGCATTAATGAATAATTTGAAAACAGTTCAGTTCACGCTCAACAAACCCCTGTGCACATAGCAGTGGGTCTAAAGTAAAAAAGAGGGGGCAATACTACTAAAATGTTACTGTTATATCTGCTTGGTTCATGACTGAATATTGCATATCTGTGCAATGCTACTCTGGGAAAATGCTGTGAAAGCGGAACAAAAAAGGTCATGCATACACAGGAGACAGAGGATATGTCCTGAAACATCTGTGGGGAGACAGAAGCCATCCCATAATGCTCCACTCAGATGCTGACACCCCTCTCTTGTGGTCCTTCCACCAGGGCAGGGATGGCTGCACTTGCAGGCTGTAGGCACTGGCCCAGAGGGTGCTGAAGCCTTTGTCTCCACGTATGCATCACCAGGCCCCTAGGTCTTGGGTTGTCAGGTTGAGCCAAGGTCTTTCCATGAATGAATATCCCCCAAAATTCTTGATTTTTTTTTTTTTTTAACTTTCCGTGTCTCTCCATGAAGAAGGTGCCTGCCACTGCCAAATCTGCAGACCTCACCTGCTTAGATGCATGGCAGGAGAGAGATTCCTCCTTTTTCCAATGAGGCAAGTTCAGTGTCTGAGCTTGAAACTGCAATTGCATATTACTGGAAGAGTTGGGTGTGCGTGTTTCAGCCACGACCAGCAGCAGGGCGGGAGCCTGACAGAAGTCAAAGCAGCACTGCAGGGAATGTCTGGGTCTCACCACTGGTCATGGGAGGCTTACACAAGAAACAGATAGACTTCAGAGGTGATTTGAGGAGAGCTGGGAGCTGAAGGTCTTGCAAGGCCAGCCTGACATAGGTAACCATGTTGTTAATATATAAAACTGGGGCAACCTCAGAATTAAAAATACAAATATGGATAGAGGGGAATGAGAGGCAATGGGTAGAAAGAAAAGGAAACAGCTGGAGGGAAGGATACCATCTAAAACCGCCATGCCTCTCTCATAAAAAGTTACCAGCCCATGGTCTCCCCAAACTCCAAAGAGCTGGAAATGTGCTTCTCCATGCCTCGGATGTGGAAACCCAGACATTCCTCAGTAATAACCTAAATTCAGCCAGCCAGAACCAGCAGAAAACACAAAAACACTGTGCGAATGGCAGCTTCAATGAAGAATACCCTGTCCCTCTCTAAAAACAGAGTCTGGAACAGTCTACTTACTGGTTATGTTCTCCTTCTTAAAATCTGTAAAAAAAAACAAGACAAGATGTAAGGAAGGATTGTCCAGGATGCAGTATCACTGGATGCTCACTTAGAAGCACGTTACAGGAAAAGTTCCCTCTCTAGCAGTGCTTCAGCACTTGTTTATTTGCAAAGGCACCTGAGTGGCAATTTTGTTACCATTAAAACTGTTTTGGGGATTGTTATGACTTTCTAAATAAAGATCCAGGCTTTATTTGCTTGAGGGATTTTTTCCACACCCCAGTTGCACAAGAGAGGCAAACAGCCAAAGCAGCTGTCACAATTCCATGCACAGGTGCTGACAGGACCCACCATCGGCTTTTACTTTAGTTGTAAATTATGGGTCATACCTTTCCCCTCTCCTTTACTAAGAACACAGCTCTCTGGACAATCATGTGCCACCTTACCAAAGAAGGGGATGCGGGTGCAGGAGCTGGGATTCTGGTGCAGGCTGGGCAACCTGTTGCACTCAGGAAGAGTGAGCAGCATCAGCCCTGGCTTGTAAATCCCCTTCTGAGAGTTCTCCTCCATGGAGAGCCATTCCTTAAAGCAGTAGAGATCCTTTACAGCAAGGCAATTCTCTCTACATTGTTTTGCAAAAAACAGTGAAATACAGCTGTCAATGGCTTGAAAAAAAATGGCTGCATTTAGCAGTGATATGCAGGGGTTATGCAGGCTCCATTAATGGGATGACACTTTTTTAAAGCCAGTCTGTCTGGCTCATAAGCCATAAAGGAAACAGCATGAAATTTCTTTAAGAAACATACAAACTTACGTTTTTAATGAAGCAGGGTTATGCTGAAAACACAACACACACCAAGCTATGAGGAGTTCATTCCTGTCTTTTTCTACAGATTTTTTGACATCTTCCACTAATAAACATCATAGAATCATAGAATGGTTTGTGTTGGAAGACACATCAAAGATCATCTGGTTCCAACTCCCTCCCATGGACAGGGGCACCTTCCACTGGACCAGGTTGCCTAAAGTCCCATCTAACCTGGCCTTGGACACTTCCAGGGATGAGGCATACACAGCTTCCCTGGGCTACCCGTGCCAGTGTCTCACTACCCTCACAGTAAATAATTTCTTCCTACTACCTAAACTAAACCCATTCTCTTTCAGTTTGAAGACATTCCCCCTTGTACTGTCACTACACGCTTTTGTTAATAGTCTCCCTCTCATTTCCAGAGTTTGAATTTTTCAATGTATTCTAAAGATCTCACTTGGCTTCTATAAATTGTACATTGAAGTGTCATCTACTAAAAGCAAGAGGTGAGCTGGCATTCTTAACCTTCTTATATTAAACATTTGCATATACTTTTAATCTCACCAAATAAAAAATGCATTTTCTTACTGTCTCTACAGGCAACATTAAATCCATTTTTTCTCTGTAGATATCTGCAGTAAAAGCTTTAGATTGCCTGGTAAAAAATGACCTGTCTTCCACCTAATTTATTACCTCCATACCAATGTGAAACATTCACTGACAAGAAGTGTTTTGGATGTTTAAATGGGCCTTATATGAGAAATTGTGAAGAAGGGTGAGAATGAAATACCTGCACTAGAAAAAAAAAAAAAATAAAAAAACACACCATACTGGAAAGTTTGTGAATTTGTTGTATTGGTCAATTTATCAGTGATTTGCCTATTTATGTAGCCATTCTTGAGAGTCAAGGTTACAAAATCAGCCTTGAGGTCACGTGCAGAGATTTCTTTTGCACAGCTCAGCTGAAGTCTTTCCCAGATCCACAACTTTTCCAACCATCACACAATGATGCAGAAAGAGAAAGGTACTTCTGGGGCCTGTGGTGAAGGATTTAGCCAAATTCACCACCTGGTGGGTTGATGCAATCTCTTTAATTATACAACAGTTTTGGCAAGAGCAGATGGTCATGAGTTTCAGCAACAGCTAACACTGCAAACCCTCTAAAGCACCTGAAGGATGGAGGTCATTGGGAATTCTACCAGAGCAACAGCTTTTCTGCAACCGTAACAGATGCCCTCCAATTCAGCAGGCTGAAGTCATCAATGCCCAGCTGCTCTGCGCTTGGTTTTAGTCAGTCCTGGTTTATTCCTTCCTCCCTTCCATGGAAGCCAGAATGCAGCCAGATGGCAAGTTTATCTTTTTTACGTTAAAAACATGTGGAACAGGAATGACCTTGTGAAGAAAAGAAGTACTTAGATAGGGAAATGAGAAAAACTTGCGTTTGAAGCACTGGCTGAGACTTGGGAGATCTGGGTTGAATTAGCTCTGTTCATTCCTGGATCCTGAGCATCCTTAAATAAGCCCTTTATTCGGTGTTCAATTGCAAAACACAAAAGACCATTCTTCTGCAGTGCTGTCTGCACCAGGGTTAAAGAAAGGTTATCTGCACCCTGGAAGAATGGTAGAGCAGCCAGAGGGAGGGATGGTCAGTCACTTCTAGCTGGGTTCATATGGCTGTTGTATCACCTGATGCTGAGCAGGAGAGCTTGCTGAGGTAACATGCAAAGATTACTTCAGGTTATTGTTAGAAATGTTATGTCACGTAAATGACAGATGGACAAAGAACAGTAATGGCAGAAGACAGCAAGTTGCCAGTAATGTCTCTAGGGACCACAAGAGACTGTGTAAGAGTAGGTGGGGACACAGACAATGAGAGACTTTCCCCACACAAGATTTTTCCCTACAGCCTGATCACTTCCTATTAGTGATTGAAATAGAAACCAGGGGTATTTTTCCTATTGCAATAGCAGCCAGTGACAAGAGGCAGATGTAATCAAGAATTATGAGACGAGATATCACTTCCCTCAAGAGTTCTCATTTTAATCAATTTGCATCTAAATTTACATTAAGTGAACTTTTCCCATGTGATTTTCTTCTGTTTCATTTCATCTTGTTTTACTCCCTGGTTACTTTTATAAAAGCTTTACTCAGCCTGTCAGTTGCTACTCTCGCTAGCTAGTTTCCAAACCTAGCTTTTAATGTTCCAAATAAACATTAAAAAAAAAAAAAAAAACATGGAAAGATAAATATTGTTGCAGAAAATAAATAATAAGATAAAAATGCATGGACATACATTGAGAGCAGTATGTCCTTCAAAAACTGGGAGAACTCTCCATACCTGAGAGAGTTAAATTCTTACTCATGAAGTATTTTAGCTGACAACTTGTGTTGTCTAGCCAGCTTCTGCAGAAAGCTATAAAGTTGTCAGTAAAAATAAGTTAAGAGAATTGGAAAGTAACCAAGACCATGTGAGATGTGTTCAAGAGCCCTCAGACCTCTCTCAGCCATTAAGAAGTATATATTAGATGTTTGAGTTATCAAAAGGAGTATTGGGCTCTGGAAGAACAGCTGTCCAGCTGAAGTTCTCTGAGGACAGGAATTGGGAAGGATGCTATTCCAGGACTTTTCTTATGAAGAAGGCTGAATTAAAACTGGGGAGGAAGGAGGGAGGAATAATTAATAAAAACCAACATTGACTCATGGATTGGAAGAAAAATGGTTGCCGGCAAACCCATTAACATGTAGACATATTTACAAATGTTGTAACTGTTAGTTCAGGTGCATCAAGATCAAGTGCACGTTTATGTTGGTTTATATAATTCTGACTTTAGAAGTGCCCCAGAAGTAGAGGTCTTCAGTTAAATCACTGTGAGTTCTGGTCCTGCAGGGCCACTCATGAGCAGGAGTAAATGAAGCAAGGCTGAGATCTAACTGAAATACCTTGCAAAGCTTTGTGCAAAACCCTTAGCTGACTAAAGGGCTGTGCATGTGTGGCTGAGATATAAATACTGCTAGAGACCTTGAAAAAAGGCAGAGGGATCATGTATTCAAGAGCACAATGACAAAGAGCAGAATAGTGAGGTGGCAGGGACGAGCCTGCCAGCAAAAAGCAAATTGTAGTACTTGGCTGCATGATTATCTCTAGATACTTGCACATAATCTTCTTTCGTAGGATATGTGTTGATGGTAGAATACTAAACATCATAGCTACCAAATAGAAAACTAAATGTATGGTCAGTATTCACACTGGGATTCTCCTCTGTTCTTTTGATTTAGAGATATTAAAGGAGAACCAAAAAAAAAAAGGTCCCAATTACAAAAACGACATGCTGCTGATTGTCCTAAAAAGCCCCTACATAACTGGAGAAATGATTGCCATTAGACATCTGGCCCAAGTCCAGCAAGCAGTGTGCTTGCCATATCTGTAGAAAAGATTTGCATTTTATTTGAGACAGTAGAGTTGGAGCCGCTCTTCTTATAAATGCAAATCTGAATAGTATTTTAAAATGTGGATAAGGTCTTCTTTCAAGGAGGACAAGAGCAGAGCAGCACACTTTAGGCAGGGATGTCAGCTTCCCTAATGTGAAATGGGTAATGACTAGTTTTTTAGCAGCTGAATATGTCACGAAAAAAAAAAAAAGTTTTACCCTGATATAAGTGTTTGGGGCTGTCCTCTGCAAAGCACATCAAGCAATCATAATTACATGGTAGTTAAAAATAACAAAACCTGGACTGGACAGAAGAGCAAAAGCTATGTGCAGAGCTTGGAAAAACCTGTTTTGTTCTAGTCAAAGAGTCTGGGAAAGATGTAACATTTCACTGCAAAGAGGAAAGAAAGAAACTTGACTCCATGACCATGGTGGGAGGACAAGGAACCTTGGAACGAGGGAAGGGCTGCTCGGGAGGTTGCATAAGGAGGGAGAAGTGTCTGTCACAGGGATGTGTTTACAAATAACCTGTCAACAGTAGATTAGCTATAGTAAGAGATGCTTTGGACTCCTCAGGGTCCCTGTCAACCCAATTTCAATGCACATTTCTCTGCATATAGAAGGATACAATAACCACATTGGAGTTTTGGTTTATCAGATACAATTACGAAGGCAATGTCTTTGGTCTCATCAGGTTTTTCACAATTCTGTCATAGCAGGAAGTGCTAAACGATTGACATATCACCTTGGCCAGATTTGTTGCATCTTCTGGAGCCACATTTAGTCAAAATTCCAAAGAAGCAATCACTCTTTATAGTAATAAAAAATATACATACTGGCGTAGTAAGAGTTAACAGATAACAATATGTTAATTACTGAAACTACTTATGCAATTCAAATGGATACTTCTTTCAACACTGTCCTCCAAACACCTGATATAATAAAGAGGTTTGGACTTCAAATTCAGATCATACCCTAGCAATGTGCACAGTGAGAGCTGAATCAGTCTGTGTGTGCAGAGGAGAGAGCAAAGGGAAAACCCGTGCAATTCTAGAGGGCCCAGCTTCACTCAGCTTCGCTTGCTACTGCAAGCCTGGACAGTCCCTCACCACTCCCCTGCTGCGTACACATCCCCATGAAATGAAAGTGAAATATGAGCATGTTTTTCTTCATTTACCTGCACACTGGTTTTGGAGCTGGCCCAGCTCCCGAGGGATTGCACTCTTGGAAGATGTAGTTACACAGCAGAGACTCAGCAGCCGGTTGGCAGAATGAACTCACCATTTTCAGTTCAGTCCAGGCAGTGTGCACAAGCAGCTCTTGGGTCTCCTCTGGGTCAGCATACGAGGAGTTGAAGAAAACAAGAGCATTCTTCGCCAAGACAGCACTACACACCTCACCTCTGTATGTGCTGCAATAGCCTGCGTCACCCTTGTACAGCCTGCTGTCAAGGACAAGAGCACACACACAGTAAGCTCACAGATCTAAACAGCTGCATCAGCACAATGGTCCTGCTTCTGAATAAAGCGGCATGTGTAAGACTAACAGAGAGCAGAGGAGATGGTAACTGTTTATAACCACTAAAACCAGCTAATATAATCCAAGAATGAAACTTCTGCAGGGTGCCCTGGTGCCAGCCCATGAGACTCTGACCAAGGGTTATTAACATTATAAGTGGACTAAAGACTGAGTGATCACACAGAAACATGACTTGCATGGCCCCTCACCCTGTCCTTAGGCTCTAATGGGAAAATATTTTACTTTCCTGCTCCCTGCAGTAGGGATCAGCCATCCTCCTTTCTGCAGTCCTGTGACAACTCGGGATTTTCACTTTCCTGTCTAACAAGAGTTAGAGTTTAATTTAAGATAGAATTGATGAGCAGGAGCCAGGTACGTTCAACTCATCATGTGCCAGAGAATTTTTCACAAGATCAGACCAAACTCCTGCCTGCCCTTCCTTGGCTCCTGCGCCACTCCTGACCCTGCCCCTCTTCTACACCTTTAGCTGGGGGACTCAGAGACAAGGAAGGAACAAGTCTCTGTGTTTTTCTTCCTAGTGTTTCTCTGCAAGGTACATCTTCTCTCTTCACATCTCCCATTTTGCAAAGTCCTGCCACATAGCATGGAGACAGACACATGCAGGAGCAATAAAAATCACAGTAGACACATCTTCTTTGAGGGCCATTTGCTTATCTTTCCCATGTTATTTGCATCTAGAAGGAGATCTCTCCCCCACTCCCTTCCTCCCTTCTTCCCCGTGGCCATCAAAAGGGAGCAGCAGGGTAAGGGTAATGCACAGGTCAGGCATGCTTCCAGCAGCTCCCACAGTCACCCAACAGCAGCAAGGTCTGTGGGTGAGGAGGTGCCCTCTGCCTAGACAGCCCGTGGGATGCAGTGTCCTTGGTATGGGAGGCAAAGCTGGCAAAACAGACTCCCTGTGTGTGGGGGATGGCCAAATCAGGGCAGGGAGGAGGGCTGGGTGCAGCTGTCCCCACTGCTCATTCGGTCAGTGTAACTGGGGTCAGAGAGTTCAATTCACAACACGCCAACCATTTGGAGCAGTCAACAGAGCTATTTGTATCTTTGCCTTTTATTTCTTTCCCCTGTCCAAATAATCACCCATTGTTAACTCTGGGGTTTCTTGCTGTTTTTGCTCAGAAAGCTGGAGGTACATAGACAAGGGATTACACAGAGATTACACATTTCTGTTCTTCAGATGTTGTTCTCTGCAGATGACACTCCCTGGCTCTGTTTTAGCTGCTCTATTTGGGGCTCCTTATGATTTTTTTCTTAATTTTTTTACTGTGTCGTGTTGAATAAAAAATACAGGAAGGCACTAATCCCTTGAGCTTTACCAAAATGGCAGTGTTGCTCTGACACTGCATCATTCCAGGCTCCATGGACACACCTTCATGTCACACAGGAGTCCCACAGCATGCTGCCCTAGTCTCATAGTCCATGACATCTCCCCAGCACACAGAAGGTTTCCCCAAAGCAATGCACTGATCCCAGAACCCTACTAGAACTGTTCTTGGCACGACAGGAGTAATGTTATTTTTATTTTCCTGATGATTCCCTTTGTGCTTAATCTGAAAGTTACATCCCTCCTGTGCTCCAGAGGCAAAAGCAGGGACAGGTAAAAAGCATGCAAAAGCATGGGGCAGCTGTGCTGCTGACTTCATGGGGCTGCAGAGGCAGACTGAGAAGAGCTAACAGTGCTAACATTATGTTTCCTTGGTTTTCTAAAATGTTCAAGGAGACACAGAACAAGTTGCAATGGAGAAGTAGTAACAACATGTTTCTCACAATGTTTTGCCACAGAAAGGGAAAGTCATGTAGCAAATGTTAATACCTATGGGACAGATAGGCTGAGCACCTCATCTGTGTCCCCATGCCTGTCATACCTGCATAGGTGCAGGTGTAAGGTCTAAGTCTGCCATCATCATTGGGTAGTCACTTAATCACTTACAAACTTCCTGAATCAACCTTGCAAGCTCCTGTGATGGAGACAAAAGCCTTTGCAGGGAGTCTGTGTCAGTAGAGTGGCAAAGCCATTTGCTCAGACTTTCCCAGGCTCTCCTCTTTTCTATAATGGCCAGAAGGTCCCAGCCCATCTCCCAGACTAACATTTTCATTTTCCTTCCAGACTGATCAGCCAGTATAGTTTTCCAAACATGGAAAGATTCTAAAGAGAAGAAGCTAGCTAAATTATAAAGTCCTGCAAAAATTATCAAGCAGAAGATAATTTCTCATCACATGTAAGTGGCTTTATTCATCCATAGCTCTGCTTGGAATAAATATAACCTTCTCTTGCACTAATCTGGTGAGCACCAAACCAAATTACATTTTTTAACCATGAACAGGCAGGAGTTTAACTTGTAGTTATGTTTTGCCATCAAAATTTATAAGATCAAGGGAAATGTGCATCTGTAACCACATAGAATTTCCTTCTGAATATTCTCCCCACTACCATATTTCAAACACCCTTACTCCTGGCTTGACTCAAAACCATTGTTATCTACCCAAGCTTAGTCTCCAATTATGCCTCTGTAAAGGAGCTCAGTGATCCCTTTGGGTGAACCTCATCTACACAGTTGGCATGCAGAAACCCTACCCCTTCACTTAAGACAAATTAACCAAACCCTCTTGGTTCATAATTATTATTCTTCTTCCCAGTCTAGAAAGAGCCTCCACAAAACCACAGAAAGTCATTCTTACCTCCATTCTGCCAAGAGGCACCAGATCCAGGAATTGTGATGAACCAGGAGAAAGAAGAAATGGAAAAGACATCAGTGACACTTCACTGTTCCCTCTGAGATGCATAAGTCAAGATTTCCACGCTAGAAAATGTCTGAGAACTGTAAGCCGTATGAAAAAAAATGCACCTAAATTCTGTTTCCTTTTTTTGTATCTTCTTGTGGGGGAGAAAAGTTGGCCAACACAGAACACTGTAAAGTGAGAAAGAATGAGGAGGAGGAAGTGGATTGTTGATGGCAGTGCCAGCTGACGTGGACTCTTGCACTGTAAACCCACACTTCCATCCTGATCCTTTGGGTCCTATGTAACCAGCAGGTAGCATCCTCTGTTTAACATCTGGGTCTGTTTAAGCCACATAGATATCCACTACTTCAGGCAGCAGCTGTAACAAGTAGAAGGAGCCAGGGCTGGAGATGCAGCACTGGCACACAGCAGTGGCCCTGGTTTGCAGTGCCACAGGGAGCTGGGCAGTGCCAACACAGGGAAGAGGCCCTGAGCATCTGCCAAGGACCAGGACACCTGTGTCCTGGGAGCCTTGTGAGATGGGGCAAGGCCAAGGCAGACTCCTGCTCAGGTCTATGGGGGTGTTCTCCTCCTGCTGAGCACACACCACCTGGAGGAGTACAACTTCCACCAGCCCAAAGTACCTGTCTGCTCCACTGCATTTGTAGGACACAGACTCGACTGGGACAAAAGCAGAACTGGGGATGGGAAACACAGCACATGCTGAGTACCTTGTGGGGCAGAGTTTCCAGCTAGGTTTCAATGCCCAGTGTAAGAAGGGGCATGATTATTTTCTCAAGAAAGCAGAAGCTAAGGCACAGAGAGATGAGCAAGTACCTGCCTGGTTAAATGCAGGATCAGGGCTACTATCCCATGTCCTATGTGATTCTTCTAATTATATCCCCCTGCCTGTCCAGAGAGGGATGAGACAAGCTTCCACCTTTCTCTCTGTATGACAAATGCTGTTAGTCAGCTCTGACAGAGGTATTTCTCCTCTTTGGAAATTCATTTTGGCCTTTGGGAGATGTCCCTGAGAGGAGAGATAACTCCAGACAAGGCAGGGTACTACTCTGACAGCAACCACCCTGCTTTCTGGATGCCAACCCCTTGTGAAGCTGAAATGCTTGGAACTATTTTCACTTTGCTGTTAGATGATACCAACACTGGGCCATGGCCACAACTTCCTCCACATGGATGAACTTACCAAGAGTGCTTCTGGGACACAAAGTACAAGACAGCATCGAACATTCAGGTAATGACAGCTATGCCAGTCTCCAAAGTGTAAGAGTATATGAGGAAATAGCCTGGTGGAGGATATACTTGCACTCAAATTTAGCCCCCCACACACTATCAGCTTTCCAAGGCTTCCTCTCTTCCTCCAGAGTACTCCACATCCCTTTCCTCTTCCCCAGCAGGAAAGGCTAAAAAAATTAATGGCCTCTTCTTTCCCTGCATACCTGAAATGCTGATGGTTGCTGCTGCTTTTGCGGCTCCAAAAGTTTTGCTGTGCTTGTTTGTGGCAAGACAAGTGAACAGGCCAGGTCGGGTGACATACACTTGCAGTCTGGAATCAACCACTCTGTCCTTGACACTTTCGGCTATAGACCCCGCAGAAACCTAAAAGGGAGAAAGCCCAGTGCAGTAACATTTCCAAAAAAGACACAAACAAGCAAACCAAGGAAAAATCTAAGAGACAGAGTCCCAAGCATTTAAATTAGCAGAGGAAGATGTGGCAAGGACATAAAAGTGGCAGAGAACTAAAGCTACTGGCATTACTTTGGTGCTTTCATAGCAGCTGACTCCACACACAAAAATAAATGTTAAAAGATCTCTTCTATTTCACACTTCAGCAATACTTTTGCAAATAGGTTTCATTTCAAGAGGGTCATAGTCACGATTTGGTTTATGTAATTGAGCTGGATAATTACTACAGGGCTTCTTGTAGTAGATTGTTTACCTCTTCATGCCTTAGCAAGGAATGGCACAAGATGACTTTGTGAACATCCACTATACAGAGAAGAAAAGAAAACAGTTTGGAAGTCATTGATTCTGGATTAATAGAACCATTGTCATTCTCTCAAAGCAGTCATGAGAAGGAAAGTGCTCTGGCTCCAATACTTCAGCATATATCTGGTAGATTTCCTTATCTAGCATTTGCAAATGTGGAAGCGGCTGCAAATACGATAATTTTGGCCAGCTCTTTTCCCTGATCAGTAATTCCCATTTAAATGAGCTTGGAGCCTGCTGATTTTGGCCAGTTTGGCTTGATTTACCATCAAGTCTTTCCTGCCAGCAGCACATTCATTAAAGTAGGAGAGCATGGTACATACAGACTCTGTCTTGCAAAGGCAGTAGGAAGGAGAGCATTGCCTGCTCCAATCTTCATACTGATAGGAAGCATCAAAAGTAATTCAAGTGAGATATGCTGCCTGTGGATCCCATAGGTGTGACCTGCCTCTAAGGACATTGCAGATTGCCTCCCTGGATCCGCCCCAGCAAAGCACTCTACCTACTCATGTAACTAAGACAGAGATATCAATCTGACCTCCCTGGAGGTCGGTAAAAATGTGCTTTCAATGAGATCTTTCAGTGAAGTGAAATACCCATAGGTATTGACAGCAATAACTGAAAATGCAAGAAGGAACTCATCAGTGTTGTAACATGTCTTGTAAGCAGATTGGATTCTCTATGAAAAGAAAATGCTGAAAAGAATACATTTATTTTGCCTCACTCAGAGTCAGCTTGGAGTTGTGGTGAGAGAATGTTCATGCAAGGAAATCACTAAATAATCAGACCAACACGGTTTGTAAGTACTGCACCAAGTGTGTCAGTTGCTGTGCAAATGTAGGGACCAGGGATATTTTTTGCCTTATAACATGAAATCACTTCAAGAGGCTTGGAGCCCAGGGGATATTTTTTCACAGATACCTCTTTTGTCGCAGAGCTGCTCGAATTTAGTTTTAGAATCCCTTTCTCTCCAGGAACCACTCAGCACTAAAATGGTGCAGGTACCTTCTCAGTAGGAAGGAGGTATTTCCTATAGGCCCCCTCTGCCTTCCAGCATCTTGGAGGGATAGGTGGCTGCTTGCTGTGAGCATCTTGTGCTAATCCAGTCCTCTGTCCCTGCTGGCTCCTCAGGCCTCAGGTGTACCACGCCTGCCAGCGCTGGACTGTGCCTGCCGAGCACAGATAACTGGGATTGTTCCCTCCGGCTTGGGACACAGGAGGAAGATGTAGCTCAGGTAACTGCAAGCAGTACAAGCAGTATGCACCATATACAGTGGAAAATCACAGGCAGTGGTGCCTAGCACTTCCACACTGGCCATCTGTTGTTTTCCTTACTGGAAACTTTAAGATGTACCCTTGTGTTAATTGATTCCCTTTCCTTTTCAAGCAGATTCCTGAGATTTTATTTCCGGGAGTTCTCTTTTTAGCCTTTAGAACATCACCTCAGTTACCAGGAAATTAGAGACCTCCTCATATCTTCACACCTGGCTCATTTATTCCTAGATGTGTGGAAAACTACATTATAAGGCCCATGATGTCCTGTGGAGCATAGCAGGAGGAAAATGAATTGTGTTTCTATTTAGGCAGGCCAGGCAGCTGCTGCACAGAGGAGTTTCCATCCTCCTCTTCCAGGACAGCTCAGTAAGCTCATCAGACTCCTGTTCTTTAATCCTCAGGACAATTACAGGTCGGTGTTTCAGAGACCATAATGCCACAGGCATGCTGCATCTTCAAATGACTCACCCTTGCTGTGAACCAGACCTCAAATTGACATCTCCAGTCCACTGGCTTCCTGCTGACTCTCCCAGAGATGGGCTCTCATTAAGGTTTCCTTGCCATATTTAAAGTGAGGCAATCTGGAGCAGTACCCTCCTGGGACTGGGCTATGCTTTTCAGACAGGAATGGGGCAGAGCAGGTATGACAAGTCAGGCAGTGGCCCAGGAAGGGGCTGAGCATCATCTCATGTACCTCTGCTCTCTGTGGGACCCATGCATCGGGATCTTGGCAGAGCATGGGTTTGTGCTCTGGAAATATACTGCTCTTGCCAGGCACCCCAGACTCCTGCAAAAGGTTTCATTCACAGTGCAGAAGAAGTCTTAAATAAACACCTGCAGTTGTCTCAAACTAAATATTGTCAGAAATCACCGAGCATCCATGGGTCTCAGCAGAGGCTGATCTGATCCCTTTGCTGCTCTGCCTAGCAATATTGAGGGAATATAGAAAATTAACCCTAATCAGACTGGAGGACACAATAAGGTACAGAGGAGGCAAGGAAGGCAAGACAGCCTGCAGACAGCCTGCATGGGGTCTTAGTAACATGTTTGAATGTATGGAAATAGGAGATACACACCAAAATGGTGATAGCCAGCCTGCACTCAGCAGACACTCCACCTGCCTCCACAGAATCATGCCCTGAGGCTCACATCCTTTAAAAACTGTCAAAAGACCAAAGAGAGTATAAAACAGGTTCACCTTAAGCACATGAAGACTAGAGGGAACTCATGGCATGCTTGGGCTGCAGAGCTGCCATGACTGTGGTGCCCTGCTCAGTCCCACACAGGCAATACTAGGAGTCAAGCAGGTCTTCAGTTCACTGAAATGAAGGTATTGCAATAGCCTACACACAGGCATGAAAGCCAGGGAAATTGAAAGCAAGCATCCATATTAAGTCAGGATCCTTAGACCATGGAATCTTTCCTATGAGATACAGTGGATTTGCATCCCTTGGTGCCTGCCACCGAAGAGTGTGTGCCTTTCTTAAGAACATGCTTCTGGCCAGGGATAAATTGATGACATATTTCACATCACCTAGGTCAGTCTAGGAAATTTCAGATCTATCTCTTCTTAAAATATGCTGTGCACAATTCTGTTCCACAGGTATTTAACCTCAAGACAGTTTGCTCTATCTAAATCCTTGGTTTGTGTTACTTTGTCAAATGCATAATTTTGCCTTGTTATTGTCACCACATTATTAAAAAGGGAAGGAAAGATAGCCGCAGAAATGCACAACAAAGTCCTAGAAATCCTGGCTTGGAGTAAGGTTGAAGGAGTCTAAAGCACTCTTTGTCTTGGGCTTTCCAGATCCTAACAAATGAAGTTATACAACACCCTGGAGAAAGGGGGACAATGTTTTTTTCAGAGGAGAAAACTGCAGCAGGCAGATGAGCTGGACTCAACCAGTTTGAAAAACAAGTTGCTAAGTTAGCAAGGAACAGAAGCCACTGGTGCTGACTACCAGCTCTGTTGTGCTTCCAAGCTGAAAGCAGTTCTCCAGTGCCAAAAGCATGAAAAAGAGGCACTTACAGCTTTCCCATTTTCCAGCCAGGTGACAGTAGGGACTGGAAGGCCGGTCGCTGTGCACCGCAATGTCACCACGGACCCAAAAGTGATGTTTTGGGATTCAGGAGCCTTCAGGATTCTGGCAAACACTGTAAGAGAAGACAAAGATGCTCATTGAATGATAATGTAAAGCTGAGGCTGGTGCTGACATGGGAGTACTCCCTCCCCAGTGGGTCTTGATGTAAGTCACAGTTCCATGAATAAAAGCAGAGCAGAGGAGAACGGGCTTCCCAGTGAGTGACAGTCTTGGGAGAGAGATGAGGCAGAGAAAAAAAGTATTCAGTTACATTCTGTGCCTTACAGACCAGAAGTTTACCTCTGGGAATTTCTATGTCAAGTCCAAAGCCTCAAGAGGAGGTAATGTGCAAGAAAACCGGGGGCAAAATCTTCAGTAGCATGCAGATGGAACAGCTTACAGCAAAAAAGCAGCTAGCTACCATGCTGCCCTGCCCAGGATGACCTCCTGTGAAACTTTTTTCAAACCATTAAGTATTACCAATGTGGACATGTGCCATGAAGGTTAAGGGTCAGATAAACATCCCAGTCTGATTGTAGCTATTAAGACTTGCCACAGAGCACTGCAAACACCGGCATTTTCCACACAACAACAAGCTGCCCTAAGGGGATAGTGTCTAACATCAAGAATCAAGGTATGAGAGAATGGCTGGCAAAAACTTTAGGAAGATGAGATTGTAATGGAAAAGTAGATTTTTAAAGTGGTTTCTCAGTTCTATGGCTCTTGCTTCTTTTGTGGAAATATTGTTACTGGGCATTTTGCAGATAAGAAAATAAGCATTCCCTTCACCACCCCCCTCTTTTTTCTCTTTTTTTTGTTGTTGCTGTTGATGTTGTTGTTGTTGTTGTTCGTTGGGGGAGTGTTTTGGGGGGAGTGTTTTTGGGAGAGAGGGGGCAAGGAGGGGTGCTGTTGACCAGAAACAACAGTTGAAGTATTTTTGGTGAAAACTTATTTTAATCCAGAAACACAATCCTGATGCTCTTCACAAGCTGCTGTACTTGGACCACATAGAGAAAAGCAGAGAAGAGAAAATTCCCACCTGGAACACTTGAGTTTTGACCTAAAATTTTTAATGGAAATGCCAGAATGTCTGTATGGAGGCAGGCTCAATAGCACTGTCATTTCTTACTCAAATTTCTCATGCTTAGTGAATAACACTTTCTGGACCACACAGCAATGTCTAAAAGTCTCCAGCAGAAACTTCAATAACCAGGGAAGTTTCTCTTGGAGTTGTCAGAAAAGCCTGAGATCTTGTTTGCCACTCCTACCTGTATATTTCTCCTTATCAACATACCTCACCATGTCACCATCTTCAGTTTGCCCTGTTCAGAATTAGAACATCTGTCCTCACTATTTGGGATGGGAAGGCTTTGTTTGCAAAATTTCAGTTGAAGTGAAAAAAAGTATATGCTTCGCACACAGTGCTTCCACCCAGATCCGAGCTGGTATGCAGCTGAGATTTGTTTTGACAAAGAGCCTAAAAACAGCTTTTGCTATAGATAAGTAGCAGTAGAAGTTAAGTTCAGCATGGAAATCTTTTTGTCATTCAATAAACTCTTGGGCAGAGGCTTTTGGGAAGATTAAGTTTAATGTCAGTGAAGCGAAATTGGTGAGAGGATAAATATTATATTGAGCTTCTTAATTCTTCTGTGTGCTCCAAGCAACCCCACTGTCTGTGCTCAGTGCCACCTGCCTAAAGTCAAAGCAGAGCAGCATCAGTCTTCTGCACCCCTTTACCCCTCAGCAAGGCAGTAGGTAAGAAGCTCCATCAGTAATAAGCAAAGCTGCAGCCACTGGCCAGAGGCTTTTCTCATGAATAATAAGTAAAATGAAACCCTTGTCTGGAGTTTCACTTCAGGCCATTAACACCAGATGGTTATGAATTCAGACCCAAGTTTTGCAGGCTAAGCTCATAATTATTTTTATACTTCTTTTGGAGAAATACTAAACTTTGGGGGCTGTCCTCTGGCAGCAGTTACGTTCACATGGCTCCTGCTGAAGCCAGCACGTTAGCTTCCAGAGTCGGAAAATGGCTCTTAGTGTTTTCCTAGTGCTGCCCAGTGTGCTGCTGGGACCCTTGCCCACTTGATGCTGCTCTCTGACTCTGCTGCTCAGATCCTGCCCAGTTAAGTTAATACCAGAGTGACAAATTACCAGCACCCAGTCAGCTGATGCTGGACGGTGGCACATATGTCCTCCTCTGTAATAGCTGTCTCCCAAAATCTGCTAGGATCTTTCAGCCAGGAGGAAAAAAGACAGACTTTGAAAATGGCAATAGCACAGGCAGGGTGCAAAGCCACAGTAAGCGCTATGGCTGGCCCAGCTCATGCCTAGCATGGTGCCTATGGGGAGGTCAGAAAGCTGCATTCCTCTTCCCAGAGTCCAACCATCAGCAGTGATCACTGCACTTCCTTTAGTAGCCCAGCACACTGCTAGGTAGGCAGCCGCCTGCCAGCATAGGGAAGGGAAAGTATCAGACCATTCTTAAAATCCTAAAACACCAAATATAGGGATAAAAAATCCATTAGCAGCTCCTAAACATTCACATTTCTGGTGGCAAGTACAGCAGGGAGGGATGGCTAAAAAAATTTGGCCTAAACAAGGAACCTAGCTGTTCCTAAATTAGGAACTAAGCTGATTTCCAAAGTGTGGAAGAATTGAAATTCCTTCTATCCCTAGTGCTATCATATGCACTGTTCAAGACCTTTAAAATTGAAGTTACAGATTTAATTCTTTAACATTTCAGGTACTTAGATTTGCATGCTTTCAAATATTTCACTTAAAGTTTAGCTATGTACCTTAAGCATGTAGCTGTAGATGGTATTACTGGAATAAACTGCAGAGGGGGGATTATATTAATTTATTTTCAAATGAGAAATTTCCTGGGAAAAGGGCCAGACTTTCTGGGTCCCAACAGGTTTTGGAGTGTGGCTGATTGGCCAATCCAGGGCCACTTTTTCAAAAGGGCTCTTAATCAGTTTGGGAAACAGTATTAAAAAAATAGCATCAGCTATTTCTCAACCACATAATCTATGGGTAGACGATCTGACATTGCTGTCAGACTTGAGTGCTGTGTAAAAGTCAGCATGGGTTGCGTAAGTGCAGCCAGTGTCACCTTCCACCTGTGCAAAGCAGGGCAAGAACACCAGGATGAGCTCAGGGTCCATTTTGGCAACTGCATAGGCAATGAAATTTGTCCTTTATCTAAATGGCAGAACACAGTCCCCAAAACTATGATTGTTCTGCCCCCTCCCTCACCTCCCCGCCCGCCCCCCCCTCCCCCCCCCCCATCATCCCTCAATTTCACAAATAAAGAAAAGAGGAAAAGGCAAGGAAGAAATGGCAATGGCAAATCTGGTGGTGGTGTAGCTGGCAGGAAGGGGTGGGTGAAAGGCAGGAAGAGGGAGGATCAGGAAATAGCAATAAATGTTTGTGAAAGTCACTTTTTTTGGTGGGCTCAGGACCTTGTCTTGTTCTCTGTTTTCCATAGAGTGAAAATTTCCAACAATCAGGTGATTTCTAATGCTTCTGTTACTTGTCTGCCTTTCCCCACATCCTCCTGAATGTGGATTTTGACCTCGCTTGTTTAGCTACATTGCCATTACAAGGTTAGCAAAATTCTCATCAATACCCCTGGGCTTTCTGCACTGGATTTACCCACAGGCATGCCAAAAAGCAGTTAGGGAAAGTGGGCAAAGACAGCTTCATTTATTTATTTATTTTAGTGGAAAATAAAACAGAGGAGCTGTAAATGAAATCCAGACAGCTACAAGCCAAGCCAGCATGTCAAATTTCACTCCCAAGCCCCTCAATAAATGTATTTTTTTACAGCCTTGATAAATAATGTTCTGTGCACTGCAGGGCTTGCTAGGAGGTATCTGTACCGTGGCCAGCTGCTCTCGTTTCTGAGAATTACGTAACATCATCCAGTCCAAACAGTAGGGCTTTAATTCAGTCACAAAATTTTTATACTATAAAAAGATTAAAGCAGCATGCCCTCCCCCCAGCCTCCATGTTCAATGGCTAACTCTTTCCAGGTGACTTTTTTTCCACATTGCCTTTGATTGAGCTATGTTTCATTTCCCGGTTTTGGGGTCTGGTCCCTTAGTCCTGGCAGATGCCTGCCCTCAGTCTGGGTAAGGCCTATTTTTTTGTTAAATAAGGCTGGATTTGGCCAGTCACAACCAGACAGATGTGTAGGTGGTCTGGGGCCGTGCTGCTGCTGTGGGGAAAAGTGATACCCAGAGTACTAGTGATGCTGTTTGGTTTTTGCCATTTTTCTATGTTCTCTGTATTCTTCCCAGATATATGTGTAGCTCTGTAGTCCATTGTATTAGTGACTTGTTTTCCCAGTACTTTTCCATGGCCTTTCCCCAGGCAGAAAGACAAAACAAATTCCAGATCTCCAAGCCCTGGGAAGTGCAGGGCCCCTATGCTCTCTTGGTTCCTCCTGGGAGCCAAGGCCCAGAGGCACTCTCTGAGATACATTCTCTGGGACAAAGCACAGCCAAGGGGGCACTCCAGAGAAGGGGCTTCAGCTGGGGCAGGGGGGAATAGCATCACCACTTGTCCTCCTAATTGGTGCTTTTTACAAATTATGCTAATTTCCTAAAACCTATAAAATGTACTCTTCCTTGGGAGGGTGGGGTTATGTGGACATCCTTCCATAATTGCCCCAGAAGGCCTTCAAATAAAGATCTGCTCTTATATTACTCTATTACCGAAAGTTATCTCGAGTTTCATTTCCAGGTTCGGAAAAAGGCAACACCAGGACCAGTCAAGCACTAGTTTTGGGGTGTAGGGTAGGTTGCTTTATATCCAGAGGCCACAGCTGCTTTAGTGAAACCTGTATTTAAGAGAATATGAGCAACACTTTCCCGTGTTGCTCATATTCTCTTAAATACAGGGTTCCCGTGACCTAGCCTGTCAACATCCACAGGTGTTCACATCCAAAAGTTTGTTGCTAGACCTGGCATACTGTAAAGGATCTGCACCCCCAGTAGTCCAAACCAAGGTAAGGCCACCAGGAGCTAAATTTGTGTTGGCAAACACCCAGCAAAAGCACCCATTCCCTTCCCACTGCAGCCAAAGCCTATCCTGACACATGAGCCAGACCCAGTGTGCCCATGCTTCCAGACCTGATACCCCAACCTGCCTCACTTTCCCAATTGTTTTGTATTTATCAATGAAACATGGCCTTTGGGGTGATTGAAACCAGGTTTTATGCATAATATTTTTTTGCAGCTAAGCTGCAGAACACATTAAAGGCAAATCTTGTGTGCACAATGTATTTTGCTTTGCATCCAGTGTTGTGTTGAGATCCAATGTGTCTACATTGTTGCAGGAACTGGTAAACTGCATATTGTCTTGGAAGGTTCCCTGACATAAATATCCTGGCAAAGACTTTGGTACTGTGCAAAATTCATGCATAAGTACTTAGCTAAATTGCAAGCATTTTTTTTGTTTGTGTTTGCCAGTGTTCCCATAGCTCTTTTTTACCTGAAGTGTGAAAGGTCAGAATTATTTCTTGTCTGCAGATGTGTCTCTGGGCTTGGACTTTACTTACTAAGCCATAAAAAAAACATTTCTGCTTGCCAGCTGTATGCTCTGAAGAACCATGAACTTGTGCCGCCGTGTTTTTTGCCAAACGGAGAAATCCGTTTGCCTAACTCCCCGTTCAGATTCACTCAGGTCATTCACTCTTCCTGACAAGCCTAAACCAGGCAGTCAAGGAGAGGTAATACGTAGAGGGACTACTATTTCCTTCCCACAGGTGAGAGATGAGGGAAGGTCTGACAAATACATTTTTAAATACATAGAAACCTGCAGCATTTGTGTTTTCTAACATTACCTGCACAAAATCAAAAAATTCTTGAAATACCAGGACCAAGAACAGGCCACACATCATGCTCATGGACCAGCAATCACAGAGACAGCCACACTGAGCTGTGTGCAGCAGCTAGTCACGTTCCAAGAGCCAGGGCCCACCAGGCAAGACACACTCTCTGCAGCTGCCATGACAGACCCAGATCCCACCTTGGAGAACAAATAAATTCTCCAGCAAGGACAGTCATACACTCCTCTCACAGCAAAAGCAGCACTGGGTGCTGCGCGTGGCTTAGCACTTCCAAAATGGGGATGGGTTAATAATTAAATCCCAAGATAACTACAAGGTCAGTTTCACTTTGATCTCCAAGTATTTCTTACCTAAGTTCTGTATTTATCTTATTTTGTAAGTCTACCAAGTAAATACAAAAAGGAGCAAAATAGCTCAGAAAAGCTGATATGAGACTCTTCCATTTATCCCTATCAAATTGCTTACCTATTTTATTTAATCTATGTACAAACATGCTTGTTGCTGGAGAACCGTGTGTATGCAAGTTATCAAAACAACAACAAAAAAAAGTACAAACACAGTAGGAAATCCACACAATCACTGTATTATTTCTCAAGGAACAGCACTATTATGTATGGGGCCCAAAAGAGCAAGGTGAGGAACAGCTGTAAGCAAGCAGTACTTCATAATCCACTGGCCCTCACCCTGTTACTGTGGTAACCCAGGTAAGCCTCCAATGCGAATAAATTTTTGCATTTTATACAAAATTGCAAGAGGCAAGCTCATCTGGCTCCTGATATATTAATTGGGAGACTTGGGTCTTGCTGTAGTCCTTAAAACATCATGGAGCACAAGCTAGACTCCCAGCAATACATAGATATTCAACCTGGAGCCTGAGGCTATGAGATGGGCACCCCGGACAAATGAAGGTCTGTGTGGAAGTACAGCCAGAACATCTCCATCCTCTCCTTGAATCATATGCCTTCAGATTCAAAGCTCTAGTGTCTGATGTCAAAGCAATTTTTTCTTAGCAAGGCAATAACTTTTCAAGGTAACTTTATTTTAGGGTGGACTTTTAGATTTATGGGTGGTAGGACAATTTGCATTAGTAGAAGGCCTCATGTGATGGTAAACTGTTGCGGTGTGCCTTTAAGGCATTCAAGTGGGCTCCCTTTTTGGGGGTTTTTCCCCTCCCCCAGGGTAGGTCTTTCCCAGCCAACCCTGAAGGAATGATTATAATACACAGGGTTTACCGAGCAACCTGAGATTCTGCAGGGCCTGGCCATCGAAGAATTGGCCCAGGCAGGAAGGGCCCACCTCTCCTCACAGGTGATTTGACCTTTAGCCTGCCCTTTAGCCCCCGAGTCACACCCTGTCCCTTTCTGATGGGCAGGATGAATGCCCTGCCCCAGCCCCCTCTCCCAGGTAAAAACTCAGGACAGGCACATGGTCGGGTTCTGCTTTGGAAACACATGGTTCAGAAGTGCTGCCACATTGGAATAAAATCTCTGCACAAGACTCCTGAAGCAGATCCATTTCATTCTTCCACAGATTCGTCCAGCCTCTCTGAAGGAGTCACGCAGGATTCATTTTGCTACATTTATCTCGCTGCCGCACCCCGGGTCCTATGCTGCCTGGAGTCTCAACAAGCCCAGACTTGTCTGAGGGGTCTGTGCCTGTGTTGGGGTGCAAGGAGAGTATCCTTTTGGGACAAACCACGAGGCTGCTCTCCCAGCACAGCAACCACACAGACCCCACAAAATAGCAGTGATTTAATTCGCTGTTGTAGTAAACGTATCAGCCACTAACTTCTCAGCTGTGAAAGACCTTACACTGCCCATAGATGTCTCTGGAATCCTAAGACGAGACACCACAAATACGCAAAGATTTAATAACCAGGAGTAAAATGTAAATAGATAGCTTATATCCTGTGTAACTATATAAAACCTGTTCTGTACAAGTGTTCATCTCTATATACAGAACAAACACTAGATTCAAGGACAAGTGAGGATAATGTGTTCAAATTACTTCCCAAGGAAATGAATGAGGAAATTCTTTTCATGTCAGTACTGGTCTTATATGCGTTTGGTTTCTTTGAAGCAAAGACCCTTTTAAACCTCCCATGTTCTGTCTCGTCTACGGTACAGTCATATCAGGCGCATTTATCTCTGCCTCTACCCACCACTGCATGTGAAACTGGAAAGGAAGTTCCCAGCCTCCTGAAGTCAAGGAGCAATTTGTTTGCTTGTTCCATTCATGATCCCCACCCATCATGACTGCTGCCAAGGCTACCATCTGTGTGCATGTATTGAAATCTTCACAGATACACAAAAGTCTCCCTCCCCCTCTTCCACTCTAAGGAAATGATCAAACAATTGTGGGGAATCACTGCGATACCCCAAAAATGATATAATTCATTCATCATCCTGACAGCTGGTCTCCACCACTGGGTAACAGCAATGCCATAAATTTAATTACACATCATGTGAAAAGTACTTCCTTTAACCTACTTTAAATTGCTGCTAGCAGCAGCTGCTATAATTCCTTGGTTTGGGGGATAGCAAGAAGCCTGTTCCCTGCTCACCTTATCCATCATGCATGCTTGATTTTTAGTGTTGAAAACTCATCTAGTTCCTCCTACATCAGAGATCCATATTTGTTCCAAATTCTCAACTCCCTTTTGATATGCCCTTTTTGTGATGGTCTATGAGGGGCTCCAGCCACTTCAGAATACGTGTCTCAGTTTTCTCTGGCCCCCTATATCTGATAGCTATGGGTATTCTCTATCCTCTACTCCCTTCATTGTTCTGTGGGAAGCTCATGCTTCCTAGCTAGCCAACGGTTTACAAGAGAGAGGGATTTTAACTGCCATATCTTTTTTTTCTCTTAAAACCACAATTCATGCAATGATGTGAGAAGGTCATAAATTTTTCAAGTGCCTTCCCATGGTCTTTGTTAGGGGGAAAAAGTTTTTGTGAAAGGAAATATCAGGCTCAAATGCTTCTTAAAGAAGAATCTTGTGTATGTGCCTTGTCTGAAGCTTCATGCTCCCAATAGACCTTCACTGCAGCTCCTCAGTGCCAGAGGCCATCCTATGATAATGACTCAATGGCAGCATAAACCTCATGCCAATGTCACAGCAGAGCAAGCCTTGGGAGTAAATTGAATAGCTCACGCCTACTTGTCATTTGCTGAAGGTCTGAGGCTGTTTTCTTCCCCCTGCAGCTTGGCCTGTTACCCTGTAATTAGGGCCATGGTTGTTTCTGCAGCATCTGAGAGCCTTGGGATGACTCTTGTGAATGCCACAGGTAGGAGGAGGTTTAATGAGATATTCTGGGTTTTCAGTTACGCCCACACCACCTCACTGAGGTCAGTCAAATACTTTGGTATAATTACAGGCAAACTTGTTCTTTCCCAGTAATGCTTCCTCCTCCCAAAGATTTTGCAATTTTTAAAATCAAACTGCTGTATTCGCCCTTTACTGTTATAGGACATTGCCTGCAGGTACATACACCAGCACCAGCACAAACAGGAAAGCCATCCTTTCCCAGAGTTTCTGCCTCTGCTCAAGGCAGAGCCAAAGACCCTTCTTCAGTGTTGGTATCAGAATTTCCATGAGGAAATTTCCCCCAATACTTACATGAAGAACTGCAAACTTCCTTGCCAGTTTGCTACTTGGCAATTCACCTGAGCCAAAACACTCTGCCTCAAAAAAAAATTCAGATTTCACACTGAAATCTAATCAGTGGAAAATGCAAGGTAACAGGGCTGACTGGCTGCTTCAGTGGTCTCTTAGTATCTCTCTTTCCTACAGTGCAGGCAAGTCAACACAAAAGTGTAAAAAACTTTCTGGATGACATATCAGGAGTCAGCTTTCATTCGAAATACAGATCATCTCCAGAATGTGGTCTATCCAAATTGATAGAACTGTCTGCACTAAATGCATGCTTTTATTCCTGTTACTTAAATTGTGGTGTGACTTGCTAGTCTGTTGATTTATCTGTGATGCAAATTTGTCCCAAGACTATATAAGACATCCAAAAAATAGCTGAAGGAATCTAGTGGTTTACACTTTACAGGGACAGTCTCTTAACTAAATAGCAATGGCTTTCCTTTCTATTGTCAACTAGTCTGCCATCCCCTCACTGGCACAAGAATTACACTAAATGATTAAAATAAAAATCTAGACCAAATCTGGCAGGTCCTTTCTTCTGAAGAGATGGTTTTCCAAGGAAAACCTTCCTATTTTTAAGGCTAAGGCAGTTTTCAGAAGTGGCTTACAGGGGAACATTTTTGTGGCCTGTGGCAGGGTATTATTTTAGTAGCTAGTAGTAAGCAATAAAATGCAGCCAGGAAAAGACTTCTATCTACCAGGGCTGGAACACAAAACCAAACAATATCTAAGTCAGGGGATGTAGGGAGCCTTGCTTCTACCCTTGTTTTGATTTGATTGCTTTGTGTGCTGCCACATAGTAGCACAGAATGAAGTGGAGCAGCAACAGTTCTGCAGAGAGAAAAATAAAATGGCCTAGTTAAAAAAAGGGTCAGTAGTCCTCAACCAATGCCTCTTCAGACAGTTGGAAACTGCAGAGGTTTGAACTAAAAATGTTGATAAATCCATGGAGAATACAGGTAGTTTTTTGTTAAATACACTGCATCTTCTAACATTTGCCCTGGATAACTTGTTTGTTTGTTTCCTTATGGATCTGTGATTGCTAATTTCTAGACATGTCTGTAGAGTGATGACTTCAAAACTAAATGTTATCATACAGTATACTCCTGAATTCCACAAGTCTCTGGTGCCACAGGCTGGAGATCAAGCTCAGTTTTATATCAATCACAAGGTGGAGTTGTGTCTGACTCAATGCATTACCAACAGTTTCACTAGCTGGATGCAACACCTAGAAAGACAGGAAATTTGTTCTTTACCCACAAGGGAAGAAAAGCCTTTTGCCAGGTTCCAGTACACTATTCACACTGTCTTCCTACATCAGAAGACTGCTATTCATGTGCTGCTGTCGATTGGAGGGACACCTCTCAGAAGGTATTTTATCTTCTGTTATGTTAGTGCCTAATCTACCACAATCCTTTATACGTTCCAGTGTCAATAATTCCATTAATTTCTAGAAAATGGTCTTTCAATAGTTGAAGCTAAATAAAAGGTTAAGGCTGAAACACAATTTACGGCATTTTTTTCATTTGCAAGCAGGTGTTACTCCAAAACTGTCAGAAATCATGGTCAACTTTTGAGTTTCTTTTGTGATTTTCTGTTTTGAAGACTGTAGAAGGACAAGAGCCCTTCTTCATGTGAATTCTACCAGTTCACCAAGTGGCATTTTCCTTCCACCAAGGAAGAAGAAACATTCTCCAAAACAAAGAAAAAAAACGAGCCCAGGTTTGGGCTCGTTTGTCAGGCAATGACACCCCTAAATCATCACAAAATTTACTAGTTTGTGGCTGTTCTGCATAGACACTTCTTATTTGATGCAGGAATTACATATAATTTGAACACTGGCTATAAGGACAATATCTGAAAAAGATGGTGAGAGATTAAAGCAAAACCATCTAAAGGAATATTTTTTGCATATTAAGAAAAAATTAACGAAGCAGCTTCACTCTGTATCTGAGTGATAAGCACACTTATAACAGGAATATTCTCTCACCACACAAGAGCTCATGGCTTTAAAATATTCTTTTAATATCACACAATTCACACATCATGGATATGGAGAACACCATTCTTAAATCACTTCAAACCTTGGAGACTGTACAGTTTTAGGCATCAGGCCCAGAAGTTAGCAGGCCCTAACCTGAAAAGTTCTTGCATGGCTTTTGTGGAACTGGTCCTATTAATGGACTGGTTTGATGTCACTGCAAATACCAACAAAAACAAAAACTCCTCCCTTCTATGGCCTATGTACATAAATAGCTGTCCAATGTACAAAGGAGAAGAAAAAAAGACAAAGGTCTCACAGATCCCACTGATTTCAAATGCTCAGAGGAGGCTCAAAAAATACCTTCTTGGCACAGCTTAAATCTTTATACCCTTCCCTGAGTTTTCACTTACATCAGTGGGAATTTCTGCATTTGATGACAAATCTCAACACTATTGATGACAATAGCTGCTTCTCTATTTCCAAAGGAGTGATTTCAGATTTCAGATAAAATTGGAACATTGTAGCCATTTCAGCCAAGATCTTGTCAATAAACTTCAGCCTTCAGACATCTGTGTGAACTACACATCAGGTAAGCAAGCAAATCCTTCTGTTCAGCCATAGTCCTGAATCTTGGATTTATCCAGGAACCTTTCCAGCCAGAGATTCACTTTGAGATCGATACAGCAAACAACAAGAAATCTGTGGAAATCCTTTGGCAATATACTGCTTCACTGAGTATATAACTACTCTTCTAGGTTTTGCAGAAATGTACATTACCAAAATTGATAACGCAATGATTAAAAAGCTAGTTAGCAAAACGCTTAAGATAATAGAAAATTAATACAAAACTACAGGTCAGGAATGTTGCCTCCAGGAAATTAAAAACTCATTTCTTGGAAAAAAAGTCAAGATTATAATATCTCAATGTACATGTTACCTTCTGTAGACATCTATGGATGTACAGTAGCAAGAGGAGGTCATCTTCACATGCTAATTTTAGCAGACCAAACAAACTCAGCATTTCTTATTTGTTTGGCTTTGCAGAGTGCTGTGGAAAAGGCTTGTTTCTGCCTATTGCACTTCTGCTTCATGCCAGTACTTTCACTAGTCCTTTTATTCATAAGCTGAGTAGGCTGTAACTAGAAGAACCAAGTGAGGAAAATACAACCATGCAGCTTCTGCATAGCTGTGAACCAGCTCACTAGTAGAGAACCAATTCATAATGACTCCAATTTATAATGAGCAGGTGTCAGAAAGAACCAACCCTACTCCTCTGAGACATTCCTCAGAATTAAACCAAAGTCATGTATCATTTTAATGCTACAGGACACGCCAAGATCATAAAAAAAATTATGTAAATCTTCTTAAGGACCAATGCCTATGTTCCATAGTCACTCATTTGGCTCACTTGGCCAATGCTTGGCTCTTGTATCCCTTCTCCATCCCTCATCTCCAGAGCCTGTTCCCTGATGTCAAATCAAGGGATGCTCCATGGCCTGTTTCTTCTCCTAATACCCTCCAGGCACCCCAGGCAGACTTTCAGTGAGGGCAGTGCTGTCCATAGACTCAACACAGTTCCCAGTAAAGAACTCAGTTCTTCCCACAAACCCAACAATTAGGTTCATTATGATCATGTATTTACCACATGTGGATTATGCCTTTTAAGAAAAAGATCAGTTTCACCATCGCTTGTCCAAATTCATCTGGGTTTGCCCTAGACTTGGAGAAAAGATGCAAAAAGGCAAGATTTTTAATTGTCTTAGTTAAAATCCTGACCCAGGATTAATTTATTATAATTCATGATCTAAACCCTAGTGCCTGAAATGTGCCCTAGGAAAGTGAACAGGCTGCCCTAACTTTGGACAGGTCTGTGCACGGTGAAGAACCCATAGAATCCTTATCTCCTTCACCCCATTCACTAATGAAAATCAGGAACTGAAAAATCAGTTCCACTAAGAGGGGTCTTCAGTGCTTTCTTTTTCCTGACAAGAACTACACCTGAATTCTCATCTAAAACCTATTGCTCAAATTATTTCAATTTTGCTTTAAAAGTAATAAAACCTTAAAAATGCTAAAGCTGTGCATTGAAAGTAATAAATAGAGGCCAGTGTTATGAATGTTGAGGAAAGCTGACAAGGAATAAAGGAAAAAAATATTTGGAAAATAAAAATAGCAGCATTTTTCAAACAGTTCTACCTTGGACAACTGAAACCAGACGAGTAGTACTGTAAGGTACCTCAGTAGTATATACATTTGGGCTGAAACTGTTGTCAATTTGAAGAAATGGATCCTGCACAGTTCACTCTATGTACGTGTAGCTTGCTGTAATTTCTGGGCCAGCTTGAGCAAGTCATTTAAGCATGTGCCTGACCAAAAGTACGTTTAGGACTCTGATTGCCTGCAGTAGGCAAAGACTCAGTCTTCAAGAACACCTCTGCACTTTGAACAATACCTCTAAGATGATTGCAGGCTGTGGCTAATGTGTATGTCTCAAACACTGATAACCACATAACTGTGGAGCCAACCAAGGATTGTAGGTAGCAATGGCCAATTACTAACCATGGCTGGAGAAAGGGGCCATATGCAAGTAGGGCAGTACTTTTCAGGGACAAGTGTCTGTGTTCTGGCTCCCAGAGCTAAGCACGGCAGAGTACAGCTGAGGTGTGGGAATGAGGCCGATGAGCAAGCCTGGAACGTAAGGGGGCATCAAGAGCACCCAAGATCCCTGAAGGCCTTCAACCCATTTCCAGAAAGCTCTACAAGAATGGGCTGCACATGATAACTCATTTGCACAGAAAGTGAGAAACTTAGCTGCAGGGCATGGAAAGGTCATATAAAAAGGACTACAAAGCCTGGGTACACATGCATTCCAGGAGCCTGCATACCCCACCAGCTGGGCTGATGCTGGAGCCAAGGCTGGTGATATCTCCCTCTTCCTTTCTTCTTTTCATTATCTCTCCTCCTCCTTAATCCATCTCTCCTCTCTCTCAGTCCCTCTCCTTTCATCCTAGCCCTTTATCCAAAACCCACTGTTCCATCCTTATATAGGAGGTCAGGGATTACCACACACATTTCCATGCCAAATGTGTAATTCATTAATAAAACTTTGTAAGCTTTTGCAGGCCTTCTTACTTTTGTCATTCCTTTCAACCATGAGGACCTATGATCCTTGGGTGCTTCCTTCCATGTAAGTGTGGGATGCCACACAGGACTAATGCTGGATCCATTAAAATGGAAGCACATAACAAATCAGGATCCATGTGATCTAGATCTAGCTAGGCATAAATAATTACACTGCTCTTTGAATGGACACTTGCCTTGAATTAAATATTCATAGTTAACCTGCCATGTTCATTCATTTTATTTTAATATTAAACCACACTGTGCAGGCTGGGGACTCCAGTAATTAAATACTAGGACCAAGATTTTTTTTTTTTTAAATGTGATAATGTTATTACAGAGAAGTGTTAAACAGCAATTTTCATAAATTTTCTGAACACAATGAATGCTCAAAGAACACTGGAGTGTGATTTTCCTGCTTCAAATAATTTTAGTATATTATTTATTTGGAGTTATTTTAAAATGCTGATACTAGTGGGGTTGAAGAGGCAGGAGGGGAGGGATACTAAAAATAACAAAAGAGGTTGGTGAGGTTGATGTGTGCAAGTACCTACTTGCAGGCATACACAGGTATGCATACATGTAGTTATGCTAAATATCCATGAAAAAAATATCTAAAATATCATGAGGGGAAGGGATTTGTATGCACAACAAGCTGGTGTGTCAGGATTATGAATGTTTGCAGTTTGAACAAATGGATCCTGCATAGTTTAGTCTATGTACTAAGTCAGGATTAATACTTCTGGATTTTGGAAGCCAAAAATATAAACCAAACATGTGTCTGTCTAGTTTGGGTGGCCACCTGAAATTAGGTATGTTATACAGGTGTCCAACCAGAGAAACCAAGGTGAGCCTGGAAGAGAACATTTTTCACCCAACACATGAATGGAATATGAGGGGATAATTTGTGAGGGAGCATTGATCTGCAACTGATCAATTAGGAACTAATCTTCTTTGTTTTAAAAAGAGCACACATACACATCCCAAGTAGGGTATTTGTGATTTATTTTGCCAGTTCTTGAATTAACAGGCCTCTGCATAATTCTGGAGATGGAGAAAAACCAAGAAAATCAACCTGAGCAGCCTGGATTTTTGGTGCAATTCCAGCTTGCTTTTAGATTCGCTAAGTGGCTCTGGCAGATCTGGAGCAAAGAATTGCAGTGCCAGAGGCCCTTCAGCCTTTGTGTGCATAGCACCAAGTATCTGCCATTCACAGTTTAACTCTTGAAAAACCTTTGCCCATTGTCACAATAACAGGGGCCAAACTAAAACCCAGGACCCAAGATGCTCACATCAAGATCCAACAGTTTTCAGTTTGCTCCATCACTTTTAGCCTGGGAGAAGTACAGCTCTAAAACTAGTTTAAGAATTTTAAAGCTATTTAAGGAGTTTCTTGCATACACGCTCTGTATGTATAAATATTAAAAAGGGACAAAAACCCCTGAAAAATTAATGTATTTTTTAGGAAAACAGCAAACCTACAGTAACGTGTAGTTGGATCTAATACACCTGATATTGCTCCCAGAAGGAAGTCTATATTCCTCTTAGAAATGGGATTGCACACTAAGTAACCTCTGATAGTTCCAGGCCAAATGTAACCTACAATAGTATTTTGAAGCTTACTAAGCAAATGAAGACCCTTCTCTATTTTCTGCATTACAGTCATCCTGAATCAGAAATAAAAATTAGTTCATCTACTAAATCATTCCCCCACTTACTCCACAAGCCATTGCCCAAACCAAAATCTCCTGTAGGATTCACGAAGATGGAATGCCTTGTTGCCAACATTTGGGTACTCCTGTCTACCATTTCAGCACTCTGAAACTGGTGGTGGTTCACACCACAAAGCAAATACCTTCTGTACATAAGAATTGGACACAGAGTACATGAGGACCAGAAACTGAAAAATCAATCTGGTGTTCATTTAGTGGCCAGAAAATGTTCAACTCCACAAAGGCAAAATCTCTCCTCTCCTCTCCTCTCCTCTCCTCTCCTCTCCTCTCCTCTCCTCTCCTCTCCTCTCCTCTCCTCTCCTCTCCTCTCCTCTCCTCTCCTCTCCTCTCCTCTCCTCTCCTCTCCTCTCCTCTCCTCTCCTCTCCTCTCCTCTCCTCTCCTCTCCTCTCCTCTCCTCTCCTCTCCTCTCCTCTCCTCTCCTCTCCTATCTCCCTCTAGGGTGGTTTTGACAACATCAGCAGAGTACTTCAGGTTAATTCAAGTTAACTGGGTATGCACAAGGGGCTAGCACATGGAGCTCAAGCCTGGTTCAAAAGTCACTCACCTTCCACTACCACAGTTGCAGGTTTTGAATAGGCTGTGCCCAAACTGTTCTTGGCTACACAACGATACTGTCCAGCATCTTCTCTCTGAACATTGTGTATCCTTAAATTCCCAGAATCAAGGACAGCAATGCGAGCAGTCTCCTGCCAGAGGAAGGAGCAATTGAGGTGAGGACTCTACATGCAGGCTGCATACAAACAGCATCAAAAATCTGTTTACAAAGTTTGGGCTTACATGCACGAACACTATACATGTTGTCTTACAACTCAAGGATTTGGGGGCAGCTCTTCCTGCTCAGCATTGTCATGGCATACTCACCCGTTGCTATTTTTGCAGATCAGTGATTCATAGTTTCAAAAGAGTTCTTTAAGAGGGCACTCACAAGTGTTTTCCTCAGTATTTGGCCATACTTAGTAGTAACAGGCATATATCACATAAAATATAGATACACAGAGAACATTTGGTGTGTATGCAGAATTATTGCAGATGAAGATATTTATGAGACGAGCCCTGGATTTTCCAAATGCTTCCTTTCTAGCTACTAGAAATTACAAATACTATAACTAATGCTAATATTTCACACAGTACCTTTAGCAAATAATTACCATTAGTGAAAACCATTCTCTACTCACCTTTACAACTGTTTCTCCTTTGACCCATGAAACAGAAGGTTTTGGATTCCCCATTGTAGTGCATGGAAGAACAGCCTTTAACCCTTCTATTATTTCTACATTTATAGGTGGACGGGTTATTTTGGGTCCTAAAATTTTAAAAGCCAAAAATTAAAGTTGAAATGAAACTAAGAGATAATAGAATGAGAAATTCAGAAATTACATCCAAAAATCTGATGCTTTTTCTGTGTATTGCTGAAAGATAGAGTAGTCTTTCTTGGTTATGAAGTGCTTTGGTAAGAAAGAACTTTCTTCAGCACAGCATTCAGTTTCAGTTTATGGATGCAAAAGCAGCTAACTTGTGTGGGTTTTTTGTTTTCCTGAGTGGAGTTTGACAGTCATTTGAACTAGAGCCTGGGCTAAAATCCAAATTCAGACAAGAGTATTTCCAGTATTGAAGGATGTTAGCATTCCAGGTTCTGACATTCTTCACTGCATAAACACTGTCTTGTCTCAAAGCTCAGATCTGGACTGAACTGATTTTGAAGGAGTTTTAACCCAGGCTTGCCTCAAGCTCAACAAGAAGGGCATGTAAACACAATTAAGATCCTTAACCGAAGGATTTATAACTATGCTAGTGAAAAGGACAATCAAGCCTTAAGGCAACCAAACTCCCTTAAAGTTAATGAGGAATCAATTTAAATTCATTTTACTGAAAGAGCGTGGCCTGTCTTAGTCTGAGCTGAGACTTTGAAAGATCATCATCTCAGTGTTTTGGGAGATCTGACATTTTGAGGCCCTTGCATGATAATGAACCAGCAGAAAAGCAAGCTGCAGAGAGCATCACTTCCTGGCCACTATCTGCAAGTGACTGGGATGATGCAGAATTCCAGAATTACCAGACCTTGAGTGTTATCTCATTAGCACAGACAAATCCTTTCCTACAAACAGATGCTTTGGCCAGAATATACCTCTGCTGCCCTTTAAAGTGTTTGCATAAATAACTCTAGCCATGTGAGTCCAGCTTTACTGAGTTCAGCACATATGTAGCTCTCTGCAAGAACAAGACTTTTGCCTTCCATGTGGGATGATGAGATTTACAACATGGCACTCCAGACCATTCAACACTGCTATTGAGAGCATCTGAGCATAATTTAGTTGATTTTGCCATCCTTAGGAAGAAATCTATTAGTGAAATTTTACACTTAAATTTCACCAGGAATCTATGTGGTATTGCCACAGAGGTCTGATCTATCAAACTGTGCCTCTTTTACAACATTTTGCAGAAAGGGCACTCTTCAAAGCATCAGTTTGTGTCTTCTGATCTTAGAACAAGTGCGTGTGATTCAAAGTAAGTAATCACAACTGCCTTAAGTTATGATCCCAAATGCCATGTCTCTGACTCAAAGAACAGCACCCAGCTTCACAAGAGCATGAGTCTGCCCTGTACATGGATCCCCAGGCACCATACCTGGGAGTCTGCTCAGGCTTTCAATTAAACACTCACATGGCGTCAGGAAGAAATTGCATTGCCACTTACGCATTTTCACCTGGAGAGCCCCACAGCTCTGCGCAGGTGCTCCAACGCCGTTATCTGCTGTGCAGCAGTACACCCCATCGTCACTGTCCTCCACACTCAGGATGGTCAGGAGCTGCCCATTCCTCTGGATGCTGTACCGTGTGTCAAACAGCCTGCAGGCGCAGCACAGGTTGTCAGGGACAAACAGGGACAGAGAAAGGGAATGGCATTTGAATATGCAGTCTGCCGATGTCACTACAAATGACAATAAGCTTTACCTTTGATTTTCAACCCACAAGCAGAAGGGAAGGTGCTGAAAATGCTGACTTCAGCTTTAAGATTCAGGTTCTCACAAGACCATGCAGTTACTGACCATCACTAGTGTAGTGGCAATTCTTCCTCCACCCAGACATTGGTAAAGTAAGTAGGTGTCATGTCTGGGGTTTTGACTGGCCAAGGACAGGCATGAACACAAATAATTTTTTCCAGCCAGGTCCTGTTTTAGGCATAATTGCTCAATGTAAGAGAAAGATGCTTGTATAGGAACTAGAGCTGGCTGAAATTGTTTAAAGAGACCTTGTTCAGGAAAAACAAAACACACAAAAACAAAAATTCAAAACAAACAAACAAAAATACCCACAAGATTTTGGTGGGTTTTTTTTTTATTAAACAGATAAAGTTATGGAAATATTTTTATAGTTGTGCAAAAAGACACAAACCAAAACCCATGAACTGTTATGTCTACATCCTGGAGTGGTTTTGTCTATTTGTTTTGAAAAAAACAAAACAAAACAAACCAACAAACAAGCAAAGAAATGTGCTGAAGCCATCTGAAAGTTAGAGGATTCAAGGATAGCTGTAGTTTAATAACAGCAGGCTTTGACCTGGATATTCAGGGAACTGAAGAAAACTCTGAAGCTGGAGCAACAAAAATATGGGATATTGTAACAAAGTATGTGGAGCAAAGACCAATTTCATATGTGAGCATGATGAGAGAAGTGTGGTATGTCAGTAAGGGAGATAGATGTGTGTATTCAAGTGTGAGAGCAGGGGAAAGCAGAAAGAAAGATGGTGAGAAATCAGAGGGCTGAGCTATTGATTTTCACTGCAAAACTGCAAAACTATAAAAAATATAAATAAATAGACACTATAAATAGTAAATTTCTTTGTGTTTTATTTTCCCACCTTTGTTAATGCTTTTAAGAAACACCTTCATGCAATTGAACTTTGATTCTTATGAACAGTGGCAAAAGGGTTCTAACCTAAGGATTTTGTCCCAAGGAATCACATATCTGACCACTACATATGTCAAGTTTTTGTCTTTTATTGTTAAAAATTGTACAGTAGTCATTGACTAATCTGAATGTACCATTTGTGGTGTTTTAGACATGTATTTCCTTTCAACAATATTTCACCATTCAGTATTACATCTCCCTCCTTTTTTCCAATATGGGAAGAAAGAGTGCCGTGAAGTCATCTGTAGTGTAAAAGACATGCTGACTCTGTCCCCTTTCTCATCCTAAGGAAGGCTCATTGTGAGCAGCCCTGTTCTGGAAGATGGGACAGGTAACCATTTCACTCAGCACAGGGCACCTGTTGGTTTACTTGCACAAGTTGTGATGTCAAAAGGAAATGCACATCTGGAAGACTAGTGCTGACTGTATTTTCTGCCCTGACACTATTCCCATTGAAGTTGAAAGTTTACATACAGTTTTGTTTTGAAGGTTAATCTTGCTGTCTGACCAGGATGCTGGGATCTTGGCAAGAGAAGAAAATTTTGGAAATGAAATAACTCATATTAATTGCTTTCAATAACTAGGCCCTTTGAAGTTTTATACACGCACACACACAGAGGCACAGAAATACATTTATATGGGGTTTTTTTCAGAAAAAGAGTCTTCTGATCTGATGCTTTTCCATTGTGCAAATATTTTCACCTGAGCTTTTAGAAAGTAACACATATATTCACCTTATCTTTCCCTCTGTCTTTGGTGTGAGCTTTTGTATCCAGCAGTACTGAATATAATGCCTTGTGAAAGTGAAACTCTTGCTATTATTAATGCTGCTTCAGAAGTCCCAGTAAAGGAATGAAGCACCTGAGTGAGCTCTATGGCCTTACCAGAAGGTGTGTTTTTATCTTTATTTTCCATTTTGATCAAAGCACTGTGTCTCAGAGAGAGAGTGAAATGGCTTTAAGAAAGGTGTGTTGGGCATCTGGAAGAGGGGATTGAGGAGATGAATAATCTGGATTTTAAATTGAGAGATCGTTCACGTGGAGAAAAATCATTTTAAAGACATGGGGAGAAAAAGACATAGTCCTTCATGGATGGCTTTCTCTCCATGCTTTGATTTTCAGCCATGGTATCATTGATGAGGAAGGAATTAGGAGAAAGGTGACCTGATTTGGAAATAACATCCATGGAAAGTTCAGACCTCCATGCTGGAACAAATCAGGGTCAGAAGATCAGGGCCAGATTTTGCTGAGACTGCAGACAATGAAAAAACCAATATTTTTGAAGGCCTATATTCATATTTGTAACTTTCTGCTTTGTCCTACTCTAAAGCATTTTTCCAGGCAGTGAGACCTCCTTGTGCTGCTGACTTTTTTGAAGCCCCTTATGCCACTGGTTCAAAGGCTTTTTGAATGTTTGACCACAATAGCTACAACCATAGCTATGTTTGACCACAATAGCTCTACAACCATAGAGGTGACCATCTGCCCAACATGGACATCTCCTGTGGAGGATGGAAATTGACTACATTACATAAAGTTGTGCTGCATTTTCCCTCACAGAGGAAGTCACTTACAGCCATGAAGAATAAGAAACTGATCCAAAGACATGTGGCAGATGTAATGTGATTTCAGAGCTAGAATATCAAGTACAGTTTACTTGTTGGAAACCTGTCTACAGCAAAAGAAAAAAAGCAATGGTAGCAACTTCCATAACACATTTCCAAACTTCCAGAAGGCTTCCTTCTTTGTTGACATCTTCATACCTTGTAGCTAATGTCTGACAGTGCATAACAATGAGAAGACAATTTCCAGACCCAGAACTAGAAGCAAGCAAGAATGGCACAGCACAACCCCTTCCATGCAAAGTTTTCAAGCACATTGAGACAGACAACAAGTCCTGCTAAGCTCCTTTTAAATGTTATACAGTGTTCTCCTCCCTCATAAATGCATAAACTGAGGAAGAGAGCAGATTGAATTGTCTGAATCTGGAGAGAAAACTCCTTGCATGTCTTACAGCAGAAGCTCTCTGCAAGCTCAAGTGTGTGAAGGTGCAAGAGCAACCTCCAAGTGCTCTTACCACTCACTCAGAAATAGAGAATCCTGTATAACTATAGCCACTCATTCTCTCTCCTGCCACAGACCCATTTTTATATTTCCAGATGTCTCCTGTATCATGACAGAAAGCACTGTGAATTTTGGCAGGAGGTGCTGGTGAGGGCTGGGGCTGCTCCCTACCTGATGGGAATGCTGTTGCGTGTCCACGTAATCTCCGGCTCGGGATATGACTCCACTACACAGACAAACTTGGCAACATCTTCTACCAGGGCATCCACTGTTTCCAGAGGAGTGCTGATCAAGGGAGCTGCGTGAAGAAGAGAAAATGCAAACGCCTTCTGGTGCCTACTGGAGATATTTACATAGCCTGCCAAACACTTTGCAGGAGGGAGCCAGGTCCCTGCAGGGTCAGTGGCATTTTCCCTTGAGGTCTCTCTATAAACTGCGAAACAGAGCAAACCAAGCTCCAACAAGCTTAGTTTCTGACCCACCTCTTCCTCGAGACTCACAGCAACAGATGAGCATAATGCAAGGACACAGGTGAGGCTGTCCACTGCTGTGAGGGTGGCATTGCATAGGCTGCAAGGGGCAGCACACAAGTTGAAGCCAAGCTGACCTGCCGCTGGAGTGGGAAGAGTGTCTCCTTATCAGGGCATGGGATTTGGGGTCTTTTTGTCATTATTACAGGATTTATTCAGTCAACTACTTACCTTAAAAACAGAACAAAACAAAACAAAAAATAAAACCCCACCACCTATTTACTATATATAAACACCAAATCCATTATATAGCACTATATTTTTCTAAGCCAGGCTCACAAAGACCGTTCAGGTCATTCTGATTTGTTTCATGACTAGGACACATTCTTTTCTCACAATTTCTAATCAAGTAGCATGAGGGTTAGAAGTTGAATAGCTATGTCTGTTATTATGCTTATTATCACAGATCTGTTGTCATACATTACTTGAATGCATCTTTAGAAACATTTGCCATCACGCTGGTGAAAGACTTGAAACACAGCTGGAAGGGATCAAAGCATAAGCCTAGCCTCTCTCTTTCCCTGCTCATGGTATTCATTGCAGCCACTTCCTCCAAAAATACTTGAATGTTTTGATCAATGTCTGCAAGAGATGCACATCCATATTGGTTGGACTGAATTTCACTGACAACTGTGCTGAGATAAACTAGTTTTTACCATATTCCTGAAGCTCTACCTTGAAAACATATCACGGATTCTGGAGTCTTCCTGTTTCTTGCTGAGTATAGCAGTATCTGGCCCTTTATTTTTTCACAGAGAATCACAACTGCTGTGTATCTACTGGCCCTCTTCAGTACAATGACATTCAAATTCAGGAAAAAAATAAACTATATGAATTTTACCCTTCCCTCCCTAAAGAATGGGCAAAAAAGACATTCAGATGTAAGTGACTGAGAATAATAGAAAGTCAATACCTTAATCCTTATTCAATTTACATGGAAGTCAAAATTAGAATGTCTTTAGAGTTCTGCCGGAATGAATCTAGAGGAAGAAAGATCAGCTTCCACTATCACATTTATATAAAACTCTAAACGCTTTTGACGTTTCATTAGAATGAATCTGCTTCAATAGCATATCTAAATTATATGACTTTGGATCATTTCATTGATTAACAGTAATGTCTATGTATACGTAAATACCAAACCTCATCTAAGATAGCTGTAGAGATCACATGGATGAAACTTCAATTAGAACAAGTCTGTGATGAACTCATTGTTTAAGATCACTGCTTCAAATTGTATCAGGCATCATTTTATTAGGTCATTTTGGGTCACATTAAACAGAAATAATCATCTGTATTGTTCCCCAGATGAATGCCAATGAAACCAAATGGAAGATTTTTATAAAGTCTTCATTTTGCTACTACTGAAGGTTGTCTCAGGAGAATAACCCCCACTGATGGTTATCCTGTCTACTTCAAAAGAGACATTGCTATTTCATGACAGAGTTTATTGGGGTTTGATGGCATTAACCCCAGAGTTTTGCAATCTAATTTTGTACAGTATGTTTTTCTTGCTGTTGTCCACATTCCTCAATCTCCGAAGGATGCTTTTCTAATCCTGACAAATGTAAATTTTTACAGTAACAATAATTCAAAGCAACCAGTTTTATAACTGTTGCAATGACAAACACAGCCACTCGGACAAGTAATAAAGCTACATTTGTATCAAGAGCTGGTATGCATAATGACAGTATTTTGTTCTTTGGGCAAACAAGACCTGCCAGGTTTCTATATTAAATAAATTCTCTAGAAACAGTTACATACTTTTAGAGTGTGTCTTTTATCCAAGAGATGACAGAATATTGCATAGACATGGTCTGACCTGGTACCTTTTGAAAGCCAACGTACAGCTTTTCGGGCAGAAACAAGCCTCACACTTACATGAAAATAGTGTCCAAACTGACAGCACTACAGTAACAGGAAAAGAAATTATTTTAAATCTGCCTTCCCAAATTCTACATCCTCAGAGGGCAACCGTGACAGCAACAGGGATGTATAATTTTCTCATACGCTCTTTTCACCTTTGTGATATTTAAGGACAGTGGGCAGTGGAACATGCCGTCATTTTGTGAGGCAGCAACAGAGTCCCAAAATGTCTGAGATGGTACTTACATCTAAAAGCCATCCAAACAGCTTGGGTGCTGGCGTCAGTTCATATTTTCTCCAGAAAACATTCTAAACTTACGATGCGTGCATTACCAAATTTTAACATAGGAAAATAAAACCTGAATAATGTACGGACATATCTATCATCACATAGAAATGGGGCCAGGCCTTTCCATGTGCGTATGCTGGGGCTTTCTGATGTTTTGAAGGTATCTTTGTGGCTTTAAATAAATTGAAAATAAATTAATTTATATATGTGTAAAGCCACACAGGAGCCATTTTTCAGGATGTCAGCTGTAGTTTCCAGAGATAGAAAAATGACCCAAGGCTGGTCACGAGACCATGAGAAAGCCAAATCCGCTTCTATCCCCAGCCCACCAGAAGCTTCCAAATGTCTTGGCTTTGGATTTGGATTCACACTTTTGAAACCAGACCAACCAGGCAAGCAAAGCAATGCAGAAAACAGAACCAGTCCCTCTGCAACATTGCAGACACCTGGAGAAATTGCAGTTTCTACAGTAAAAAACAGCTCAGCTGTGATGTCCTACAAAAGAGAATGAATCTGTTCGTTACACTGTGACACCAAAAAAAAATCTATCCCTGTCCTCTTTGTTTTTCTTGTCTCTCCAATACCACTTGCCTTACCACAACGTTCAAAAAGTGTAGAGTTCACAAACTTACTTTAGTGCCTTAAGAAAATATTAACGTTTTTATTTCAAAATATTTTTATAAAGAAAATACTTTTTTTTTAATGTATTTTGGGAATAACCTGACTAACAATTGTAAAAGCATAGCCCTGTAAGAACAGCAATGTTGGCCTAACATGCGAAGACTGGCATTTCCCTTAAGATATCATTTTGTTTTCCTGAAACTGCAAAGTTTCTAGTAAGCATTGAATTGTACTGGACCATCACTGTCCAGCAAAAACTGTTGTCCACAGGTTTACCAAACAGTATGTCCAAAATGGTACCACAGTTGCATTTCATACCTCAAAGACATTTCTAAACAGATTCTTTTACCAATTCTTTTGTTGGCTAAAAGTGCGTGCACATACGCCCTACATGCATGTGTGCACACGAGATGGGAAGAAGGTATGATAACTTCTATGTTATATGCTATAACAAACAGTGCATATTTGTACTTATATACATATTCTTTGTAAAGACATCATAGATATTTATTTCTTTTGAAGCAGCTTTGTATACTTACGAACCTACACAGGTGTGCTGAACACCACAAATATTGAGCTCTGCAGCAACTGGTGCTACCAGCCATTAACACTCCTGAGCTTCCTTTCACATAAGAAATTTACATTCCACCCAGGCTGAATCCAAAGGTCTACCCTGCCTATTACAATAGGCTATTCAATCCTAGACACAAATATGAGAATATTTTCACTGCTATCCTTCTAAAAGCAGAGAAGTGACCATTGAAAGCATACCATTTTTGTATTGATTTGGAAAGCTACAGCACCACCCACCCCATGTTACCAGAGACACCTTCCCCTTTGCAAAACCTCCTTCAACAAATGGCAGAAGAGCAGGGAAAAAGCCGCTCCAAGCAAACCTTTCAGAAGTGTCTCAGCCAAGCTGAGGGCTGCCAGGGTGAGGACGTGCACCAGGGGCACCTTCAGCAGGTCATTCATGTTTGATCCAGAAGGCATCCGGCTCCTTCAGGCAAGGCGTGCGGACCTCCCAGCCGGCTGCATTTCGGAAGCAGTGTGCAAGCAGAGCTTCTCTGCAAGTGACAGAGTGGGGTCTGAGGGATCTAAGTATAATCAGGAATTCTCCCACCCAGTGGTGGTGATGGACGTGGCCAGCTGGTGTGTATCCACTTTGGTCAGTGTGAAAGCGTGGGGCTCATGAAACAAGAGAAAGCAAATCCCTTCTGAATTCCTTCTAAGCAAACAGAGAACAGTACAATGGGCAAATGTATTTCCAGGGCAGTACCCTATCCCAGTGTTGCAAACTCACCAGACCTTTTTTCCAGCACACTATAAGTGCAGAAGTAGGAAAAAATGTTTGCCAATGCCCTTTCCTTCATCTTAGTCCCCTTCTTTTCCAGTTTTTCTCCTCTGCCTCATACACATTCCCTCCTATTATAACCTTTCAAGATTGGCTGTAATATGCCACCTGTTGCCCTGCTGATAGTATTTCTTTTCTTAACAGATGCATTTGCTGGAGCAGAAGAGGTCGGCATTGGTGACTAAAAGTGCCTTTCTGTAGGGAAATAAGACAGTGGGGTTTAATCTCCAGAAATATCTTGTTAACGAGTAGGTCTCTGCCTAAGATGAAAAACAGACAATCAACACTCATTTTCTACAAAGACTTAAAGAAACATCAGAACCAAGATCTCCTGACTCACTCTGTCTTGCCCCATCCTACCACAAAGGCCAATGTTATGTTTTCCAAAACTGTCGAGTCATTTGTACTGCCTGTTTTTCCAACATAAATATTTATATGAAGAGCAAAGAGGCTTACCACTGTGGAAAGGCTGATGCGGGGGCAATATCTGCATGAGTAGGGAAAAAGATGAATAATCAGTCCGGGAAGAACCTAATTGATGATGATCCTCTTGGAACATGACTCCGCATACTTTTCATCATTTTATCAGCAAAGTGGACGAGAGCTTTGCACTAAACCACATGGTTTGAGGAAAACAAATGTGCAGTCATAACATATCACAGTAAAAGGTACTTTGAGATCTCTGGAATTTCCTTTATTTGGTGAAATTCTTGACTTAAACTGCTTCTTAACAGTTTTTTCTGCAATGAACGTGGTTCAGCAGTGCTTCTTCTGAGGAGCAAATGGAGTAAAGCTAACCAGTGCTGTGAATGTGTGAATCCCCATTGCTCTATAAAAGCAATGTTACTTTGGGTACATGCCATTGTTGATTAGGAACAAGGATCTCTAGACAAGTGCTCCTCTGAAGATGAATAAAGGCAGAAACACTCGCAGATGATGTTATAGATATTCCAAAAATTCTGGAGTTAGAAATGACAACAAAACAAAACAAGAAGACAACGATGAAACAACAATAATCCTGCCAGGGAACACTCAAATACTGATTCATGGCTGAACTTACAAGTATTTCTTTTGTTTAAGTCCAGACCTATTCAATTAAACTGCTCCATAGAAATGCGACTTGGTCTTTTAGGGTAAAATTCTGTTCATGGAGGGACTTGACCAGAGACCTTTAAATTGCTGGATTCCTGTTTGGAGTGTGTTACAAGGGCTTAGGAACTGCACCATCCATATGGGCACAGAAATTAATATTTCCCTTTCATTTGCCAATTGCAGCATTTACAAATGACACTACCAGCAATGGCTGTTACATGCGAATAATGCCTTTGCATTTTGGGGATTACCAAAGTACTCTTAATCTCTCATTTCCTCTACTTCATATATTTTTATTAAGGATCATAATGAGCTCCACTGCTCTAAACTGAAAGGATCTGAATTTACACAGCGAATGAGAGTAGAGAGGATACATGAGCAAAAGTGGACAAGCTCCAGCTACACATGCCACACAGCTAACATACAATACATGTGGGAAGCTGGTGGTCATCTGTGGAAAGATGTCTCTAAACACAGTGAAATCAGTGAAAATCAAACACTAATGACACCAAACTTTCCTTGATTCCAAGTATTTTCCAGGCTTACCCTATAAAAATAAAATGCATCCTTAATTTTTACTCATGGGGTTATGAATTTGCTCCTTCTTGGCTGTTGTGTTTAGGTTTTTTCCTAACAAAGCTGAGATACATGCAGTTTCCAGATAATTGTATTTACATCTGTTGTTACTTACAGTCATGCCCCAAGGCTTCTGCTGAGATGAGGCCCCAGCAGCCTACACAATAATGAGAAGTCCAGTCCCCAGCTTTCAGACATTGCGGGTGAAACTTTGTTCCCACAGATTTCTGCTTATCTCTCTGCTCTTCAAACACTCCAAAGAAGTGAGTTCATGCAGTTCATAACACAAGGCAAGGTGTGGAGGTACCATTTTTCCCACTGCAAACTGCTTGTGAAGTGACAAATACAGTATTTTGAAATAAATGCATAAATACAAAGAAAGCAGCAATTTGTTGGAGTTGGCAGAAGAGATCATTGTCTTGGAGTCAATTAATTGCTTGTCATCTCACCACTATGATGAGTGGAAACTGTTTGCAGGACAGAACCTTCTTCTGCACACCTCTGAACACCTCCCTCCTTCTACCAAGTATTCTGCTGGAAGCTGACAGTTTTGCATGTTAATGTGACATAATTCGAGAACTGAATTATTTTAAAACTGCCTTTTCTCCCACATCACCCTCTGGGATATTTTCCCCTGCGTAGTCCTAGATGTTCATCCAAGTAGACAGGTATTTCCAGCAGAAACTGTCCAGACACAGAACAAAATTATCCTTCAGAGAGACTTAAAGTAATTGCTTTGGTAGTAGCCCTAACCACCCAAGCATCTGGTGATTCACACTGAAATAATCCAAGCCAGTATTAACCCAGCCTGAGTAGTGATTGACTTGCCTGACCTCAGACTGAGGTGAGGTTAACTGGCCTGTAGATCCCTGGATCCTCCTTCCTGCCATTTGACTTTTGCTTTCTTCCAGCTCTCAGGCACCTCTCCTGGTCACCACAACCTTTCAAAGATTTGTTGCTGGTATGAGGTGCAACACCACACCCTTTGTCACTGGCTTCTCCACCTCTTGTATGAGAAAATTATCATCAGTACTTTCCAAGAACTTCCTAGATTGTTTGTGCCTTGCTGAAGGCAAGCCAGAAAATGAGCGTGTCCTAACCTGCCAAGATAGCAGATGTGTACAGACACAGAAGACAAGTGGTTTTCAAATCCCAAGCTGCCATGTTATGGCTCCAAGCCTCTTCCAGCCAGCAGAGAGATGAACAGGATGTACTGTGTGGTCTTCCCTTCAGATGGTGCATGCACATGTCCCTGCATGCACTAACCTGATGCCTGATGCAACCTTGCTGCTTCTGCCTCACAGCTGCTGACCTCTTAGATAGAGGCATCCTCACAAAACATGTGACAGTGAAACCATTTTGGGGCTGCACATGTGCCTTTCTATGCAGAAATGAATCAAGGTCACATTGTCATATGGTTATGGTCACACCAGTCCTCCCACTCCACCCTGCCCACTTTGCCAGCAGTACCTAAGGGCAGCACAAGCTCCTGGGTGTCTGGCATGGAAAAAGCATTTTTGACAAGGCATGCCAGCATTAGGGGAGGAGAGAAACATCATTTTAGTTCTTTTATTACACACTTCAAGTCACTTCTTTACAGTGATCCTGAGTGGAAGCACCTCATATAACCACCAGCTCCAAGGGATTCAACCCAACCTCCAACACACACGTGGCCAGTAAGGTAGTGCTGCTTGTGTCAGAACAGCAAATGCCGTACTCAGAGTAATATGAGTACAGAGTAAAGGAATGAACGGTACTCACTTGAGGCTTTTTTGTTTAGTGTTTTGATTTTTTAATTATCAAGGTGGAAGAAAGATTTCTCTATAGTAAGGCCTTTAAGAAACACAGACCCTTCCCAAAGCCATACTTAGTACTTAAATTTGAGAGTTTCAGACTCACTTGGCTTGGCCTCCACCCCCAGCCATCTGGACCAATCTCTGGTCTCCTGCTAATATTTCAGCACTTACTAAGCTCTGATGCCTGAATCTAAAATACTCCTCTATTATTCTCTTGAGATTTTGTGGCAATTAGGAAACCCAAAATTTGCATTAATTTCTGGCTATCATCTTGCTATAAACTTCCCTGTAATTTTTCAGGTCACAGGATCTTACAGTACTGACTAAGGACAATCTAAGATGCCATATTATGTTTTGTGGTGGGGCAAAATTATGTAGGGTTATGAGATGTAATTCGTGCAGTGAAAAAATGTAAGCACTGTAAAGAAAGAAAAATAAGCCTTGTCATGCACCTAGCTAGCTGTGCACATTATATATAGCACAGAGGGTGAGCTGAATGCAGTTGTTTCATAATATATAATGTTAATTCCTCTGCTGGGAGATCTGCCTCCTGTTTAGGTTGCTGCCAATGTTATCCAGCTCCACACCACAACACAGGGAAAGACCCCACCCTTGATAACCCTCTCCTCTCAGAGGATAATACTGTCATGATGCTGAGCTGGAATAGGACAGCTGGAGTAGGACAGTAGGACAACAAAAGGGTTGCCACAAAAAATGTACGACCCTTGTTCCTCAGATTCTGGTTTCAGTCTTTTATCCTGTGCTTGTAATTGGAAGAGTGCAATCTGGGGACCAGGATGTCTGCTGGCACAGAGAAACTGCTCTCCATCACATGGTATCACAACCCAGCAAGCGAGAAACAAGACCTACATTTAGTTATAACAGAGCTCTTACTGACCCCCCAGGAAACTGGTAAAGGAGAGACTCAGTGTGGATTTCCAGGCCAGAGCATCTACCTACAGAATCCCTTTTTGCAGAAATAAGGAGGTGATTCAAACAGGAATACATTAGAGATTTAATATATCCCATTGATTTTTGTCCCACAGTACTGCACCTTGTAATATCTCAGCCTCACCAAAAAATGAATAAAACCTCTTCTTGATCTGACAGTAATATTGGCAGTTATTGCACAAATACAGTCACTACAAAATAAATATGGCTATTTCATATCAGAACTCCTATGAGTAATATTTTAATTATTGTCAACATCTCTTTAAAACAATCAAAGCTAAAACCAAAGAAAAGCACAATGAAATAAACGTACATGATATCTCATGTGTCATATCGTTAAATTTTCAATATTCAGGTTTTGTCTGTCATTATTTGCTGCACTTGATTGCTGTTTTAGATTGTGGAGGAGCAAAAGGCAAGCAGTGGGAGTTTATAGGCATGCCAAAAGCAACCAAACATCTTGTTTTCAAACATACAACCTCTAGCACAGCTGGTTTCAAGTGAAAGGTTGTGGTCCTGTACACAATGTAAAAATCTACTGACCTGACTGATCATAGAATCATAGGCCTGTAAATACCTTTTCCTTCCATCACTATAACAGCTCTGAAACTCACAGCATCTCTCTGCAGCCAACTGGGATCCAAGAGGTGTTACAACATAGGGGTGTGATATGAGGAAGCACTCAAGTTTCAGAAGTACCTGCACCCATGCAATAGCTTGTCTGACAGTGGAACAGGACACTTGAAATGGAGCTGCTGCATCCTGCCAGCTGATGGCAGGTTGCCATGACTGGCTGCAGGAGGTGTGCAACACACAGCTCCCAGGGGCATCCTATCCCTTTGCCTTTCACCGAGTGTGGGCAGCGTGCAGCAACATGCAAAACAGCTCCACTCTCGTTTTCCAGACAAGATAGCTTTTCCCTGTTGTTCTGATAGGAAGAAGAACTTTACAGCATGTGTAGCTGAGGAGTTTTTAGGCACTGTGCTATATGCTAAAAGTCATTTGGGGGGGCTTTGGCTATACATATTAAAAATGAGAAAATCTGCTCTGAGCTCACCCCAGGCAACCCCATTGACGTCAATGGAGTGTAACTGAGAGCAGAATGCTGCCTGTGATCTTTTTTACTTAGAGTTCACCTGCTGCTCATTTGAAGCCATAATCCTTGGTGACATCCCAGTCAGAGAGAGGCTTGCACAGCAGAGATCAGGTCCCAGTGGGAACTTCACTCAATAAAGCATTCTTGGCTATGTGTTTTGGATCATCTCAATATCTACCTGCTACAGCAGTCACATTGGCAGCTATTTAAACTGGGAGCAGTTTAAATATTATTTGGGAGCACCATAATTAGCACAGAAGTATATGTGAGTACATCCCCTTAATCATATGGCAGATCACGGCCCAAAGATGCACCCAACACATTCAGCACATTTAACAGCAAACACTGCAAAAGTGATATGCAGGTGACATGAGGGAAGTAATGGGAAGATAACCAAAGTCAGAAGCCTCAAGGAAATGTGACAACGTTGCTAACTGTGTTAGCAACACACAGTTCCCCATGGACAGTAGGCTTCCACTGGGGGACTGCAGTTGAGAGTGCTTTCTGCAAGAGCCACAGTGGGGCTCTGTGTCTCTACACAGGTTTAACAGCCCAGCAAAACAAGCGTCTGAGGCACACAGGGTGAGAGAAGGGTGTTGAGGAGCCCATAAGATGTAAAAAACAGGGATAGGTATGGGAATTTGCACGTGCCTTATAAGCCTAGGGAAGAAAGCTCGACAGTGAGAAGGACCTTTAGCAGATTCTGCATAGCAGGTGACATTTATGATAATGAATGAGATGTTATGCTTTTCTGTCCCATATTTATTAGCACTGCCTGGTAATCTTCCTTAGATTTGTTTAATCTTGAGAAAGACCCAAGAAACAGAAAACCTGCTCCAAAATAGTGGCACATCCACATCATTAGTCCTTTAACTTCATTGGACTTGACCTGAGGGTCCTGTCCTTGACTGTTGTCAACGTAGCATTATTAAATACATTTGAAGTGAGAGCAATCTGCACAGTTTGTGGGCCTACCACTACAGCCCAGGTGTGCAGGATGTGCTTCTGCCATTTACGTTCAGTGAGTAACTGATGAATTGTGCATCATCTGTATAGCTGGTCAGGAGATAATACAGGTAGAGATCAAGGGTTTGCACCTAAACTGACATTGTCTTGTGGCTAACTAAAGCAGAACACTTTCACTTAAAAATTGCACAGGGCAGAAGCCATTTTGAGTAACCCTGCAAGAGGCTAAGACTCAGAAGGTAGGCTTAGAGCCTTTCTAAGGGCCCTAGCTACTGTTGCCAAGTGGCAGTGACTTCTACATACACCTGCCCTGACATTTTGTCCCTAGATGGCAGCTAGAGAGGGATGTTAGCCTGAGTGAGGGCCTTTTCTCCCCTCCCTCCCTCCCTCTTCTCCATCCCACTCCAGATGGTGTGGGGAGTTCCAGTTACTGCTTCAGCACATCTCCACCTTGGACCTTCTTCCTTACTAGTGGCAGATTTGCTGTGGGCAGAGGGTCACTGGAAAAGAGGTCATGTTAGGAAAACCTGCATGGGCTCAGGGATGTAGATGTTCCCCAGGAGTAGTAAGGTACCTGAGCATCTTTGCAGCTGTGGCCAAGGTTTCATTCTGTCTTAGAAATCATATTTGGCAAGCAGCACTGAGTTTCTTTTTCAGCCCCCAAAATAGCTTACAGCCTAATCAGTCAATTCTTCCAGTCAGTGCTTCCATGGAGAGCTTTTATCTTAGACATTTTCATAGCATTTGCCTTTTTCCTCTGAGTAGCAGTAGCAGCTTTGGAGCATCCGGATGAATAAAGAATTCACTGAGCCAAATTCATCTCCTCTGACCATTGCAACAGGCATGCAGCAGGGTTGGATTTCCCCCTGCTCAACACCAGTTTAATGCACTGCAGCTGCTGAGCAGTGCCTGCCGGCAAGTCTGGAGCAGGCGGGGTTTTCCCATGGTAGGATCCTTGTGTGGTGGCAAACGAGGCCTGTCAAACTGCAGAGTCATCCATACTGCTCAGTCAGGCCACACAGCTCCACAGGGTGCAATCATCTCTGCCCTGCAGCCCTCTCTGTCCTGCATCAAGGGATGGATCATTGCCTTCCAACCTCAGGACTCTTCCCCAGCCATCTAGAGACACAGGAGATGTCCATGAGGTATTCACAGAGACCCATTCCTCTCTTAGCAGGAGCTGGAAATCCCAGTTTCATTGACATCAGTGGCCCAATTTCTAATGATGTTGACAAGATAGCTGAAGATGCAAGAGAGAAAAATCAGGATGGACTTGAATCTCAGCAAAATGTCTGCAAAGTTTCAAGTGTTATCATTCCCTTGGCAATAGTGAAACTATGCCAGTTTGCCTTTCCTTGGGAACTTCATATTTGATTGGTATCACTGACAATTCAGCTCTTTGTCTTATCTGTACATCAGAATTTCCATGTGCAGCTGCTCTGCCCTGTGAACTACTCTCTCCGACACCCTACCTTCAGCTGAAAAAGAAGTTGTTTAGCCCATGGGCACATTTCAAATCCAGTCTCTGTGAAGACTTCTGACACAGAGATTGTGTAGAATCTAAATTAAAACTTCAGTGGATGTGTCTTCCTACTTGAAGCCAAATCAAGGCAGAAACCAGATTCTGCATTTCGATTATAAAGTTTCTGTTAAAAAAATTCTGAATAGCTCACTTGATTAGAGCGTGGTGCCAGTAATGCCACTGTTGTGGTTTTGATCTCCATGCAGATTTGAACTTGACGATCCCTGTGGGTCCCTTCCAACACAAAATACTCTACAACTCATGTAACTTTTTTATAATGTACCACATGTGAGGCCAAATGCAGTTTCTTTTTACCTGAGTTAGGATGAGAAGGCTTTATAACAGCAACCACCACCCACCAGTCTACATCCGTGCTGTTGAACCACTCGAGGTGGACAGCCCTCCAACCACCTTCTGGGGAGGGCCCATTCTAAAGTGAATCCACCTCTAAGAATTGTTTTAACCTAGCTCAAAACTGCATCAAAGAGCTCATAAGCCACTGAATAGTATGCACCTTGAGCTTCTGGCACTGGGACCATTTACAAATGCAATCTACAAGTATATATAGAGCTACAACATCCAGCCAAAGTCAGGGACCCCCTTTCTAAGAGAGCTTATAATTTTCGTCCAGACCAAAAAAAAGTCTTTGGGATATCCGGGTGTTTGGCCCTTCCTCAGCTTGCATGGCCCCAGAGCTGCTGTCCCTGTTCATGCCAGAGTGCTTTTCACAACAACAGGAGTATCTGGACAGGCTTTTCACAAACAACCATCACTTTCCTTTCTTCACCCAGCTGAGCTGGGCAGTTATTAGGCAATTGTCTTCAGCTCTCATGTAGAAACCACAACCCTAGCTCTGGTAGCTGTTTTCACCAATGCCAGCTGGTGATGCTTGTCCCAGGCCATGTGCTTATCCCAGTAAATTCCTCTATAACACTGTTACCTATCCTCTTTCTCCAGAGCTATAGCACAAAAATTCAGCTACACTTTAGTGGAAGCGTTGTCTTCTTCCCACTCAGCTCTCTCCTTTGACTCCTGTGAGCAAGAGACAGCCTTGCACAGTCATGCAAGAGGCAACACCACTCACTGGCATTGTCAAGGGTCAGACAACACGGGATGAATTTCTTTAAGGAATTCCCTCAGGGGGATAAGAGCACGTGTCTGGATAATGCATAACTTTATCGCCCCAGACACTGAGTCAGAAAAAGCAGGAACCAATGGTACCTGTAAAGTGACAAAAGCATGTGGGATGGCTGGCTGTACACAAAGTCATAGTGCAAACACGGGTGCTTCACAGCAGTTGTGTATCTGCTTTCAGACATTGGAAAAGGAAAGATATCTGCTTTCCTTGATGAAATTTACATCCTGAAGAAAGTGTCATCACAGAAAGATGTCAAAAGTGATGTTCCACGTTCCATATCTAGAAAGGACTATTTTTTTTTACTTTTTAACCTTTCTTTCTTTCTTTCTTTCTCTTTCTTTCTTTCTTTCTTTCTTTCTTTCTTTCTTTCTTTCTTTCTTTCTTTCTTTCTTTCTTTCTTTCTTTCTTTCTTTCTTTCTCTCTCTCTCTCTCTCTCTCTTTCTCTCTTTCTCTCTTTCTCTCTTTCTCTCTTTCTCTCTCTTTCTTTTCTTTTTCTTTCTTTTCTTTCTTTCTTTCTTTTCTTTCTTCCTTCCTTCCTTCCTTCCTTTCTTCCTTTCTTTTTTTTTTTCTTTTTTTTCTTTTTTTTTCTTTTTTTTCTTTTTTTTCTTTTTTTTCTTTGTGGACAAGCATGATTTTGGATATATTAATGTGTGGTATCACACTTGTCAAGGTACCTCCAACAACAGATGCATGGCAGAGGCTCCTGGGGGCTTGCTTCTGGAATGTCAGAAATGCATTACAGAGCTACAGTGTTCAAAACATCCAGAGGAAAAAAAAATCCCTGAATTAGGCAATTCTGTCAGGCTGAGGAAATAAGATATCAAGCTGAAAAACTGAAGAATGGTTGTATTTTTGAAAATACATGAGTGTCCCTCAGGCATTCAAAAATCATGAGTCAGATCTTAAAAAAATCATAGTTGGCTTAAAAATGAGAGTTGGGGGGGTTAGTAACCTTGCATAGTCTGCACTATTAATGGTCACATTCCTAAATTCTTCTGGAAAAAATGGAAATTGAACTTTATTTTGTAATAAAAGCAGAGATTCTTACATAATCTACCAGCCCCAGGGGCTGAGGCAGATAATATGATAAAATCCAAACAGTTGACAATGCTGGAACTAAACTAATTTGTGTAGCCCTGGCAATAAATTTCAAGGCATTCACATCCACAGGAATGGTGTGCTTTGGTGGAGTCATTCACAGACATAATTTTTATAGGATGAAGTTTTTGGATAGTGGCTGTCAGAAATTACATGATATCTCTGTTTCAGTCAATGGAAAAAGTCTCTCTGAATGAGAGAAAAGAAAAGCCCCTGGGGGACAGACTTCTGCAGTGACAAATTAACTAGCAGAACAAAGCACAACATTTCAAAGACCTTCTGAGGTTTTAGGGACTTTACTCAAGGCGAAAGTCTCCTGTTGTATTTCAATAAATGCACTGTGTTCCTCTAAAACTTGTCCCCTGTATATTACATTGTGATGACATTCATGTGTAGCATTAGGCTTGGCTAAAATACACTTATTTATTTATTTGCTAACAGCTTAACTTTTAAGAGGACCTAAAGTTTGATTCAAAAGGAAGAGAATTCTCAGCTTCCAAAAGTTTAAAAGTCCTTGCAGATGCCTGGCCTCTCCTAACATAAATCAAAGGTCTTCCAGTTGTCAAGATCCTCATGCTGAGAGATGACCTCAGAGTCTTGGGTCTCCACCATCACACTGAGAATGGATCTGGCATGGTTTCTGAGTCTTTAAGGATGTTACCATGCACTTTGCACTTGGAGAAACACTTCCCATATTTGACTGGGGAAAATTCCATATTTAGAAACAATTCCAGAATCACAGAATTACCCTAAATGCCATATCCTCCACATGTTGGGGTTTTTCCTGACACACAGGTGACCATAATCCTCTGCCAGACCTTTCATTCACCTCCTCAGATCCACCCAGCCTTGGTTGTTGCCATACACCACACAGTGACCAAAATGTTTTTCAGAAAACATGTAACAACATTTCCAGCAAGAACGAATTGTCGCGATTTCTTTGCCAAGTGATGCCGCATCTGCCCATGGCTCTGCTGCAAAAGACAGAGCACCATATGCATTTCCTAAGAAAAGCCATGAGGCTCTTCCTCATCAGCCGTTGTCCTTAAAAGCAAAGGTACTGCCAGTATAGCACTCTGTGCTCAAGCGATCCTCACGGGCTGCTCCCCGCCTGTCAGAAGCACAAAATTACACAACCCTTTCTGTGCAGCTGCTACTTGAGCAACTGTAGTAATGTCTAGACTCTCTTCTCCCTTGCGTGAGCTCAGAGGCATCACTTTGTCCCGGTCCAAGCCTACAAGGCTTGATAAAAGATCTGTGACCCTTCTTGTGTGCCAGCCAAGAACACATCAGTCATTGTGGTCCTCCAGCATAGGAGGCTTTAGACTCTCTCATACAGTACCTCATGTTGAATTAGGTAAGAGAGGTTGGGGCTAATGAAGACCTGCTGTTTTGTGGCAATGACTCTGCTGTTCTCTCTGAGGCTGTAGTACCTGTCTGTGACAACGCACAGCCCCTGTTGATGTCTGTGGGATGAGACACATTCCTTTGTCTCCACGCTGCAACTGCTTGGCCTCAGCATCAGTGCCTGCAGAACAGAGGAGGTAACCAGAGATGGAACTGGGTGCATCACTGGTATAGCACAAGTTACACGTGGCAAGAAAGGAGGCAACAGCAAAAAAAAAGGAAGTGAGAAACAAGCCCATTCACAGCAGACAGAGAAAGGGAAAGAACCTGAAAGATGTGGAGTTGACCAAGGATGTGGGGAGAAACCAAGTTCTGCCTTGAAAGATGAAGGCACTGTGTATGTTGGAAGTAGGTCTCAGACAAAGGGGATTTTGCTAATGAAAAAAATCTGTGCTTTATGGTGCTTGGCTGAAAGAGATTTGGCATGATTACCCCAGTCTCACCACCATATGCGACCAAGAAGCCTGCTCTGTTAGGAATGGCACTGTGCAACCAAAGCAGGCTCACCTAGACTTTCACACTGAGAGGCTGCACATCATGTATTTGTGATGCTGCCTACACTAGGTGAAGTCAGAAACCAACTCTGAACACCACTGAAAATACGAGCAGACTTCTAATTTCTTAATTAATTTCTTATCAGCAAGAGTTCAGGGGGTGGTGTTTGCAGGACAATCAAAAAGCATAACCTAGGGGTCTCAAACTGAGGAACTAAGGACCAATCAAGAGTTCTTAAAGTCAGTGGAAAGTCTATTAGAATATAATTTACAATACAGCTAGTGACTTTTTTGCTATCCTTGTGCTGGCAGTCTGAGTTTGCTTCCAGTCTGCTGCTTTAGGAAAATTCTTTAACCCCTTGTATGGTGTTAAACTTACAGTATGGAGGTATTAATCCATAGATTATAAAATCTATAAAATCTATAAAACCTATAAAATCTATAACATCTATAAAATCTACAAAATCTATAAAATCTATAAAATCTATAATCTAAATAGCCACATCAATCACTGAGCACCAGCAACAATCAAGAAACCATTCAACCAGTTCAAGAGGCAAAGAGTAGAACTTGCCAGAATAGTAGCTTCTCTCTTTATTAGCTGCTGTCCTGTAGGTTAGTATGGTAGTACTAGATCAAAAGTGTGGAAAAAGAAATCTAGCCAGAAAATCCCTGACTGTTGTGTCTCAGGGTGTGGGAACCTTTTCCTAGTGGTACCCAGCGCCATGAGACAGCAGAACCAGAGGGCACAGGGCTCACACAGTGCTGGCTGGGGTAATAGAACACCAGTGAAGAGATCTAGTAGGTTTTCATCCTGTTGGAGGTAATTGTTGACCTGGGAGCCAAAATGCTGGGCTGGTACCTCTGGCAGGGTATGAGGCTCTCCAGTGCTACCCTGTATCACATGCAGAGTACTTGCATGGAACAAACCCTGACAAGCAAAAGCAGAGTTCTAAAATGTCTGCCAAGGTGCCAGAAATTTTTTTGTAGTGATACAACTTAATTTGGAATTGTATATGCATTACAAGTGTATTAAACAAGTAAAGTAACATCTGTAATAATTAAAAATATATAAAATTTGTTGATTAGAAGTGGATTACAAAGATTTGTTCCCCTTCTTTGCAGAGATATGGTTTAATTTCACAAGATTTTGTATTGCTGCCGGGAGTCATCTACAGAAGCCTCTTCTGTATAGGTTTTGCTGTGCATCAAATATTGATTCTACAGGACCTCATAGAAAAGAACAGCACTGAATGAAAATTTAAGGAAAGCTTCCCAATTTTAAGCTGGATTCTTATTCAATCTTCAGATAATCATTCTGCAATGCTGTGTTAAGTGCCTGATTTTATCTAAAAGCTATTACTTTTTAAAAAGTCAGTCAATAGGGAGCATTTAACACTGCCAAGTTAAACTCTTCCAAACACCAAGAGTAAGTAAGGCCTTAAAAAGCAAAATGCAGCCTGGGACTAATTCCCAGGAGATTTTTGGAATACAAGGCCTCTATTACATTAAAAGTACTGATAATTTACAGGAATAGAGCATGGATGATCTTCTTTATTTACACTTCCATTTAAAGTAGTTCAAATCTAGCTTAGTTTGGGCTACTAAAATGTCTGCAGGGAGTTTTCAGGTTTGAGGAAAGACAAATGGGATACAGTGGTGCAGTGAGCATTAGCTGATCTAAAAAATAACCTCACTTGGTACAAAATGCAACTTTCCTTTTAAAGCATAGTCACTGGCAATGGTAAGTACAAAGGCTGAAGTGACTCACTCTATATTGAAGATGAGACACTTCAGGCAAATATCTGTAATTGTGCACCCTCTTTACCTCCAGTGAAGTCACTCTTTCAGCAAGACATTTCTGTGGGCCATGGCATCTGAATTTCCAGGAAGAGAGGCTCATAAAAGTAATGTATTGGTATATGCATGTTACTGAGTTAGAGATAATTTTAAGAGAGGTTGAGGATGAGCTTGGGAGATAACAACCAAGTCAAGGACAGATAAGAAGTTCAGTTGTGCTATAAGGTCATTTTGAAAGGAAAATTCTATATTGAAAAAGAGCTATTGCTGTGTGGGTTGCCTTCTGAGCCACTGTGCTGGCTAAGGACAAATATGCAGAATTATCTGCTTTCTTTGCACACGTTCTCCACTAAAAGGACAGGATGAGGTCTCAGATGTTGTTTACTATTAAACTCCCAGAGATTATCCATTTCCAATGGAGTCAAGCTTGCATTGGTAGAAGACATCCATGGAGAAGACTAAGACTAGGCCCCATTTTTGTCTCATGATCACAGCCCTTAAGAAATATTGTTCTATGGTACAAAATTACACACTTTGAGTCTCTGTTTTGAACATGCAGTGTTAAGACTCATCCATAATTCAAGTATCTGGCAACTGGATAATACTCGGCATTCTCAATGAAAGGATTAAATCACAACTACTAAGAAAATTGGTCTAGGGACTTTTTGTTTCATCATTAGGAAGTTTCACTGAGAAAGTGTTTTCCTGCAACAATTTTTTTGTTAAGGCATGTTCTCTTTGGGTTTTTTTTTAATGCATGATCCTGAATAGTCTAATGTGAGGCCATAAGGACATCTAGGCACAGGCTCTGGCAGATAATGCTGGTCCTCACAGCTGCAGAACCTGGACACTGATAGCACAAGAAAAGATGTGAAAAAATTAACAAAATTCAACATGTCTAACAAGAGAAATAAAATGGTGACTGTTCTGGGACACAGGTTCCTACAGGTCTGCCATTTTAGTGGCACACAGGAAACTGCAGAGTTGACTTGGACTGAATGATTTTTACTCCTGTAATCTTCACCTGTGGCGTGCCTGGCAAACAAAGCCCACAACCTTTCTGACACTGAATATAATGCTGCTGAAAGCCTTGTGCAAGTCCTCACTGGGATTTTCATGAGCTGTTTTCATCCCTCCACTTCTGACTTCCTTTACAAGGCATGATTCTGTCAAGGCCAGAGATAGAGAAAAAGTCCATTCTTTCAGTGAATCTGGTTTGTTTCTATATTACTGTTTATTTTATGACAGTGTAACAAAGCCTGTAAATGTTGTTAAGCCAGAATCAGTATTAGCAATGGAAATAATTACTACCGCTTTAACTAACGTTTTGTTAATGTTACTGTAGTGCTGTCTCATGAGTCATGACAGGATGGAAATTAATTTGTCACTGCTGTAGGTCTCTTTCTTTACTATAAAGCAAGTTTCTCCTCTTACATTCATCTGCTCTAGTGCCTGTAGTAGAACTAATAAACCAAAAATGTGCTTGAACATCCTTGTACGTGCTGCCTTGCCTATGGCCAAAGCATTTCAAGTGTTGTTTTGCTTAGGTAATGGAACAGTCATGTGAAATTGAGGCCCTGGAGAAGGCATTTTTGAAAGTTACATGAAGGCTTTGGTCTCCTTTAGCCTTTGAAAACGTATATTTTTAGTGTCTTCCCAAAGAAATTTGCTTCTGAGGACTTCATGGTATAAAAGCTGTGCCTCCTATCAATTCACAGCATAGCCAGCTCTCTGTTCAAACTCAGCTGACGACATGGCAGCGCATGGAGTGCTGTCCCCTTGGCAGCCAGCAGTGGATCTTCATTTCTTCACACCTTCTCCAGGGTGTCACCTCCTTTAAACAACAGTACAGTGAAACCACACCAAAAAAAGCAAGAAGATGCATATTCTACCTGGTGACCCGAAAAGGTCCTTACAGTGGTTCGGGCTGGAGCATAGACCATATGAGGGATGGCAGAGGATTACTGGACTGGTTCAGCCTGGAGAGGAGGAGGGGAAGGAGTTGTGTTCAGTCATTATGTGGTGCACAGGAGGCAAGAGGACATGATTTGCAAAAAGGTTCATTTTGGTTTACTTACTAAGAAAGGTTTTTCACCTTAAGGATGGTTATTCACTGGAAGACAGGCTTGGAGTCATTGCAGGATCTCCAGCCTTGGAAATACTAACACTTTGATAGCACAAGGCACACAGTAACCTGTTCTAATGGGTCCTGCTTCATGCAGGGGGTTGCACAGCTAGAGGTCTCTTCCCATCTTAGTTACTCCATAAGTTAATTAAGTCTTTGGAACAATTTTTTGTTTTATTTCTTTGTCTGAACAACTGGCTACTAATCCCTGTTAAGTTTCTCTGCCTTGGATTCAGCAAACTCACAAGGCTTCAAGCAAAATCTTAGACCAGCTTTGCACATAAGCATTTTTATTCTAACAACTCCAGTAGGAGGAAAGAGGTAGATTCTGATACAAAAATATAAAAGAAAATTCCTCTTCACTTTTTCTTGGCCTGTTAAACAGGAATTTGTTCAATTTGTGCAACCATTTTGCCTTTATCTCTGGATATGTTCAGCTATTCTTCAACACATCAAGGCTGCAGCAGCATGATCAGTTTTCAGGTGGTGGCTTAACCTGCATTTCCCAGTATGGATTATGACTGAGACAGCTGGAAATTTAGCTGACTTCTTTTGGCACTCTTCTGATTTGTTTCCAAACTCTCTGAAGAGTGAATAAATAAGAGTCCTAATGCTAAACTATTTCTACTGAAGAGTTTTTTCTCATTTGCAGAGCTCAAAGAAGCCTTTCTCCATTGTTAAGGGATTTTTATTTTAAAAATTAAATTCAACATTTACTGAAATTTAAATCTGTTGTAAGTTGGAGGCATGTACTTCAGGGTGTCCTATGGTATTTTAATGTCTGAAAGTTATGCAGCCAGAAAAGCTGTAAGAAATTAAACTTAAAATTAAAAACAACTTTTCTTGAAAACAGACTCCAGCAGTGAGGAAGCCTAAGGCTCTCATCCACATGTGGAGGAATCCAGCTTTGTCCCTGGGAAAGTATGCCTACTTTCTGTGAAATCATAGCCAATAGCTTACCTACCTTGTACTTCAAGAGTGAGATCTGAGTCCACTGCACACCTTCACCTGCTCTCCTCACCCAGGCTGGTGCTTTGCTCCCTGCCCTGAGCACCTTTGAGGAGGTGATGGTTCCCTCTCAGCACTGTGCTTATGCTCTCATAGCAGCTTAGATGTACAGCATATTCATCCAGCCATGAAAGGACCTGTGGACAAAGGAAATGTCTGTCTCTTTTCAGAGACTCCAAACATGTAGTTTAACACTTAAATGTTTCATTATGCCAGGATGTGTTTTGACGATAAATAGAGGAAGTAACACTGGGCTTTCTGTCTGCAAACTCAATTTTTTCAGGTAAAATTTCAGCTCTTGAAACCAAATCCTATTGTGAAACTCATTCCAGAGGGCTTTCTGTGAGACTGATGCATATTCCATAAGTTCTGAAACAATACAACACCCTCTTCATGACACAGTTAAACTGCACCATTTTCCTCATTTCACCATGGATGTCTGGTTTTAAGTATTGCAGAAATGCAGATGCGTATTTCAGACTTGAGAAAAAACAGGACTCTGATAGTCTACATGATGTATTGGTCTACAACACGGCTCTCTCTTGTGTCAGGCAAAAAAGCCTTATCAAAGAAGAACCTGAGAAGGGAAACAGCTGCTTACCTTGGGGGTTAGGAGGGGTTGGCATGTCTTTTTTCAATCCCAGTAGCAGTTTTACTTAATTCAGTTCTATTAGAAAATGTTTGGACCTGAGGGCTTGTTCCCAAAATGTATAGTTTCTCTAACCACTGCCTGAGAAAACCATCATCCAGTATGTTACCGACAGTATTCACAGTGCTCACACACTAAGACCTGAAGGGCATTTTCTCAGATTTACTGAACAAGATGCCAGAGACTTGGTAGAAAACTTGAAAAGATACCATATCCTGTCTATTTCATATCTTTTCCTCTGTGTCTATAATCTTCAATCTCCTGACCCATGAAGTTCACAGCGTATCTTTTCCTAACTGAATAGGTCACAACATTATTCAAAATAAAACAGAGCAGAAGACAAGTAAAGCTACAGTTTTCTTTCAGTAAATATTGCATTTTAGCATCTGCACTCACCATATGTTGAATGCTATGCTGCTGTGCTGATGGAAACCAACAGTGCACCTACATAACACATGAAGATTTGCTCAGCTAAAGCGAGAAAACCTGGATTCTTCTTGTAGATCACACATGATCTCTTGGGACTTGGCATGAATTGCAACAAAGAGCTTTAAAGCAAACAGAATATGTCTCTCAATAGGTTATTCAGGAATACATTATCTTGCCTCCTTCAAATACAGAGAGAGGGGTTTAGCCAGCCTTACAGACTGAAAAAGTAGAGCACATGCAGCCTTAGACAGTTCCTAAAGCTCTTGAGATACCTGTCTTTCAGAGGTGCTTTCCTTTCTCATGGGTGTGTAGATTCTATCACTGAATGACATATGGAAGCCTGTCCAGTGTGTGGCTCAACTTGAGGAGAGGTCTTCTGCAAGTTTGACAAGGCAAATAATTAAGTTATATTGTCACCTTTAATCTTATCAACTTAGTAAATATTCTTCTGGGTGGGAGAGAATGGGTTGACTGCCTAAGATGTAAGGTCTGAAACGGTCCCTATTGCTTCCTCAAGTTGTCTGTATGCAAGCAGTACACCCTTTGTGAGTATCACTTCTTGTTTTCTTTGACATACTTGTTTGTGTGTTAGCAGCCTTGATTTATGAGACGGGGAAAGTCTGTTCCTGAGCAATTCCATGGAGATCGTTAAATCAAAGGCACAAAACATTTGTCAAATGTTATCACTATTCAACCAATAAAATCTGATACATGGCTATGACTCAGCAATTTAGATATCATGAGCATTTTCAGTAAACACCAGCTCTGATTTTCATCTCTTCTTCTGGTTTCTCTTTACTTGGAGCACTTTCATGGAATATAATCTAGAGAGGGCAGGAAAAATGCTAAATTCTAAAAATAGTGTGGCCACTGCTTGAGATATCTGTCTTTCAGAGTTGCTTTTCTTTCTCATGGGTGTGTAGATTCTATCACTGAATGACATATGGAAGCCATCCAGTGTGTGGTTCAACTTGAGGAGAGCTCTTCTGCAAGTTTGACAAGGCAAATAATTGTCCATGAGTAAAACACAGGTGCATTCATGCTAGTGGCTTTCCCATATGAATATTTAATTCTCCAGGACAAATCGTTCTCCTAAGCCATGTCATATAAGTGAGGAGTGGCTGGGCTCACTTGGTCTCTTCAACCTGGAGAAGAGGAGACTGAGGGGAGACCTCACTGCAGTTACACCTTCCCTGTGAGGGGAAGAGGAGGGGCAGGCACTGATCTCTTCTCTGTGGTGATGGTGACAGAATGTGAGGGAGTGGCCTGAACCTATGTCGGGGGCGGTTTAGGCTGGCTGTCAGGAAAAGGTTCCTCACCTAGAGAGTGGTTGGGCACTGGAACAGTGTTTACAGCACCAAGCCTGACAGGAGTCAGTGTTTGGGCAATGCTCTCAGGCACATGGTGTCACTCTTGGGGATGGTGCCCTGCAGGGCCTGGAGCTGGACCCGATGAATCTCATGAGTCCTTTCCTACTCATCATAGTCTTTGATTTTGTGTAAATATTAACTTCTGAGGGGGGAATAAGCAGCCTTAGACTGTCTTCAGCAGAGTTTTAAACCATCCAGTGGCTTGTTCTTTGTGAACATACTGACATCTTGTGGTTCCATCTGAAACTGACTGGTTCACATTCAGAAGAGACATTTCCATGAGGGATCGTTATGTTATTTTTTACGGAAGTTGCATTATTTTTCTGATTCCATGAAGTTAGGCGAAAAATACATGTTAAACTTTAAAAGAAGATTTTTTTAAAAAAAAACAGCTGTTTCTAAACTGACTCTGGAACACTGAAGTGCAGAAATTCACAGTTTCTAGCAGAGTCACCAATGGTGATAACCAGCTCTGTTTCCATCATTTGTTGCACTGTCCTCAGATAGAGGGAAGTGAAGTGGTTGTCTGGGTGGTGCTGACTGAGGTGACCCACCCTTGTCCTTCTCCCCAGGGCCCTGGATCAGTGCACACGTGCACTGACACAGACCACTGCTGTGATCATGCTTACCCAGAAGATCTGTTCTCTTCATACCAAGGAGTATTTCCAAATGTTGGCTAAATCAAGACTAAGGACAGCTGAGTAACACGTGACATTAAAGCCCCAAAACATCCTGTTTGTCACTAAAAATCCCAGCTTCTAAATACTAGGGGTTATTTAGAAGTCTGTGTTACGGGATTGATGGAAACTGTAATGAAAGGGAATAGACAAGATGTGAAGAAGAAAGGTAGCAGATACCATGTTTGGCTTGTAAGGATTAATAATTTGTCATGGAGCTACTCCAACACAGCCTTGCAAGTGGTTCTTCTGAGCTGCGTGAAAAAAGACCTTTTTCCCATGAAAGTGGTAGACACACTGAGTGGGGGAAACAAGTAACAGGAATGCTCTTAAAACCCACAAAGATTATGTGATCAACTCCTTCTGCCAAGCAGTGAAAAGTGAATCAGGTGTTCACAGAACAGTCATACATTATGCATGCAAACTACATGTGACAAGAGGACACTGCTGTGTCCTTGCAGGGGGCTTGTAGCTGAACAGCAGCACTCGGCAGAGGCAGAGCCCAAGGAGCCTGCAGTCCCTCCCCACGGGGCACAGTGCACCCCTCATGGTCAGTGTGCCCCATGCACAGGCAGCTCTGCCCCTTCCCTGGCTTCCCTCCATCACTGGCCCCAGGGACATTTCCTCCAAAACATGGACAGCCAAAACATGTTCATCTAGAGACAGGCTGACATTTCTAAACCCTCTCTTTGCTTGAGACAGGAGGAAGACAACTATGTTAGGAAGGTAACCATCTCAGCATGCAAAGAATTGCTGAGACAGGAAAGTTTTGTCCCTTAAAGTTTTTCTTTTGCCTTAAAACAATCATATTGATATCTCTTTGGAACAAATTCTCTTGATTAATTTCTGTGTTGATTTAGCATCACTTCTTTCTTTTTTCATGTAATGTCTAACTGATTCTGTGAAGGCACTGAGACTAGTCAGTGTGCTGTTCAATATTTATTCCCAGCCATCAAAACAGCAGGAATGTCTTGCCTAAAACCATGGTATTCTTTGTGGATAATTAGGTGTGAGGGTTAGTCTGAGGCTCAGGCTGTAATTACCATCCACATCTCTGTAGTGATGCTTGTTGCACTGCAGCTTGTATTCCCTCTGAGACACCCTTGTTACTATCAGGGGCATGGTGCAGGAGGAAAACTGTATGAGGATGAGAGGTTGTACAGAGTACTACAACTGTTTACTTGTTTATTTTAGTGCTTCCTGAAAAAGAAAGAAAAGGAAGAGGAAAAGGAAGAGGGAGAGGGAGAGGAGAAAAGGAAAAGGAAAAGGAAAAGGAAAAGGAAAAGGAAAAGGAAAAGGAAAAGGAAAAGGAAAAGGAAAAGGAAAAGGAAAAGGAAAAGGAAAAGGAAAAGGAAAAGGAAAAGGAAAAGGAAAAGGAAAAGGAAAAGGAAAAGGAAAAGGACCAAGCAGAGATCTTGTGAGGGAGACTATTCCAGTTTTCATGTGAGTTCAGAGATAATACTGCATTGATTGGTTTGTTGCTTCTTTCTCTCAATGTCCAGCCAGTGGACATTGCCTGCTTCTGAAAAGAACATTCCAGCTGCACACTGCTAAAATTAACTTCATGGCTGATAAGCTCAAAGTATTTACACCAGAGGAAAAGGCTGCAGACTGTACCTCTGCTCATTTCTATAAATGCTTAGTGTTCATTGCTCTTAATCTCAGCCTTTCAGGAGCTGTGGAGAGTGTTTTACTATAAGTAAGACCCATGCAGCAGTTCTCAGGAAGATCTGTGTTATGCAGGGTCTGCTGCATTTTAGGTATTTTGGGATGGTTTTTCCTTAGAGCACAAGAACTTGTAGCCCTTGAGTAATGTAAGCAATCTTCAGAGGATAGGAACCTTTAGAAGATACTTTTTACCACGCTAACCCTAACCCATGCCAGCCTCTCCTCCTGACTTTCTCTGCCAGCTTGGCCGAACCTTAGTGATGCCCACAACGAGAGATTCTGACAGGGTGCACGGCCACCCACAGCAAATGTTGTCATGTGTGGGCTCCTTTGATTTGGATGGCAGGCTGACTTTGTGACAGAGGGAGCAACAAGCAAATGTCAAGCTGTCAGCTCTGACCAGAAATAAGCTGGCTGGGGAGTGGAGGACACAGCTGGGTGGAGAGGCTACCCTGCAGGTTTGGTACCTCTTGGAGCTCTGAGGTGCTCTCCCCAGCTCTGTAATGTAGTCTCTCTTAAGCTTCCCTAAGAGATCTCAAATGCTTTGTGAGGGAACGGATCTAAGTAAAATTATTATAAAATGTTGTTTCAACTCATAAAGTCCCTAACAAAGGAAAAATAAGAGCAGCAAATAGAAGTCACACAAAATTGGGTCTGGGAAAAGATCTCATCTGCTTCAATGGATTTTGAATTAGCCCTTCAGAGCCCTTCAGAACTACATTTTTCCCTTACTGCTTTCAGGATCATTCTCTGTCCCTTCACCTGAAATGTTGTGACACCAGCAATTCTGATGGATATCTCCCCATATGCATCTAGCTGGTCTTCAAATAAGAGGTCACTTCCTATGGCTTAGCTGTGATGGAAATGGTAACAAACACTGCAACCAGGCAGAGAGAAGAGTGGACAAGAAAAGAGAGGGACAAAGTATTTTTTCCCATCTCTTCACTGAGAAGACTGTCATTCTTCTAGCATCCTGAAATGAAGATAGAAACTTCCAAAAAAGAGTAATGCTGAGCTGAAACAGACAAAAAGTATTATTGATCTTCTAATGAAAATCACTGTTTATTGATTGAGATTTTCTTTGGATAAATGTAATTTTAAAACTGTTGAAATGGCACAGTTTGACAGCTCTTGCATTAAGATACCTATTTTCTTCAGTCTCAAAACAGGCTAATCTTTCTGGAAAAGACTCCATGGGAAAATGCCACTTGTTGTCTGCTCTGCAGTATACCACTTTACCCTGCCTCTTGAACTATGAGGACACACAAGATTATGCCAGCAGGCAGAAGGGACTAGCTGCTTGGTTTATTGACTTTCTTTGCCTCATTTGTGCTGCTTATTTCAGATCACTTGTGGGTGCAATGAAAATAATGATCTCAGTAACTGATGGTTGCTGAGATTCTGCTCAGAGCCTTTGGGCACTATAGCAGCTTCAAATGTCATTATGTCTATAGTATGCCAGTAATTGAATATTTGTAGTCTGCCTGATTTTAAGCCTTTCTTGTATTTATCTTTGAAAAAAAAAATCATAAAATAGGCAATAGTATCTTAAAATGCCTCCTCTCCCCCAAGTAGGTAGCAAAGTCCTGACTTAATCCATCTTCACCAGATGTTTCAAGCATGCTGAGTTCAACAGAATCAGTTGGGCAACCACAGAAATTGGTCTTTTTCAGGTTTGGATCACGTTTTTAAAAAGCATTTGTGTTAGTGACCATCCAAGAAAACTGCTAATGCTTGCAGCAGTTTCACTAGAGCATCACCAGAGGGTGGCAGGACACTTTGTTGATGCCACTGCTGCTGACTTGCAATGCTGAGTCTGTACAGACGCCCATCTCAGCTCACCTTGCATTTGTTCTCTTGATCCACAAGAGAAGTTAGACTCCTGAAAGAGTAAACACTATTTACTATCTTTATCCTCTTGAAACACAGCACAGAAAATTGGGACTGAAATCTGCATTAGAAGAGTTTTTTGTTGTCACTCCTGTATGACAGTGTCATTGCTCAGATTTACTGGAAAGACTACTTACTCTTCTCATGCAATTGCAAGAGCAGTTACTGTTCTCTGACCTTCTACTTTCAAGAGCAAATGCACTGAAATAGGACCTTGTCTTCTACACAATTCTGAGCTGTCTTTATGGAAAGCAGGTTCTAGAATGCTAGTTTCCAGAATGCACTTTGCACAGCTTTACATGCTTGCTGCTTAGTTGTACTTCCTTCTACATAGCAGACTTCTTTTCTTTCAGCATTGATGATCTTTGGAGGGTTTCCCAGCTAGGACCAAAGTGGTTCTTTGTCAAGAAAGAAAGAAAGCAAGTGAGGAAAAGAGAAAGACATGTATGTCTCCCAGGAACTTTTGTGCATTTCAAACACATCCCACTCATTGGCATGAAGATAGAGAACCACAATGTTGATAGGTGCACTGGCATGTGGTTATTTTTCACTGCTGCCTTTGCCTGCTCACTCTGGGAGTGTCTAGGAGAAGGCTAGCTTTGGTGGAGACACTCAGCTCATCTAGCAGCTACTACACCAGGCTGTGTGAGGCTTGGCTGGACCAAGTCCTTTCCAGATAACCTTTTCTCCCTGGAGGAAAGATGATATTTTCTGCACCACGTCAAAAAAATGCTTATGGGCATTAGTTTATGTTCAGCACCTGGTTTATACAACCGTGACTTGAACAGTTTTGGTCAGTTCCCACTAGATGATGCTGTAGCCCCTCCAGGGAAGAGAGGCTGTTGCTGTTACAAGGGGGGAAGTACATCCCTAATTTTAACTACAAGTTTAGCTGAAGCAGTCTTGCTGCTCATCCATTCACATCCAAACCCTACTCTCTATCTTATATACTAAGAGCATTCTAAGCAAGGTATTTTGCATAGATGAACAAGATGATGTGCTGAGATGACCTCCCGCTTACTTAACAGGATATTCACACCTGGTAACACTTCCAGTGTCTGGAAGCCTGAAGTTCCAGCTCTCTTCTGTCTTCCCCCTTTCCTTCTGCATGGGACATTATTTAGGGTATTTTAACATCGGAGTTTGGTGGTCTATTTCCAGAATATATTTGCATCAATCAAGCACAGCAGATGTCCAAAAATCCTGCCTCATTTAACTGGAAGCTGAAACAACTCTTCTGGTAAATCTATGATGTGGTAGCAATGGGGATCATAATTTTAGGAAAACAAACCTAAATTATCATCTTTCACGTTGTAAGTGGTTGGGGAAAAAATGAGAGGAAGAGAAGTTGTGTGCATATTCTCTGTGAGTGACTTTTTTAACGACACTCTCATTGAGAGTGACTTTTGCCAAATGCTGTTTACTTTTTGCTGTCAAATCTGTCTGAATTAATCACAAGCAACTTGATTGAAAAGTGAGACTTGTTCCCCTCTGCTTCCTAAGTGACACACAGACTGAGTGTGAGAAGCAGCCTGCCAATGGCTCCGTCAGGAATCCTGTGTCAGTACAACAGCTGAAAAATAGAATGGGTGCAGTTATATGGCTAAAACTTGGAGAAGGCTTTGCTCTACAAAATTCTTGTCTATGGAGTTGTTCTTGCACTGCTGAAAAATTCAAAGGAGAAATAAAGCAAGAGTCTTATTCAGCCCAGACTGATCATATATAGCTTACAACTGAGAGAAATTAACTGGATAGTAGTAGAATTACTGGATAGCAGTAGACATGAATTTGGGAAGGCACATGAAACTAGTGGACTAGAAAAATATGAGGGAGTAGTACACCAGATTTAATTAATTGTGTTCATTTCCAGAATCACAAAAAATTTTGTAGGCTTTAATGCAATCTTCATGGAGTAGCTGGACTCTAGAAGAAACAGTCCTCAGTCTCTCATCCCGTGAACACATCCTTTTCTGTGATGACCTGTTCAGTATTTATTGGCCTTATTTATTCTGCCCTTACAGATTAAATAAGCAATTCTTCTTACTTACACTTAAGTCACAGAAAATAAATTTACTCTGAAACACAGGCTGTGACTTTTGTTTCCACTCTTCTCAGGACATCCAAGTTAAATGTGTTTGCTTCGAAGTTAAGATACCTGATTTGTCCTTGGCTTTCCAGGTACTGCAGAAGGAGTTAGATCCATATGGTCAGTGCTGTAGCTGTCAAGGTCTAGTTATAGCTGTGAAGATTTTTGGGTGGCAATACTTGATGACATACAAATTATGTCTGAGCTTGACCAAAATACATGACTTTGGTGCTGCATTTCACACAGCTGCAAAAAGTGAAGAACTCAAGTGAAAGTGAACCATCTTCTTTGAGCTACCCTTTCCTGGATAAGCTGTTGACAAATGGGAAGCATAAATAGTATCTTAAAACCAAAGGGTAAGAGGAGAGAATTAGCATGTTAAGTGATCTCAGATGCATCCACATGAACAGCCAAAGCAGTGCTCAGGAAGCCCTTGTTCTCCCCTGCAGGAGACTAGGCAACCATCATCAGTTTTTTATCCCCTTATGCACTTTTTACAGGGCAAAGGCCTGTATGAGGACAAATTACAGGAGACAAAGCTTTGTGCCAACCTCTCTCCTCCACTTGATCTCCATAGGGGGCACACTACTGTCACTATGGTCTTTCCTACCTGCCTAATACCTTTATTCAAGGAAAAGAAAAAAAAAAAAAAGCAACTTCATAAGCCAGCATACAAAGCCAGAAGCATTGGGGATTAACTATATCATGGTCTTAGAAATCTAAAGGATTTTGAACAGCCATCCTCTTCCTTTGCACTGCTAATGCTTTGTCTAAAAAATCCTTGTCAGTTTGACAGAAAGAGCTAATTCTATGCAAAGACACTTTATGATTTAACTGACACTAGAATGGTGAAAAATCTGTTTGTTCTCTGTACCTCAGATTCTCTAAGACAAGTATCATGGCTGTGATCCAGCCAAGCTTTTAGGATGAATCTACACTAACTATGTTAGTGTATGCATTATCTTATCAGATGCAAGCAGTAGCAAAAATAAGAGCCATTATAACAGAAATGTTCACTGGATTGCATATATATGAATTTGTCTCATTAATATGGATGCTGAATATCCTCTTTGCATGTGCTTTTCATTGGTCCTCACTTGAACAGAAAGCTTCTTTAAGAATTTTTTTTTAATCAAGCAAGTGGGAGCAAAGGAAAACAGATTAAGAAATGGTCCCAAAAACAAGTAGAAGGACAATTTTAAATTACCATGAACTTGAAAAAGTCTGTACAAATCTCTCATATGTTTGCAGAGTGAGTCTTGTTCTGCATTATATTTGGAATCTGGGTGGGGTTCCTCCACTTTCATTTCCAAACCTCTTCTGTCTGGACAGGCCTCTCAGGCTATCCCATCCCTGGGTGGTATCACTAGGTCAGTCTGCTGTTCCAAGGCTCTGACCTATCAATTGTTATGTTTAAACAACACCCCTGGGAGTGAGCTTTCCCTCCCTGTCTGTCTTTAGGATGGGTGGGAAACAGACTTTCAGCTCTCTGAGCTGAATGCATTGTGCTCTGTTCCCTCTGACTTTGTCCAGGTTAGCAGCATGCACAAACACTCAAGAACTCAGCTCCTGTGGTGACAAGCTAGATATGTCTGACAACAGAACATGTCCTACTGCACTAGTAAGTGGCATATTTCATGATAAACTGTAAGGCTGCTCTATCACATTTATTGTACTTTGAGGTACCTGAATGAAACAAGACTTTCCATCTTGGCACTGTTGAACAGCCAGTGCTAAAAGTATTGACCTGCTTACAAGCAGGGAAACATTCCAGTTATGTAAACAGCAGAGAAGTATTTTTTTTCTTTGCATTCCTAGAGTAAGCTGGCTTTAGCTGAGTCCATAACTTCTGTGTGTGCTGTTCCCTTTGCTGCCTCCACACACACAAATAGATTTTTTTTTAAACCACAGCCTGCTAAGTAACCCTACTTAAGCAAGGGGTTTCAATCTGTTCTTGTAAAAACCAGCAGAAGATTTTGAAAAGAAATTGAGTGACCAGCTCTAAAATGCATTCCCAAAATAAGGAAAAACTGCTATGCTAGATGAGGCCAAATGCTGTTCTGAGCAGCAATTGTTTCCAACAACAGTTGCTAATGACAGTTGAAGAAAACTTCACAACAGGACAAGTTAAGACCTCCTTTTTTTCTTCCTCTCCTCCTCCTCCTCTTCTTCTTCTTCTTCTTCTTCTTCTTCTTCTTCTTCTTCTTCTTCTTCTTCTTCTTCTTCTTCTTCTTCTTCTTCTTCTTCTTCTTCTTCTTCTTCAAGTACTGACTACAATAAAGATTAATAGCCATACATCATTCTCTTCCTTGAACTATTGAACCTGCTTTAACCTATTAATGTCACTGTCCTCTGCAAGATTCCATCCTAGTAATTTTCAGTCCAGCTTCTGTAGTGTGTATAGTAGAGAAGAGGTCAAAATAAGAAGGAAAGAACATATTTTGCTGGTTTAAGTTGGCTGCTTCTCATTTCAAGTCTGTTGCCTCTAGCCCTTGAATTATTAGCAGTAATAATTCTCAATACTCTATGCTTTCACTTTTTATAGTTACATTCCCAATCATCGTGTTTCCAGAAGCAATAGTTATTTCACATATATGATGGTTTCTCTCTTCTTTTGTTTGCCTTGAGATGAGGCAAGAAAATAGACATATAATGTTATTGATCTGGCTACATGATCAGTTCACAGAGGACTGCAATGCTTTCTATTCTGTCTTTTTCTCTGTATTTATAAGAGAAAGCTGCATCTTTTATTTTTCCCACAACATATAGAGGGACTTGAAATGCATGGAGTGCAAGAATACTGTCACAGCAATGCACAGTGGTTTTCCTTCATTGGGATTGGACCTCCACCTTGACCACAGCAGAAGACAGGCAGAAATTATGCTTGAAGTAAAAACACAAATCTGAGATTCTTCTTGTGCAGCTCGAGCTCACTTCTTCACTCATTTATTCAGGAATGTTGTCAGCAATGTATGTTGCAATAAATCCAATCCTACATTCATCCTACTAAATTGACTTCACGCTATCAACAAAAAAGTTATAAATTTTCTGGGTCATTGTCTTTTCAAATTCAGCTTGTACAAATAACTATTGGTCTTCTACATGTGGAGTGCAATTGCTTCACCTTGTCTTGACTCCTTCAGATGTATTTCAGGCAGAAGACAGAGCAGAACAGACAGATTAATGTCACCTATTTGCTAACTAGTATCCACAGAGTCCTCAAAGTAAGGCTTCTGTGGAATGTCAAAGATAACGAAAGCCCCACATAACTAAACAAACAGCTCAGAACAATAAAGTGATCCATGCAATTTCCTGTATTGTCTCTCTGGAGTCCATGGGCTCATGAGGCTCCTAAGTGAGCAGGAAAAAGACAACCAGCTCAGCCAAAAAGAGAGGTACCACTGTAAAACAAAGTCTGCAAGAGCTGTGTCAGCTGCAGTGGGTGTTATTTCACCTTTTCAAACTGCAATCAAAATTGAGATTACCAGAAAAAAGAAACTGCTTGGGAAGTTTAAAGGATGTGTGTGTCAGTTTTTGCTCAGAAGCAGTAATTCTACTTTGATGCCAGCATTAGCGTTTATAGGTGTGGAAAATACATTATGAAAACCTAATTTTCAGGTTCACACCCGAGTTTCATTTCACATAAACATATGGAAATGGGAACCATGGTCTCCAATGTTGAAGACTGCCCTCTTTCTACTGAATCCAGGGAGAGTTGTGTTGGTGGGTGCATTGTTTTGCAAGATGTAGTTTAATTGAATAGCATGTAATATTATATATGCACCTGTTTGCATTAATTGTTGAAAAGTTCATGGATTTGTGGAATTAGATGTTTTCTCCCTATGTATTTTTATTTGGATTTTCTTTTTTTTAATTACTTGGAAATTTTTAAAAAAATTATCTCTTTTCCAGTTTGAAGATGAAGTCAGATGCTTTTCCTTTTTAAGTAAGTAGCAAATGTTTACTTACCACCCTGTGTTTGGCATTTGGGTGTAAGACAATAAAGCTGATGTTCAGCTTAAGCCGACTTTAAAGGACTCTCTATATCACCCAAAAAATACTGCATCTTCACTAGAAAATAAGCTTATAAATAAAATCAGAAGAACAGCATGAAGCCAACAGACACACAAGCCCTTGTTTCTATCAACAGATACCCTTCTTAAATGTATGGTAAAATACTATGGATAGTCGTTGGTCCAGTTAAAGAATCCAGCCATATTTGTATGGAGTAGCTCGCCCTCTGAGAGGCGCAGACTTAATTTAGATTAATTCAGTGTGTGCAGCAAGACTAATTTTGTCAGCACTTTTTATTTATTATAACTCCTGCCTCACTCAGAGCAAGCAGCTTTGTCCGAACAGCCAAGACATTACGTTGTTTTCCAGCCTCTGAGTAACAACTTTTGCAATCTGAATATATCCCTAAAACTTTTCAAATGGCCTTAAATATATGACTAAGGTAACAGCCAGATATTACATGTTTCCTGTGGCTCTCTGAAAAACATAGTGATCTAGACAAAATACAAACTTTAAAACATTTGGAAGGCAAAAACAACAGAGTTTGCCAGAGGATGGCTGTTTCACAACAGCTCTCAAGTTTTCAAAACTTATTTTCAATGCTTTTTGGAGGCAGAATCATTGCAAAATGGATCTCCCCCGACACAAAAGTCCTGGGTCCTCTCCACCTCTCAGCACCAAATGTGTCGTGTTTGACTCGAGAATCTTCTCAAACTGTATGTAAGACTTTTGTCTTGACATGATTTTTCGTGTTTGGTAAATGAGGACATTTTGAAAGCCTTTGGGCATATCTAGTGGGTCTGTGAACTCTGAACAAAAGTATCACCTTGCAAATCTAGCAGACCATAGAAGCCCTGGCTCAAAGGTAAAGGAGACAATAGAAGTACTCTGGATAACCTTTCTAGGATATTAGGATTTTCTTCTTGTTTGGTTTTTTGTTGGTTTGTTTTTGGGGGGCGGGGGTTTGGTTTTTTGTGGGTTTTTTTGTTTGTTTGCTTGTTTTGTTGGTGTTTGTTTGTTTGTTGTTTGTTGGTTTGTTTTTGTGGGGGTTTTTTGTTTGTTTGTTTGTTGTTGGGTTTTGTGGGGGGAAGAAGTTGTGTTTTTAAATATATTTTGGTCCTTTCTTAGTCCTACATTTATTATCTGAATATAATTCTACCTGTTTCTCTTGGAAATAAATTAAAAAAAAATAAAACAAAAGCACAAACAAACAAACTTACAATCCTGCAGTGTGGAGAGCATGTAAAAAAAATCACTTCAGTAGAGCAAAGCCATAAGCTTTCCAGAAGGACCCATGTAATTCATGCTGGTTTTATTTGTTCTCACAGTGCACAGGAACACATTTTGTGTGTTCTATATGTTCACCCATAGGATGCCAGAACATTTGCCAGTGAACTTAGCATCTTGCCATTTAACCTTTAGCCACAACTATGCAGACTATTTAACAAGGCAGGCCAAGGAAGTTGAAGTTTTTAAGCATACTTGTGTAGTGATCTTAGAATTTTAATGTGTAAGTGGTCAAAAGTTTTTATATTCAAAGCCCAGAAAAATAAATGAGCTTTCCCATTTTGTTTCGTGTGACTATTAAAGATTGTTTTATGAAACAATAATCAATGTGACTTTCCAAGGTCATGTGCATGTTAGTGACAGAATTCAAATATAAAATGTCAATGCACTCTTAATTAGGTCAAGATGTCTGAGCAAAATTCCTTCTGTCCAAAGCATCCTCTTATTCCATGTGCAGGATAATTAAAATAAATTATTCCCATGAGAAAAGCCATGCTCCAACATCAAAATCCCATTTATCTAGATAAGTTTCAAGTCCTTCCTTGTTTTGTTCTGATAAAGTTCATCTGTCTTTATTTGCAATTGATCTGGCTTTGCTTAAGCTTAGTGCAGTGGGTTGTTGGAGGAATTTTTGTCTCTTTAGCTTCCATGATTAGGTTTAGATCATTGAAAATAGGAGTCCTTAGCCCCTTCTGCTCCCTTTCCAGCTCCCCTCATGCTCTTTGTCTTAACCTTTGTTAGTGACCTTTAAGGCCTCCCTTCTTGGCTATCATCAAGATGCAACAATCCAGAGTCATCAACAGGTCCATTTCACTCTGAGGTCATAAGGTCAGGCAATGGTTTAGATTTTGGAGAAACACCACCCTTTGGCCATAGGTGTAAGAGTGGACAGTACATTTCACTGCATCCCTACTCTGGGGAGAAGGCTCGAGACAGGCAGTCCTGCCAAAGACACAGGAAGAGGATGAAATGCTCTAATATTTATTTTCCTAATAGATACTTCATTTCCTGTTCTTCCTTTTCAGTATTTACATTAGAAAGTACCTCCAGCTCCATTGCATTCTGCGGCATAGTTCACTAGTAGCAATCATACTCACCCATAAATGGCATATTCAACACCAAAAAGAATGGCTGAGCCTAGCCTTTAAAATGGGAAAAACACCCTCCCTTCTTTCCTAGCAGCTGGACTAAGAAAACTAGCCACCTAGCTTCCTTTACCCCACAGAGATTCCCAAGAATTCATCATCCTTCTACTCTGGGTTTTTCTGAGGTGTTCTCTAGGGGGAGGGAGGATGCCCCTGAGTTTTGACACTGCAGAAAGATGTATCCTTACAATAAACTCTTAAATGTGCTTGCAGGAGAAAGAAGAAAGAATGAACAATGAAAGGGAAAGGATGAAACAAAGAGAAAAAAAAGTTCTTCCTTCTATTTAATGGAGAGGGGAAAACTAATGCTCAGCTGTCTACATTCATCATTTTTAAGGTTCTTGCTTGCTGGTTTGTAACATATGCAATTGATTATAAAGTAACAAAATCTAGTAAAAAAATTAACAGGTTTTTCAAAGCTCACACTAGTCTTTCATGGAAATAAACATTTCTGCATTCTTGTAGCCTTTCATTAAGGGCAAAAAACAATTTCCATTGTTATCTCAATTTTAGTTCTGCAAACTTTACTTTGGGAGTTGAAATTTTGTACTCCTTTTTGAAATACAACTATTTAGTGACTTCAAGAGTGAATTTTAGCTGTCACTGGACTTGGTTTCAAAGAATTTTATCATGCATGTCTTTCCTAACCAGAGTCACATACATGAACTGAAGCATTAAATGCATGTATGCATATTAATTTTTTATGACTTTTGGTAGGCCTGCTGGCAACTCCTGCAGCTGTGAACTTGACATTTCATGGGACAAAACAGAAGACAGAAGAAAAATTGAGAATTTTGTTGTTCATAAATCAGTGGGAGTGTAAGAAACATTTTCAGTATCATAACTATTTTTTTAAGGATACCACAGTAGTAAAATTTAGGTTTTGATTTCATATAGCATTAGCTTCCTCTTCCCTCTTGTCTATACAGATTTTTTAAGGGTTCAACAAATAAAAGGAATGTTAAAACAAAGCATATGGAGGTACTTCATGCATTTTTTTAACATTAAAACTTTCCCAGCCTGTAATAAACAACACAGATTTGTGATACACTGTACTCCTTTTTCTCACTTTTTTAAAAAATACAGTAATATTACACTCCTAATCCATTTATTTCTGCAAGTGGAACATGAAAATCTGCAAAATTCCTGGTCATGGAAACTGAACAATTCTTAGAAGGAACAAGATATTTTGACCTCCTATAGTTCTTGAAGAGCTTATTAATTAAATGAGAAGAAATCTCTGTGGGGGGAAAAAATGACTCTTTTTTCAGTGGTTATGGTAAGAGGTCTGGAAATACATCTAAAAACCACACTGCAGTTTCTTCATTCCTCTAATTTTAAGTAAGTAAGGTTTGTTCCACTTTTTTTATCCAAAGCACCGTGTCTACCTGAATATTAAAATCCTCATCAACAGTGATAAGAGAGAAGAAACCAAGCTTCTGCTAGCATGGGTCTAGCACATAGAAGCAGGGGAAAAAGGTGATCTTATCCTCAGCAAAAAGAACCCTTTTATGATTGGGTCCCAATGAAGCTGGTGATCTTTCAAGTGCTTAGTTAACATAACTAAGTTTTCAGGGGCACTGACACTGTTTTTAAAGACTTAACATGTAGTGTTTATTTGGAAGGGCAGGCAGGGACAGTCACTTCTGGGAGCTTGTACATTCTTTAGAATGTTTCTTTAAAACAAAGACTGTGTGCCCCCCTTACTGCTATGAAGTAATAAAATTGCTTCTAAATATCTTACTCTTTCCTTTTTAAATTACATTACACAGTACAACCTGTTAACATCTTTACAAGCTCTATCTAAGAAGGGTAACCCATGGGCTGACACTTGCACATCCACAACAAAACAACACAGCAACAAAAAAGTGGAGCAATTAATGTTCTTCTGAAGAAAAAAAAGCACTCCTTGTGGAATGATTTTGCAAGTGTGTGTAATCAATTGTAAATAAGTAGGAAAAGTTGGTGTTTATAAGCAAGAAGAATTGAGTGTAAAAAACTATTTAAATTGGGGTGAAATAAGGCATTGCTTTCATTCACAAAGAGAGTTTTCAAACCATTTATGTTCTCTTATGACACTTCTGCTGATGTCAGAAAAAGACCTTTTAGGGATTGTATCTAACAGGATTTTAGTCAGTTCATTGTAGAAATAATGGTATCCTAAAGATATGAACAGAAATTTTACCCCTTTTTTTTTTTAATGTGTATTGTCATCACAATCTGAGTCTACTCAAATTTAAAATTAGAATTTAAAATCAGTGTAGAAGCCTGCACAGGTGCCTTCTGTATTTGGAGACCTAAAGGGTCTATTTGAAAGATGAGAACAAACCTGATTAACAAATACTGATACCATGGTACTGCACTGATATGTTTAAAAAAGGGGGTAAAATCAAGAATGTATGTTTTTTGTGTACACTCAAATGATGAGGAGGGAAAATGCAAATACAAAGCTTGGAAGGAGAACTGAAACCACCAACAGACAGGAAAGAAAAAGCAAAACAGAGCCAAGATATTTTCACATACAATTCATGATTTGGGTTCTTCAGTTCCTACCTAATAGCTATTAACAAGCCTTTGAATTTCCCTTCCCACATGTGAGTAGGTATTATTTATATCCAGTAAGGTAAGTTCTCCACACTGCTGTAAGATGATTCCTGCCCATGTTTCTGGTGAACACCTGTGCTTAAAGCTCCCACTCATATAACCTTAACAGATTTGATCTAAGTCAACTCTAAGTTGATTGATTCTCTTTAGAGGTCCACAACCCATGACAGTTATACAGGTTCCACCAGGCTGTCCTAACTCACCTAGAAAATGGGGTTGTAACATCCCTGATGATGAAGACTGCAAAGCTGCAAGAAGAAGTAGATTCTAATCGAAGCTGAGCTTGGTCATGCAGTGCTATTAAGTGCATGGTGCTGACGTGGTGCTAACAGCTCTGTAACCTGGCATGTCTTAGGATGAGACACGTTGAACCAGAATGAAGTCCTCTCTGCCTAGCTACCCTCAGCCAAAGTTCTTCCTTCCCTGGGTATCTCTTTCCTTGCCCACAGCACTTTTTCCTCACTGATGACAAAGACCACATCACAGCAACAGAACGGAGATCCTTAGACCAAATCTATCCCCAAACTTGGTTTCTAATGCAAAGTAAATCAGCAATTGAATCACAAATACTTCAGTGAACATGAAAGAGAAGTACCACAAAGTTGATTAGACATGATTTTTCATCATGACTTAATTTTTGCACACCTCAGGTAATTGCAATGGGGAAAAAATAATTTATTCCTGTTTATGACAAATACAGGCTTTGTACAACATACAGTAAATTTATTCCAAGAATTTATTCTACATCTTTTTCTCCAAGATATTTTTATGAATAGTGACAGTACTGACACATACAGCAATTTTTTTCAAAATAGTGTGAGCTTTATTACTAGTTGTCTATTGACAAAAGACTGTACAAATCATCTTCTACCATACACTTTTCAAAAACTAGCAATTAACTTTATTATCAATAAAGTTTCTGATAATAATCATGATTTTATTTCATTTGAGATTCATGCTTTACATGCTGAGAAATTTCATCTAATGGCAAATATCAAAAACAATAGAAGTGAGAGCATGTGCTCACTGAACTAGATTCATCTATCTCCTTTTTAGCCATGCAGTACTATCTGCTGGCACATGCACAGGAAATCTTTGTGACAAGTAGACAAGGTACAAGACCATGGAAAAGGTAAATAGTAAGATACTGTTCCAGACATGATGACTGTACAGAGAGGGGAGCACACTAAGCATCATACTGATGTGTCTTCCTTCACCAGACAGACAGACTTAGTTCAATCACTTACATGGATACATAGGTGTGAAGACAGAAAGACAATTCTTTCTTCCATACAAGAGAATATGCATGTTATACAAGGTATAACACTTAGATGAGTAGTTTGAGAGTGAGACTCAAATCTGGGGTTCTGAAATGTGTCAACTGTCATGTCACCATTGGTTTCACTGATTTCCAAAGTCCATCCAAATTTTGGTCTTTCTTAGACCTTACTTTGACAAAATTTCCATCAGTAATAAATATGAACTATGCTTGAGTATACATGGAAGAATTAGTCTCAGAACACTGAGTCTCAGTTTGAGTTCCTGGTGTTTATTTTTGTTTTGCTGAAATCTTAGTATTATCTACGCTTCATTAACCAGGCAGAAAAGGAGACACTTCAGACTGTTAACAATAAGAGGATATAACCTGACTGTCCCTTCAACCAGAAAAAAAACCCCACATGAACCAAATAGGCTGCTTAAAGACGTCTTAAGATTACTCCAAACACTTTTTTAGTTTAACTGCTGCAAACACATAGACCTTTAGTGTGATTTTAAGTGGGCGAGGGAGCCAAATGCAAAACACAGCATGTCCTCCTTTCTCCTTGCTTTAACTTCTGATAGGCTGACAAAAGGGACATGGCATGGTTGTGTGAGTGACTTCAAACAAGGGTTTGTAAGCTCTTGGGGTGCTGAGAACCTGCTGTTAGGACAGAAAAGATGCAGCAGATGTCTGGAAGAGTACAGGATGGAGGCTGACACTCTTCCAGCTGTCCCAGTATTGTGACATGACTGTTGGCCCCAATGCTGCCCTCATTAATGTGTAAAAGAGGTAACTGAACCTTTCTGCTGATCTAGCTCTCATTTCAGTTTTTGTCTGCTCACATCCTAAGCAGACAAAAATATTACAGACATCCTCAATGTTACTTATTACTGCTGTCCCTGAGTTAGCTAAGGAACTCACACTTTTTTCTGCAAGAGAAAAAGAGTGCGTTCTTTCTTCAACCTTGTATATTTTCTTTTTTGTGGCACTGTGGTTGTAAGAGCTCTTTGTCCTAGATGTGTATCACAGTAATTCTGAAAGCATTTCAATTTCTCACCTCTTCAGGCCTGAGTTAGCTTAATTTGAAAATTATAATGTGGTCCCTAACATTTTCACTTAATACAATGTAATTTTTTATTAGAAACTATAGTGAAGTCTCTCTCTGCTCATCACCTTTATTTTTCTTCATAAGTCATTATTTATCCTATTCCTTTGTCTGTGTTGGTTTTAACACCAGCTGGAAATTAATCCCCAAATAAGCCAGTCCCCTTCCCCCTACCCCTTCTGGTAAAAGGAGAGACAAAAGCAGAGACTATGGGTTGAGGTAACAATTCATAGAAAGCACAAAGGAGTGAAATTACACACACCACAACAGCAGCAATATTAATAGCAAAAGTATACAAAAAGAGAAGGTGTTTTGCCCACAAAAACGTGTTCACCACCAGGAACAAAACTATGATGGTGTGGATAAGTCACATCCACTTGGCTTCCCCAGGCAAAGGCACTCACACAGCTCTGCAACCAGGACACCATCACACCTCTTTTCAGTTGTCTCCACCAAGCTGAAGACAATTTCTTGTCTGAGAGCAGCATTGTCATCATAGTATCTTAAATATACATCCAAAATACTTCATAGGCAATACTAGAAGTTGTGGGAATTTTAATAAGGAAGCTGTATCCCTTGAAACTGTTGTCCTTTCTTTAACCACAGAGAAGTCACATTTCTCCTGCTTGTGAGTTTCAGTTGCAATTGGGAAGAACTGCTTTGCATGCCCCAAACCTTCTTTCCCTTGCTCCTTAAAACTTCAGTACCTGTGGAAATTACAGACCTGCACTACTCAATCAGAAAAGCACTTTACAGTGGTGTTTGTGAAGATCATTTCTTAGATGCTTTAGAGCCTGTTTAACATAGCAGAGTTTAGAAATTTACCCTCATTCTTCCAGAGCACCCCTCTGCTGAGTTAGTGCAGAACATCTTGAGAAGGACATATGCAGCATCTGTATGCTGTAAGTTAGCAGAGTGAAAGACTGATAGTGCTTTTGTATTTCAAGGCTAAAATATACAGCAAGTTTTGAAAAAGCAACCTGGAATAGGCTGTCTACTAAACCTATTTTTTAATTGTATCAACCTATTCAGGAGCAAAAAAAAAAATGCCATAAACAGGCATCACCCTACAGACTTTGTCAATATCTTTTGTCCTTCCCCAATGGAGTTTCCAGAATCTGAAGTTACCTTGAACATGAACCTGTCTTTTATGATCAAAGGCACCTTCCATGTTTTTCTCACATTCAGTGTTTGCCCAGATCTTTCAAAAATCATATAGCACATACTTCAGGGTATAGAATATGGCAAAATATAATCACTTTAGCATTTATGTTGTAGGCCAAAGATAGACTGACCGTGTGCTTATGGATAGAGTACGCTTCATGAATTCTGAAGAGTTTAACTTAGAAGTATAGTGAACATCTGCTGTGCAAACAGAGACCAGCAGATGTTTTGATTTTGCCTGCCTATTTTTTTTTAATCTTGGAAGCTAGCCATATGATATTCTTGTTGTGCACTGGGCTTGTCCATCAGTGAAGACAAAATTCTTATGACTAAACTTCATCATTGTCTGAGTACTGAGAAGCAATATGAATCTTGTTTTTCTTTTTTTATAACTTGAACTAATAACCCATAATTTGGCTCGTTCAAATGCTTGTTTGCTCTGCTGAAGACTAAAACACAGAGACCTCTGCCTGAAAGAAAAAACTTCTGGCAGACTGACACTTCTCCTCCTACATAATAATCTCTTTCCAAAGTCATGTGGACAGACATTTTGCTCTCATTTGAGTGCTATGTATTCTCTTCAGTCTGTGTCAGAACTCCCAGAGGTGTCAATGGGATTTGTGCATATAAATCAAAACTGACAGCCTTCCATTTGTGTGTGTTTAAACAATATTTATGTGGGAAATCAGAACTTCAAGTTTGTAGCCCTGGAAAATTTATCTTAAAATAATTACAGCCAGTGAATTACTGGTATTTGAAAGGATTGCAAAGTATCTCCCCAACTTTTAACAATAAAACAAGTGATAATTTAAGAGCTTAATCTCCTTTTATTCCTCTTATATTTATAGAAAATTCTTTGTTTCCTCTATATGTTCTGTTAATGTCTGAGGCCTAAAATGGCCAAAAAAATCCACTCAGATTTTATGACTAAGATCTTGATATTCTAGCTTTGACTCCTCAGTACTGAATGCACAATGCATCCTGTAAAATGCTCTCCTCCACTCTCCTTTCACTATTGCCACTAAAACAAATTAAAAATTTTAACTGTCAGAAAGTGCTGAGACAATGTGTTCCAGAAAAGCATTCTAACATGGGGAGCTTCCAACACCAGACCCTGCTCTGCAACAAGACTGGAGCCTTTCGTGATCTTTGCTGTAGTTTGGGGCAATGAATGAAGCTACAAGTAGGTATAGCACTGCAGCACTGGGAGGTGAAGGTTCTCAGCCAAGAGGAGAAGGTACACATTCCAGGACTCAGGAGCTGGACATGTTCTTTCTCCTAAAGGGCACAGGAAGAAGGAGGATGTAGTAACTTCCCAAAGCCCTTTCCTTCTTCCCCTTTCCCAGAACAGCTCTGCTGCTTTCTTTCAAACCATGAAGGCTGAATATAACCTACCAGGGCCTGGCACTACTCTGATACTGTATTAATGTCTCCCTGGTGGCAGATTTCAGAGGTCATTTTCTGAGATTGAAAGCATTTCTACCCCTACTCTGTAAATGCTATTCCTGAAAGCTTTCCTCCTCATACAGTCCCTTAAACTCCCCCTGTTGTGATACTGCCTGACATCTGCAAGGGGAAGTGGACAGCACAGGGTAATCCTGTACCCTGGCACAGGCTGAAGGGGAAGAAAGAAGACTAGCTCTGATAGCTACATATTGTGTTAGGTTTTCCCAGATGGACATTGTGTGCTTGAACACAAAGAGAGTCTTAGAACAAGCTTAAGTAACATCAGGTTCTGATTTCTGTTATTAAGCTGTCATTTTATCTCTAGCTTAGCTAAAATCTAGAACCCTGTAAAATTCCTGAAAAAGACCTCACATTTCAGTTGCAGCTGGGTTTCCACTGTGGCACAAAGTTGCTAGCAGAACATCCTTACCATAAAAACAAAAATGACCTGCATTCCTTCAAAAATTGTAGGGTATGTGATATTGTGGTGCTGTCTCTGCAGGCACAAATAATGTGTGGGCTGAGTACAAGGATGTGTTCTGTCCAGCTGTATTTGGGGGAACATGAAGGGGGGGAAACACAATGCTTTTCTTCTCCATATTTGGAAAGATGCTTGGCCATGTTTCATTGAGTAATTCAAGCAAAAAGCTATTTGGCTAAAGGACAGCAATCCTCAGACTGTTTGTTTGCAGAAGGGTTTTTAACTGGGGGTAAAGATTTCCCTTCTGTTTAGTAACCAGGGTGGTGTTAAATGACCATATGATCTTGTGGGGAGACAGTAAAGAATTACTGGAATTCACAAAGTCTGCTGATTTTAATAAGACAATTAAAGAGATACAGTAATGTGATTGTAAAAGCAGCTGAAGTGCTGCTCTTAAGCTTTCCTTTTCAGGACCAGTCAGTCCTCTTCTGTCACATGACAAAAACAGTTTATTCACAAGATCTAATTTTTTTTATTACCTGCTGTTTTGTAATGGAATAGAGTCACAGTCCAGCAGCACCTTCTTAAGTACCCTGTCATCAGAAGCCACATGAAACCTGCATTTTCTGTTCAAGTAATGAAGCTCAGGGCAGATATTTTGACCTTCGGGGACACTTAAAGTGGGAAAAAACTCCTTCTGCTCTCCACCTCCCCATCTGCTACAGATCAGTATGAACCAAAGCACAAATAATATGCATGAATACAACAGGGAAAAGACCATCAAAAGAAGAGGGCTTAAGCACACCAACATGGAAAGGATTTGTAAAGAGCTGGCAGGCAGGCTCAGAGAAGGCAATTTCATTACAACAGAGATTTCCCCTGGAAATGCTGCTTTCAGAAAAGCTTAGTGAACATACAGTGAACAGAATGCTTGCTGCTTACACATACATACATGACCTTCACCATCTGCAAGATGACTTTTTCTTTTGCAAGTACAGCCTCATGGATAAAATACCTTCTTGAGGATTTTACATGCTGAGTCCAAGCTTTTAAGTTTCAGTTTATTCCAGAAATTATTCTAGGGTTTTGTTAAATCACGTCAGGAGCAGACTTGAATTCTTTGGCTGCCCTCACTCTTTCCCTCATTCCATTAGATTTTGTTTCCTACAGATGCTGATGCTAACTTCTCAGTGCCTTGTAATGCTTTAGTGTCTCCTCCCTACACAAACAGATTGAATGTCAATAAATGTAAAGAGAGTTACCTGTGTTATATACAAGGGAAAATATATGAGAATTATTCACTAAATACAGGTCACTGATTCTTTTTGAAGCCTTCTGCATACAAATTATCCATGGACTGAAATTTCCCCTTGCCATTCAAAATTTCCAGGATTTTGTTTCACATCAGTACTGTGCTAGCATCTCAGTCTTGTATGCATAGCCCAAGTTTAGCTATTCACTTCTTTATTTCTCTACTATTGCAAACTCCCTGTGTGATAAATATATTTACATCTTGCATCGATGACTTCACTCTGCAGCCCTGTACACATATAACTCTTTGTTAAACCAGTAAAAGCTTCTGTGTAGCATGACTGGAGGGCCTGTGTGACTTAAGAAAATACATGCTTTCACAAATTGTACATGTATTAAGAATTAATTTACAATTGCCTGTTACTTTTTGCATTTGTAATTCCAATGAGATCACTAAGGCTGAAATTAACTACTCTGTTTTCACCACTAGTCATACCTGATTGCACACGGGCAACTGGTCATTGACATGAACTGTTCTTCCTTTGCTAAAAGTGTTTTTTCAGTACATCTTCTTTTCCTTTGCTTCTGAGTACTAAAATATGTGGCATTTATAAATATGAAGGTGGGATTACTTAAATATGGGTGAAACAAAGGAACTGACAGCTTTCCAACAAACTAACCCAGACTAAAGTACTTTGTATGATATGAAAACTGAAGGGTGATAGCAAAGCATCATAACTGCAATGATCCACTTCAGTTAGGAGCAGCTTGAGAAACTAAACTCTTCTTGCCTATACTTTTCCGTTCGTTCATTCTGGTTTGTGCCAAGACCAACACAGTCTACAGCCCAGTGCAATATAAATGAGAAGACTAGGTATACTAGTGGTGTGACTCAGACCACAGTGGATGCAATTAGAGCATCATTTCTTTATTCTTCCAAAGATTGTGCAAATCAGCTTGCTGAGGACTTCAGTGGTCGTAGCAACTTCCAGCTACCCTTTCAAGACAAAAAGGTCTTACAGTAGCCCAAGTATGATGTTGTCTCTTTCATTTTACTACAACATGAACAGAAACTGATCCATCACATAGCACACCCTTTGGTACCAGAACTGTTCTTCACATATGCCTCTGTAATAGTGACTGATTTCTATTTTCTCTTCAAGCACTGAGTTGCAGAAGTATACCTAAGAAACAGATTTTTGTGCAGCATTTGGATGACTCCATAAACATAAAACACGTAAAAACATGTTGGATGTGTATATCAGATGCATAATTTCCCTAATTAAATAGTATTTTCTGTTACTTAGTCTCTTGTCATTTACAGTGAAATTTGAGTATTGTTGGCAAGTCAAAAGGACAGTATTGGATCAATTTTCCATCAGCTAAAAGCCTCAATGGATAAAGAATATATAATTCAACCAAATGTGAACATGGAGCTTAAGTTGCAAATGCATCAATGCACCTGTGTATTCCATTGCCTTGTGATATGTCAACTAAAGCAAACTCAAGAGAAGGAGTAAAAAATGTGTGAGGGAAGGAAAATACCAACAAAAAGCTGAAAGTTGCAACCAACAGGTTTACATGGCTAATCTGTCCCAGGGGAATTTTTCTGACACTAAGTTACTCCTGGAAATGCAGTTGATAAAGTAGAAAACTGTTCAATTTGAAGCCAATGGCTAAAATAAACCCAAGTTCTCAACTCATTCCTGAGAATTAAATCTATACTGAGATTGGTTGAAGGGTAGTGGATTCTGAATTTGGCAGGAGGTCTCTTGGCAAGTATCTCTCTCCTAAAGTGATTCACAGACAGCAGGACAGCACAGGAGAAATGGTTTGTAATGTCACACTTGGCAACCAGGAATTTTTCATAACAAGCACAGTTTATTGTCACTGTTGCTGCATCAATGTATATGTTTGCATACACATGCTGATGTACATATGCAAGTGCTGTCCCTGTCTTTTATGGACACACCCTTGTGGACACTCGCCCCACATAATTGGATGCCTCGCTGTCATTTCTGTGAGATGTACATAAAGTATTGCTACATCTTGAAAGTTTAAAAACCGAGTCCTCAGGCTGCTGAAGTGTGCCCTTGAACAAGAGGGAGAGACTGTGGCAGAGCCAGGAGTGAGACCAGAGCATATGGACCCTTCAAACCTCCCAGCCACAGGCGCATCCTCTCCGCAAAACAAAGGGCTAAATTAACCACGATTAATTCAGCACGTGTCAGTGCAAGCCCTCACTCCGTCCCCGCGAACAGCAGCTCCAACCCGCGCGGCCAGGGAGCGGAAAATGCGCTCCTCACTTTTTGGGGGGTCCTGCCTTTCCGCCCCCCTTCGCTTTCTGCTCGGCGCGTTTCCAGTGACCGCCGCCCGCCCCGCTGTGGGGCTGGCCCCCGCCAGCCGTGCGGGACCCATCGGGGCGGGACGGGGCGGCGGGAGGCGGGGAGGGACGCGGGGGGAGAACGTTACCGAAAGGCGAGGAGGGGAGAACGGAGAGAGGGGCGTGCGAGGGGTAGCGCCTCAGCCGCGGGGGATTAAAGGGCGCGGATACCTGCGGGGGCCGGCGGGGAGGCCGGCAGGGAGACAGAGAGGCAGGCAAGGCAGAGAGGCAGGCCGGACGCCCCTCCGAGTAGAGAGGAGGTGGGGCGTCAGGGGACGACCAGCGGCTCTTCTCCCGCGGCTGCCGGCGTCTCCCCGCGCCCGCCGCCACGCCATGTGGCCCCTGGTGGCTCTCTGCTGCTGGGGGGGACTGTCGCTGTCCCTGTCGTCGTCGGCGCCGCAGGGCCGGGCGGGCGGCCAGCCGGGCGCCCTCCTCCGCGCCCCAACTTTCGCGTCGCCACCCCTGGAGGCGCCGCCGCTGCCCGACACGACGGAGAGCAAAGTGGAGAAGCTGGGTCGCGCCTTCAAGCGCCAGGTGCGGCGTCTGCGGGCGCGCAGCGGACGGCTGGAGCTGGTCTTCCTGGTGGACGAGTCGTCGAGCGTGGGTCCGGCCAACTTCCTCAGCGAGCTGCGCTTCGTCAAGAAGCTGCTCTCCGATTTCCCCGTGGTGCCCGCGGCCACGCGCGTCGCCATCGTCACCTTCTCCTCGCGCAGCAACGTGGTGCCACGCGTGGACTACATCTCGCGGCGGCGGCCGCAGCAGCACAAGTGCGCCCTGCTGGGACGCGAGATCCCCGCCATCGCCTACCGCGGCGGCGGCACCTACACCAAGGGCGCCTTCCAGCAGGCGGCGGTGAGACGGGGCGGGGGCTGCGCGGGGTGCGGGGCGATGCGCGGTCGGGGCTGCGGTGAGAGGAGCGGGCGGCGGCGCCGGGAGGGGCCGCGGCGAGGTCTCAGCACCGAGGGAAGGCGCGGCGGTGTGAGTCGCGGTAGTGCGCGGGGTGCTGGGGTGCGATGGCTCCGTGTCCGTTGTGCTGTGCTGGGCGGTGTGTGGTGTGGGAATGCGGTTCTCCGCCTTGTTCGAGAGTGTTCCGTGAAAAGGGCTGTAGGGCTGTATGATGGGGTGTGGAATGGTGTGGTGGGGGATGCAGAATAGTCTGGTCAGAGCAATAATTAGTCACTATCTTTCCGTGCTGTCTGCACCTGCAACTCCCATGTTTTCTGCTGCCCTTGAAAACTAATGTTTGAAATTCGTTCTTTGAAGGGACATGGAGCCCGTATCTCAACTTCAGAAGTGATACGTGTGAGTCAAGTCTGGCATCTGAAATGCCTGCCTGGTTTCATGGCAGCAGGACTGAGTGCCCGCTAGCTGTCAGACATACCCAAGTACTCTTGCCAGGTGTCTGTTTTAATTGCTGGTGACTTAACAAAGGTCTCCTTAAGCTGCGTACCAATATGTAGGGGCATGTCCCCAGGAACATTTTCAACACTGTAACACGATCACTTGTTGTGCTGTCAGACACACCCATGGCAGAAATTTGGTCTTAGCAGCCCTTGGACATGTGTTGGTTGGCACTTGATCCTACTGGGGAAACTTCCCAGTAGATGGTTAATGGACAGGTAGTCTACTTGGGAAGCTTTTTTTACAAGGCTAGTCGTGACTCTTCTCTGTCATCTGGCCTCTGTGTTCAGAAACAATCACCAAACCAAGTCTCATTTTCGATTTTTTTTTTCTGGTAGTGTCCTGTAGCTGAGCATTGAGTGCACTTGTCTTGAAACACTTTACACATTCTCATTTGGAGCTGAGGAGTGAGATTGCAAGAGGTGCATCACTGCTGGGCATATGAAATTGGCAGAGATTATTCTCTTCTTCACTTTTGGCAGGAGAAAGCAAGTTCACTGTATAACGTTCTCAGAGCTGCACATTCCAAACTTTTAGGAAAACACATCCCTGTATTAGATCTTCCACTGTGAAGCCATGTTTCAATATAGATCCATCCCAGGGGTGTTGTGTGAAAAAGTTAATGATACAAGTTAAAAATAACCGTTAAAAACAAAATATAAGCTTAAGAAATACCATCTGTTGTCTTGCTATGAAATCTTCACTAATGATATCTTTAAAGTGGAATAAACAAAAAATCTCTTCAGAAACCTACAATTTAGTTTCTTGAGCCCAGCTAAATTTTGTGGCTGCAACAGCATGACTGTCATTTTACATTGTGTTCTTATAAGAATGTGGGAAGAAAAATATTCACATGGTGACAGGGAAAATTAGGATAGAATAACAAGGTTAAATTCCGGTCTGCTTACTAGCTCTTGATTAAAGATACTGTACTGTGGTTTTCTTCAGCATGATTTCTTCATGTCAGACAAATTAACATCTTCAGAGAATACTCTCCTTTCTAGACACTCTTCAGAAAATGACTGTTCTAAGTTTAAAATACTACTTTGGGAATAAATCTTAGAAAGTTTTGTAAATATAACAAAACTGCTATTCCTTCTGGACACCTAGGCTGTTGCCTTATGTTTTTAATTGTCTTTTAGTACAACCATAATTATTTCTTCTTTCACTTTTCTAAAATGTCTCTTTTTGAATAATTCTTTTTCTTTTACACTTGGGATTTCATATGCTTCTGACCAGAATTCTCTGCTTCTTTTCCAAACTCAAAAGTATCTGCAAAGCATGACAAAGTCTCTGGGATTGTATCACTTATGTGTCATAGTAACATAAAATGAAGGAAAATGTGTTGTTAGAATAAACCTAGCACTTAAATTGTCATGCAGCACTCGTCATTGGTAGGTCTCAAAGGGATTAATTCATATCTGTGACAGTTCCACTGAAACCACAGAGGCAGAGAGATATGTGAATTCTGCAAGGTCATCAGGCCAGTTAGTGTCTGACCTGGAACGTGAGTGAACAGGAGCAAGATATACATGGCAGTTGCTGTCTCAGAACCTGTGGCAGCAAAACAACATCCTAAAAGCAGACCTGTTCAGTTTGACAAGCTGTTGCACAACCACACAATGTCCATCTTCTTTGAAAACATAACAGAGTTCTCCTTGGCACTGCAGCTTTGCGTCCTCTCCAAAGGTACTTTGCAGACAAGTTTATTGCAGAGTTTCTGTGTTTTGTCAAAGCTGTCCTTACTAACTTTTGCCATGTAAACCACACTTTGGCATTCCTACCCACCAGATTAAAGATAAATTCTATGCAACTCACAGAAATATGCTGAATATACCACAAAAGACAGTGGCAAGAGACAGCATCCTGGTGAGAATGGCTGAACTAGTATTGATGTTTGGGTTTGTCACCCTGTTTGTGATTTTGTGCCATGCTGGAACTAACAAGTGCTCATTTTCAGAGTGTCTCTTTTAAGGCACATGCAAGCAGTCTTAGAAAGGGGAAGAAACTGAGCTCATTAATTCAAAACTCTTTGGCTTCAGATTTTCACAGCATAAGTTGGTGGGACAGCACAAACTACATGCAGCTTATGTTAAGCAGCTTGCTGATTGCATTATGGAAAGCTACAGAGCTGTTGTGACGGCAAGAAAGAACCAAAGCAGAATTGAAAATACAAACAGGTTTGAGCAAGTGTTGTTCCTGATACTTAAGAATTGCATCTAAAGACAAGACCTCAGTAGTTAAAAGTGTTGAGAAACCTCTAGGCAGCTGCACTGGACCTTCTGATCCTGAGAGATAACCACTGCTAACAGCACCCATTACGCCTCGTGGGAGGGATGTGCATTTGTTACCAGATGGGTTTTGAAATAGAGCTGAGGGGTCATCATGCAATGATGGAAGTTTAATGGGTTCTTGTTTTAGCAGCTGAGAGTCACAGTTACATATAAGCCAGCAGTGGTGTGCTATCTTTATTGATGGACAGTTTAAACATCCTGGAGCTGCATTGATTTTGGTGGTCTAAAAAAAGAGGTGAAAATAAAAATTAATTAAACTACTCCACATGGCAATGTGTTATTAAAATTATACCTTCTAAGAGAAGATAGTCTTATTTCTGTCTTTCAGTGGAAGTAAAATGGGAACAATTTCTCTTCATAATTGAAGTTGTAGATGTGCACTACTATTGAGCAGAAGTCAGAGACAGTAGTCAGACAGCCTTAGACAAATCAATTGTTGTAAAAAACCTGGCAGTGTGGTAGCTGAGGGAGCCTTTGGGACTTCTTCAGTGTTTTAAAAATAATTGTTGCATTAAAAAGTAATCTTTTTGTTTTTATAATTCATCTTCCCTCCCTTAAAGTCAGTATAGGTATAGTTATATGCAAGTGGGAGGTTTGTCACCTACAGAATAAGGTTACACATTTTCTGAGCATCTGGTCTTTGAAATCTGGTGTTTGTATCTAATGTGATCTTGAGGGAGCATGATGAATGTCCAACTAGAATGTCAAATTCCTATGTTATAATTAATAAATATTTAAAAAATGTCCCTCAAAAAATGTAAGCACATATCAGTTTAAGATATACAGTTCTAATGCTTATTTAATGCTTGTTTAAATAAGTAATGATGGCCTTACTTCTATTCTATGACACAAGCACAAAAGTGCAAGATGCAGCATTGTTACCCACTAACATGGGAAAATTAGCTTTTATTTTCAATGCATTTTCAGGGTCAGAATCTCATTTTCAAATTAAAATGAATAGTTTATTGAAGCTAAAGAACCAAAAATCTTTTCTTACCATGTACTTGGTTATGTTTTTTTTAAATTGAAAAAAAGTAGTGTCCTCTCACTGAGAAGATGAACATTCAGAATCATGTGTGTTGTCTGGTTATCAAGCTTGTGTTTGTGTATTTTTATGATCTCTGCACAATCTGCAGCTAATAATGAGAGAGCAGCAGATTCTAGGTTATCTTTGGCATCATGCTCTAAATATCTGATGATGGCTTAGGTCAACTAGAGCTAACTGACTTGTTGACAGCATAGGGCCTCTCTGAGTTTTGACATGGCCTTGGAAGTCTGTGTTAAAGATATGGTGGAACAGAAACCAAAGTAATTTGGTTTACCTCTGTGGCCATCTTTGCAATTGCAGAATTGATAATTAGGGATTACCAAATTGAAAGCAGGGTTCCTGTCATCCATAGCGGGTGTCAGCTCTAAATCTCCAGTTTTAATCAGTGTGGTGTTTGTGAAGAGTACTGGTGCTGCATACTCCAACCTTGCATGGGATTTGCACATAAGATTAATAAGGCAGGGTCAGAGGAAAGATACACATCAGCACATCGTTCATTGCCCTTAGACCAAGCCTGAAATATACCTACCTTCAGAAGTTATTAAGTAGTTACTTTTTCTCTGACCTTCTGGCTGAGACAGGCAAAAAGTGCTCTGTTTAGCATAATATCTGCGGCTGCCTAATCAGGATTAATATTTTTTTTAGTTGAAAACCTGTTCTTTGGAATTCTTCTGCTTATGCTTACAAAATTGTGTCTTGCATTTTGGTCTAATCAGAAGCATGTAATTTGGAAGTCTGGTGTAGATATTGCTGCACAAAATAAAACAAATCTTGTTGGTGTAATATCTGAACCAACAATATAATGAATGAAATCTTTCACCACTATGGTATCTGGGTGATATCATCCTAAATGTTTCAGGAATAGAGATGCCTTTTCATGAGAAAACCTTTTTATTTTTTGGTCATCTCAGAGCCTTTTTTGGAAGGGTCTGAAAATAAGCCCCTTCTGATTCCCAGTCCTTAAAAGTTATGACACTCACAGAGAAATCAGTCGTAGCATGTGCTTTGCTTCAGAGGTACAAACACAAACCAGAAAAGCTGCTGAGTGATTTGTTCTGAGAGAAGGAATAAATCCTCAGGACTAAAATTTTGAAGAAGTCAGAACAAAATAAGTTGGTTTATTTTTTATTAATTTCCTAGGCTTATGAGAGGCCTTTACAGCAAAAACATCATATTTAGCAGTAGTTCCTGACATAAGCCTCAGCATTAGACTTCTGAATGTTTATTTTGCATGTTCTGTGATATTTTACCCTTTGTCCCCAATTCCACGTGTTACTGGAATTTGTGAGTCAGATTTTGCAGGTGAGACAGCATGTGTTTGTGATGCTCAGAATTTTCTGACTTTTCTAGGTGCAGAAATTAAAAGCGCTGTTGCTTTTAGCAACAAGTCCTTTGCAGGACCAGCACCCTTCTTAAATTTTAGAACTGCTTACTTCTCTATGACACACAATCCAAAACAAAAGCTCTTGTTAAAATTATAATACTCCCTCTGGTTCAAGGTCTCACTGGCAACCTCAACCAGGAAGATGAAAAGCCTCCTAGAATGTAAGCAGCAGTCTGTAAAGAGCTTTAGCGTTCAGAGTCGTGGTGCTCTGCTAAGCATACATAGCATGAACAGTTAAGCAGAGATGGATTTCTCTCCCAAACACCCCCACACACCCAGTTGGTCTGGGACATCTCTTATCAGTGATAACTCTGTGTTAGCGTTGCTCAATTCTAGCAGTCCTATAGAATAAAAAAAAAAAAAAAAAAAAAAAAAAAGGCATTCAGATGATAATTGAGTAGTGACAGCTGGGAGTAGATAGGCCAGGTCATGAATTGTGTTTGTTGTTTTGGAATTAATTATTCAGTTCAGCTTTTCTTCTTTTCTTCTTTTTCCCTGCTTATTTAAAGTAATAAATGTTTAAGCAAACACAAAATAAACAAATATTTGGCAGATGTACTAGTCAATAGTGATGTGAATGCTTGATCTGAAAGTACATGAAAATCAGTTATGCATTTAGTAAAATATTTTTGAGTCCCCCTTTTCATTATTAGCAGAAGACCAGAGCAGTACTAAAAAAATCAAATACCATTTTTGTTATATTAATGATGGAAACTGTTCATAGACAAAGAAAACTAGGATTTTTCAAGTTTCAAGTCAAACTGAGATCTATCAGCAAATGGTATTTTGAGTATAGCAAGCAACATGGCAGCATATAAAAGCCTTCAGCAACTTTGCAAAGTCTGGATAAACTTGTTAGAAGGTTATATAGCACAAGAGCTCAGACAATGTCTATGTACATAACATGCCTTGTTTTTTAATGTCCTGTATAGGACACAATTTCAAATCACCAGATCCAACAATGCTAACACAACTGTGTGAGTCAAAATTCTGTGTAGTAGCTCCTGTCATTGCAAAGTAAGTGGTGATTTTGGGTTGTTTAGGCTTTTGTTCTATTTGCTCAGGACTGTGTCTAAGTTGGTGTTTGAATATATCCAGGGATGGAGAACCTACAAACTTTCTGGGAAACATGTTTCAATAGTTGATCATTCTTGCAACAGAAATGTTGCTTCCTATCTTTAAGTGGAATGCTGGTATTTAAATATGTGCTTCTTGCCTCATGCTACCAATTAGAAGAATCTGTACGCATCTTCTTTATTCCCCCCTTCATTAAGTATTTATAGCTATGCATGAATAAGAGGACCTTAAACCTTCTTTTCCCCCATCTGAACATTACTAGATCTGTCAGTTTTTGCTCAGATATCCTATCAGTACATTTCCTGGCCATAAGCATCCCTGGCTTTTTTCCCCTGTGTTCATTCATCCGTGTTATGGGGTTGTCTGACACAGTTGTGAGATTTACTCAGGTCATGCCTGCCAGTTACTGAAATAACTATTTAAATATTTTAAATCTCCAGATTATTTCTATAGATACATCTTGTCTCTGAATTAAGAGTACATTTCTTGCTAAGGGAATATCCAAAGTTCTAATACTAGTTAATTTCTTCTAGATAGGTAACAGCTCATTCTCTAGAGCCTGTGTAGCAGTCCAGAAAAGAGAGGGAAAGCTGAAAGCCAAAACCTCTGACTGTGGAATGTCTTTAGTTCATTTTGTGAAACCAAAAGAGGGAATAAGAGTCACTTGATTTGAGCAGTGAAAATAGCAATGTATAGTGGCTGAAAGAAAACATGGTGAAATCAGACCTCTGCTGTTGGAGAGAGGGAGCTCAGGAGGAATACCCAGGTCTTTTATGTATAGGAATAACATTTGTAATGTTACCAAATATTAGTAAAATAAAACTCCTTAGCACCAATGTAACATTAAGAAGCAGGCATTCTTCATTCGGTTGGATGCATGAGGGGATATCTCCTCCAAAATACCTTGCATGCTGAGTACAGAAAAGGCTCCTGTTTATATACTATATTTTATGCACATATTCATAGGTTTTCCCAGAAAAATATATATATATGATAATCATTTTCCCAAGGTCGTTAACTTACATTCCCTTCCCTCTGTGCATGCTTTCTGTCCTGGGAGACTGGTGATCCCTGGTGGTCAGCAACCCCTAAGTCATACCTGACTGCCTGGTGAACTGGTAAAAGTTTGCACAACTGGGCTGGTTTCTTTCCAGATCTTCTTCTACAGAATTAGTTTTGTGTGGTTCCATAGGCCAGTGGTTTTTGAAGAATAAGCATTGCATTAACCTACCAGGTGCAAACAATTCTTCACCTAGCAAGTTTCCTGATGAAGGGGAATTGTATTTGTCACCCTCTAACTTTGCATTACTCTTGTGAGGTGACCAGCTTCCTCAAGAGTGCTCTGGATTCAGTAATAAGATGTCTCTGCTTCACCAAAAGCTATGTTTGATCACAGTACTGCTTTTTTTTTTTCTCTACAGAATATTTATTTATGTAAAATCTCTTGTCAGATTTGGACATTTTTGCCTGTGGGAAAGGTGAAAGCAAAGATACCTTGGAAGAGAAGTTGAGCTTTGCAAAGAGATTTAGCATTGCCATTTTCCTTTGTGAATGAAATGCTGATCTGCTTCTGAAGCCACCTATGATAAATTATAATGTATTGTTTTAATATTTATTATTCTTATGAATGTATGGACCAAATCTATGCCTTTTTTGTAATAAGCTAACATATATTAATTTTAATATAAGCTTAATCATGAATATGTTACATTGTAGATAGTTAATTCTATAATATTATAAAATGGAAATTATTTCTTTTATATTGAACAAGTGATCATTTAGGAAAAATAATAATTTCATTCTATTCAGAACTCATCCCCTGGTGTGTATGTTTTATGTCATTCCTAAAGTGAAAAGAAATCCAGTGTAAGTGGTCTTCTGGGGTAGAGCAGCTAAATGGCTCTCTAGTGGAAAACTTTCTGGTTTGTTTCTGAGATGAAAAGATGGCGGTTCTTTGTGATCTATAAGAAATAATATTTGCTTTGTAGCCCTTAGGCAGTGTTTTTTCCTATAAGGTTGGATAATTTTATTTTGCAGGCTTGGCTCCAACTTAAGCATTCTAAGCAAGCTTCTCCTAGGGCTGCATGATGTTATTGGCGGCTTGGCCTGTAAACTGAGAGAGGCAACCCATTTCAACTTGTTTGTCTCTAGAGAGATATGTTAATATTCAATTCTGTATGGTCAGAATCTTCTTTAAAATCAAAAGAAAGAGTAAGGACAAGAATCAGGCCCAAGATCATATGTTTATGGATTACATGCAGAAGAGGTAGTTGAGACAGTAACAAAGAACCTTTGATATCATTGCTGTGGCTGTCAAGTGACAGAAGAAGTCTTTGCCCTTCAATACTTCTCATCTCCTAATTCTGTGTTGAAACTCCATGTTAATGTTAAAAATGCAGAAGTTAGAATTTAGCTGGTTTTGTGACTGCTGATAGGATTTAGTTTTCCATTACAGTAGTGAATTTCTAGAGGAGGATTTTGTATGATAACTCTTTTGTTGCACAAGCCTTCATTTCTTAATTTTAAGGACTTTTATTGGCACAAAAAATTGGTTAGAATGCCAGATATTTGTACACACCAAACAGTCACTGAACACAATGCAGATGGTTATAACTTTTTGCTAATGCGAAAAGAATGTTTTATTCAAGATCTGGAAGGATTACTGAAACTGACTGATCTACTAGTCCTCTGAAGGAAGTGTAGACAAGAAAATAGTTACTAAAATGGTAAAAGACTAGGTATTTCTAGTGGCCTCATGAATTTATATTCAATCATCAAGAGCACTAGTTGCTTGTACTTATTTGCTTGTACTTATCCCCTATTAATTTAGTATAGTGACGAAATGGGCTGAATTCTCAATTTAATGGGCCATTCAGCCCTGTATTTTGAGTTATGGCTGGTGCTCAGTTTCATTTGATGGTAAAATCCGAAGCGGATGTGGATATTCATGTCAAAGAAACAGGTTCTCAGGATCCTTTAAACTTACTAGTACTATTTAGAGGGCTTTTAAACTGTATTTATTGAAGAACCTGGCAATTTATGAAGGGACCGCAAAGCCTTGTCATGAAAAAAAATTATCTTTATATAGATACAGTCCATGAAGTTGGCAGGGGCTGATGAACAATCTCTGTGTACTTACAAGTTTAGAGGTTAAACAAGTTTAGGAGTCGAACAAACATTTTAAAATATATGAGCTTTCTGTTCGGGGAAAAGCAGCTTTCAAAACAGCTTTCTGGAACGGAAGGAGAGAGGGGTTTCTCAAAAGAGGGGGAAGTAAGTCAGGGTTAGAGAAAACAAAAATTATGTGAAATGCTGCACAAATATTGCAGAGAAGAGGAATGGAGACTGATACTTGGATTGTCAGCAGCTGACAGGATGGTGGCCTGTCCTCTTGTCCTCACAAAAAGGAACAAAATGCTAAGTGGACCAACGGATATACAGAAATTATTTCAAAATAGACTTTTGTTTCCTCCCCCCACCTCCTCCCTGTCCCCCCCGCCCCCCCCACACACTCCCATGTTGAATGTTTCTTTCCCTCCCTTGTTGTTTTCCTCTGTTTTTATACAGCAGGGATTCTCTGTCTAGAGTTACAGCTGCAAGACATGAGGGCCAAGCTGGTCAGTTGCTTTGTTTTGTTTTGATATCTAGGGGCAATATGTAGCAATCCTGTCTGTTTGTCTGTTTCTCTACTCAGATTCCATGGTGGCTGAATATTCAAGTCTGGATAGCAGGAAGACGGTTTCATGCTCTCTTACCTGTTGGCTCAATCCTTTTCTGTGTGACAGAAGTGCTGTCTTGAAGAGGTGGTTGCTCTTTGAGATGCAGATGACAGGGAAGATGTTGGCTCTTGCCTCATCTGAGGGTCATGTAGCCAAGGCATATTTTCCCCTCAAAAATAGTAATTTTTCTTCACAGAGCTGGTTTTTTACTGTTGCTTTGCACGTACTCAAACCCACATTTTTAAAAGGTCTTGCTAAGCAATTTTTCGTGGGACCAAGAACTTTCTTGATTAAATGGAAAGTCATGGAGGGTTTGTGTTTCAGGAGTTTCAGAGGGCATTGGTAGTCTAATTTTGTAAAACAAAAATCCCTGCTTATTTGCTAGTCAGAACTAAATACTCCTGAGGTATCTGTGGTCCTGTCTAGACTACTAGGGCTCAAGCTCATTTGTTCACTGTCCATGCAGACATGTCTCTATGTTTAGGGATAATATGGAAGTTTGACTGCTGCTGATTATGAGCATTAATTGCTGAAGCACCAGGACAATGTGGAATGCTGTCCACTACCTTCATCTGCAAAGTGTGCAAAGTTTTCTGTTATGCACCGAGGGAAACAGTGCTGAAGGATACTACAGAAATTGCCATTCTTCCAAAATTAAGCTTTGTCTGTATGTGTTATGACACCATCACGAGTTGAAATCATATTCTGCTAGAGCAATCTGTGTGTAGCTGGGATCTTCAGAGAAATCCACTGACAATTTCCATTATGTCTCTTAACCTGTGCAAGTAGTGGTTTCTTCCTCAGTTACGGACATTCCACAACTTGCGTTATTTGGGGCATATTTTTCCACCTTTATTGTGTGATTTGCAGGTTGAAAGGGTTTTTTTCAAAGCTCAGAGATGATACAATTGCCAAAACTAAGTGCGTAGGGATGGAACATATGTTTTCCTTGTTTTTCAAAAAGGAGGGCCATTTTTACTGAAATAGCTTTAGACAAACATCCTGAATATCAGCCTGAATACTTAAGAAGTTGGATAGAAGTTTAAGTTGCTTATATTCTGTTTTAAAATAGCACAGTTAATGTCAAATATATTAATTATACATGTTAATTATAAATAAGACTGCTGTCTCTGCCTGCAGTCATTTGTTTTGGAGCATCAGTTTCAGAATGCACTTTGCAATTAGGCATTTGTACGTTTTTCCTACTGTTTGTCTTCATGTTGCCCTTTGTCTTGTCTTTTTCTTACTGATTCTCTTCATTCTAGTTTCCCATTTCATTCTGTTTTCCCACTTAATTCTGGTTTTCCACTTATAACTTAAGCAATGTGAGGAACAATAAGTTTGATTTGTGAAGGGTATTTTTGTCTGCAAGAGAATTTGGTTTCCCTCACTTTGGGTTTTGCAAACAAGTAATAATAAAATCAAGCCCAACAGCAGAACATTGCTTGGCAGTCTCTCAGACCACAGTGCCAATGGTATGTGCTTTGACTTATGGTGCGTGTGCTTGTTTTTGCATAGTATCTACCTGAAATCAGTGAACTGATGAATCAAAATCCAATTGTCCTAACACATGACCTGGCTTACTGAGATAGGGTATAAAAACTCTGCAGGTTATTTAGGCTGGCCTAGTTAGTAAGATTTTGGATGAGCTGAAAGCCAGATGATTTCACTTCATAAGACTTTCATAAAGATTTTGTAATGAAACAACTCAGCTTGGTTGATCTCTGGTTTTGGAATTTGTGCTTGTTAAGAGCTTCTTAATCACATTTACCCACTTGCCATACTACATGTCTTTTGGAGTATCATTCAAAGGTCTATTAAATGTGGTCTTTTGCATTAATTGTAACATGGTATGATCTATAATGGAAATAGATATGGTCATAATTTGCCTGCTACCAAATTAAAAGTCTGCATCTAATTCTTTCTACATAAGTTCCCAGAGGATGGAGAAAACATATCTTCACAATCCCCTGCTTTAGGGTTGTGGACAGCACCTGGCCACAGTTAGGAAGTTGGTAGTCATCCCTTATTTACTCACTCTCTGACAGACGGTGGCTAATCATCAGCATGGTTGCTCCATAGAGTGGCTTCTAGTCCATGGCACATTGACATCACATTTTTGCTGGTGCTCTGCCTGTCACCGAAAAAACTGGAAGTACTTGGCGAGTAATTAGCACAAGTGTGTTGTCAGACTAGAAGGCTGAAATGGGCAGGAATCTGTGGGGCATGTCCTCACTCAGGCAGTACTGAGCAGTGTCACAGAGGCTTCGTGTGAGGTATTAGAAAGAGCGAGCAGCAGGTTAGAAGAGACTACAGGCATTTTTGAGGCTATGATGGGCAATCTAAAGTGATCTTGGCAAACTGTTGTAAGGGAGGAAAGCATCATTCAGCAGGGACAAATAGGGAATTTTATGCTGGGTTTAAAATAACCAACAGTATAAATACTTGTTAGGAGAAGCCTTACAATAAACCAGCAGTAGGGTTTATAGTTTAGTGGGTGAAAACATAATATTAAAATTATATAATAATTTATAGTTTAGTGGGTGAAAACATAATATTACATATTAAAATACATTAGATTGTATTTTGGGTCTTGCACTAGATTTTTAACATTTGTACTACCTATTTAAACTTCAATCTGAACAAAGTCACTTAAGCTCTGGTCAGAATCATTGCTAAATCTGATGCATGGGTGACTTAATCAGCATGAAAAGTGTTTTATTTCTTATAGTGTCATGATTTCTGTGGCTGTGTAAACTGTGACCACTTACAGTGTGGCTCAGTGATTTGCCTTCAACCACTGGCTATACGTGCAAATGTTTGACCTGTGTTATAGTGGGTGACCTTGCAAGGGCCTTATTAGCTGTACAATTCAAATAAAAGGAGTCATGTAATGGAGGAAGTACTGTACCAATCAACCACTGTTAACCCTTGGCTGAGGTGTGCACTTTCATTTTCTCTTCCAGCAAATATTACGGCATGCCCGTGGAAACGCTACAAAAGTGATCTTTCTCATTACTGATGGCTATTCCAATGGGGGAGACCCAAGACCCATTGCAGCATCCTTGCGTGAACTTGGAGTGGAGATCTTCACCTTTGGGATATGGCAGGGCAACATCCGAGAACTGAATGATATGGCATCCCACCCAAAAGAAGATCACTGTTATCTTCTTCACAGTTTTACTGAGTTTGAAGCTCTGGCACGCAGAGCTCTTCATGAAGGTATTCATTTCCTAACCTCAGAAATTTACAGGGAGCAGAGAGGTCTGAATAGAAAGATCTCCAGTACTGTCTTGCATTTACACTTCATGTAATGTTGATTCCATTTTTATTTTTCTCATATACTTTCTGGCAGAGGTCTTTGTTCCTCAGTTAAAAGGATAAACTTTATTTGGCTTAACTCATCACCAACAAGATGTGAGCAAAATTCTCCTCACTGATGTGTATACATACACACATCCATTCAGCTCTTCATTTTGTCTATGAAGAACAGACTGTGCTCTTGGCCCAATGTATCTTGTGCTTGAACAGATGAACCTTGTTGTCAGGTACAAGAGGCACCTAAGTGTGCACCTTAGAACTAGGCTTAATACCTTTAGGGTTTCTCACACAGCAACAACAGCCTGTTAAGAACCAATCTAGATCCCTCTGTGTAAGAGTCAATACAATTGGTGTTTACGACCTTATACATGCAGTAAAACTGGAAAGAGAAAGATGTGGAGAGTTTGGACTGTGATTCCTCCTTTAACATGCTATATGCTAAAATAAAAGTTCTTTTCAAAAAATAGGGTGGGTTTAGACAAGCAAGTGAGAACACATGATTAAACATTTGTTTGACAATGCTGCTTGATTGAGGCTTAGAACAGGCATCAGACTGGCCATCTGAATTTACTTGCTATAATTTTTAAAAACATGCTACTTTAAAATAACAGTGTAAAAGAACTGGTGCTTTGTTGCCAGCCTGTTTGTTCCAGGTAAGGTTGGATTGGTCTATGTGAATTGCCAAAGATTTTTATTTTATAATATGACCAAATGGTTTTACATGCCATGACCAAATGTTCTTCTGATGCCAAATATGGCATCCACCAAAGCTGGGAAAAGCTGTCTCAACAGCTTCTGTTGGGAGTGAGACAGCATTCTCGCAGTGTTAGACTCAAACAAAGAGAAAATCTGGGTGCAATTCAATGAGCCCTTTTCCAGAATAAGGACACAAATCTTTTGCATGTTGATCACAGCAAGGCTCTGCTTCATACTGCCATCTCTGCTACTTAGAACTGGAGCCTAGGGTTTTTAACAAATGTTTCACTAATGGTATAATGAGAGACCGTGAGATTACATTTTTTTGAATTCTTTGTTAATAAATTGATACTATTTCAGACCTGCCCTCTGGCAGCTATATCCAAGAAGATATATCGCATTGTTCTTATCTCTGCGAAGCAAACGAAAACTGCTGTGACATCATGGCAAGCTGTAAATGTGGCACTCACACTGGCCAGTTCGAGTGTATCTGTGAAAAAGGATACTACGGGAAAGGACTGCAACATGAGTGTACAGGTGAGTCTCATGTCTCAGTATTTGAGTTTCTCTGTATGCTCTGAATACATGGCTAATCTATCTGAAATCTAAAAGATCTCTTTGGAATTATGGCTATGAACCTGTATCAGAAAGCATCCAAGGTTGCTGGAAAACTCTCTGGCTGAAGACGTAGTATAGCTCTAGCAGTCAAATACAGCTCATACCTTGTCTTCAGCAATAGCTCGAAGAGATGTACAAGAAAAAGGTAAGAATAGGGTAAATATTCTGGCAAAGTAAAGCTTTCCTAAAACACAGCACACTGGAAATTTGTGACTATGAGTTTACCAAGTCTGAGGTAATATCTTTGGCATTCAAGTGCTGATAGTACATTTTTCCCTCATGAGCATTTCCGATCACTTTTTGAACTTTCATAAACTCTCCTGTTCAGAGAGCTTTTTATCTGGATCTTCGCAAGATGAAACTTACAGTCATGTAAATGTGTCTTAATTCTCATATGATGACTTCTAGTTACTATAGAGGAAGAAAAATGTTGAGTCACTAAACAGAGATGAGTCATCGAGACATTTTGCTAATACTGGTTTTGTTACTATGTTTTGGACAAGCTCTTTTACTCATATGCATTCAAAGTATGGTTAAAATAACAAGAGTTTACACTTCTTCACAGAAGTTGATCTGTAAAGTTGTATTACTCCCTGCCATTTATCACACTGTAACGCACCTTGTGCCTCTGGAACACCTTTCATTTTTTCAGTATGTAAGCAAGATTAATTGAGTTTTGAGTGCAACATGAGTAGAAGAATGCAGCTAGGAATCAATATCAGCATTGGCATATTGGTTCAGAATCATATTTTGTGTAAGTGGCTGTGGGTCCTTGTGTGCTCAATTAACTCTCAACAGATATGCTGTTTTGCTTATTTTCAGTTCTAATACTAATTTATTTAAGACAAAACCACATTTTCCTCATATTTTTCTTTTGTCATAAAGTAATTTTCCTTCACTTTGAGTGCCATAGTAAGATGTTGAACAAAATTCATACAGGATTTTTGTCATTTTCAGTAGTTTGTGTCATTGAATATTGTTTTGAGCTATTCCTGAAGAGAGCAGAACCATCATTTTAGAGTTGCCCTTTCTTCATTAATGTGTCTTTTGACAGGGTAACCACACTTTCAAGTACCACCAAAAATGGTAAAAGTCAGATTTCTTAACATTTGCAGCTGCAGACAGAAGTTTCATTGCTGCTACCTTCCTTGGTAGGTGCTTCTGAAATAAGTTTGTAGAAGGGTCTGGTATTAGATACATTGCAAGTAAGTTGACAATTGCAGCCATCTGCTGTGTATGTGATAGTAACTGAAGTTGCACACACATATTTTAGAGAGAATTTGACCTGAGTAACTCAAACCTTTTCTTTATGTATGCTCAGTTCAACTCTTGTATTCTTCAAGACAGACAGAAAAAAAAAAAAAGGAAAATATGTGTTCTTTAAAGGAAAACTAGCTTATTTTGAAATCTTTTACTCTGAAAAGAAATCCAACCTTTTTTTTTTAACATTTCACATCTGAGCATAGCTGTGGATTTGTAAAGCATAAGGAATCTTAAGAATGCATCTTAACTTTCCTTCACTCTATAATGTGCAGGAGGATCTGTGGCAAGTTTACAGTGACAGGACTTCAGTTTTAATTGGACTACTTTTAGCGGTTTTTTGGCAAAACTTAACGATACTCCACTAGCCTATGCTTCCCTAATACAATAAGGCTTTTTTAAAAGAATTTGAATTAAGAGGGAAATTGCTCTTCTGTGTAGTATCTGTTATTTTGGCTATTGTGTTTATTTTCTGTGATTATTTTCTGTATGCTCTGCTTTTCATTATGCCACCTTACTGTTGTTTATTTATTTACTGTTTTAAATATGAGGCATCAGAATAACACATAAAAATCCTTACAGTTTTTGACTTCCATAATTACCAGAAAACACTCTAGAAATCTTCTGTAAAATAAAATAGGAGCCACACACCCTGTGCTGCAAAGCAGAAATTCAGTGTCCCACTCCTGTTCTTTGTAGTATTGTTGATAATGTGCCACTAAAGGAAGAACAGACTGACTGTTCTGTACTTTAAAAAGCAAACCAAACAAAGCTTCTTGGCCTGCACTGGGAACTTCATGTGGCCAGAGATATCTGTGACGATTGTGGCAATGGAAGAGAGTGAGAGGAAAAACAGCGGCAGGACTGTAAACAGTTCCCAAGTATTGCAGAGTACATAAACACCTCCTCTTCAGTAACTCTACACTTTTTCTTCTCCTTTTCCTTGATTACAAATGTTGAGGTTCAAACTAGAGACAACCAAAGAAAAATACCGAAGGCAGCAAAAATAAATCTTGTAATTTTTCATTAGGACTCTTTCTTCCATTTCATCAGTAAAAGGTGATTTGTTTAAATCAACTGCACCTTTCATAGGAGAGTAAAAAAAAATATTGGGATCTCCATTTGTATCTTTTTCTCTCTCTTACGGGGTTAGAATATGTCTTTGACATGACAATTTTTTTTCAGTAAGATTCTCCTTGGAAAGTTCTGTTTTGAGTGGTCTCTTGAGTTGGATGACCTTCTAGGTTCAAGACGATGCAACTAAAGATAGTACCCACCATGTTCACCTCATCTGTTACTTCTAAGCACAGCCACAGTTGTTGGGTAGGTTAGGAAACTGTTGTCTTACAAGCATTAGTTTCTTTGGCCTAACATAAAGACACCATTTTTTGCAGCACAGGTATCCATAAAGATGGTGTGTAGCACACAGGGCAGAACTAATAACTTAATTCCTTGTAATCTAGGCTGGTTTTTCATTCTTTTGTTTATATTTAGCTCACTGCTTGGGTATAACTTTTGAATTCCACCATCTGCATGAATATTTAATAGCTTGTTTAGGCTTTTATTTAGGAATATGCAGCATAACAGTAATCATATGCACAGCTACTAGGGCAACAGTCTTGGCTTCAAAACACCACATGGATTAGATTTCTAAAGAGCCTTTCCAATGAAACATGAAAACATGTGAAAACTTCACTTGTTTTTCCTTTTTTTTTTTTTTTTACAAATATTAATTCAAAACACATTACTGAAAAGACTTTAAACTGAGGATATGTAGGTCCAGCAAGGCAGGGAAGATTTGCCTTTTGTGGTTTCTTGGACCTCATTTCCATCTGGGCATTTTTTCCATGAGATTTTTGGGATTGTTCCTGTTGAGAATGTAAAACCAAATCTGATATTCATAAACTGGATATCTTTCTAGTTACAAAAAGCTTTTGAGTTTAATATACTAATAGCAGTTCTTTTCTTAGTCACACAGGAAGAACTTTAATTCCAGTGGTGAGTCCAATCCTCTTGTCAAAGGAAAGTAAATATTTCTCCTGCTATGCTGTCTCCTTCCTCCCTTCCTTTTGATAGGAGCTTCCACTTCCCAGAAGCTGAATCCCCTTTCTCAGTATTTCTCTATGGGAGGTATTTATTTAGCTACCCTGGAGGAGTTACTGACTAAATGAAGCTTTGCCAACCATCTTGGAACTTGGCAGATGGTACTTGAAAATTTTCACTAAGTTTTCGAGATTCCTTCAAGTCCCAAGGCTTCCAGAGTTAACAACACATACAACAACATATGCTGTACTCTTCAGCAGGTGCCTACAATGGATTGGAGGAGAACCACCAACAGTACTCTGAGATTCTGACAGGGAGGAAAAAGAAAGCAAGAAAGGGAGGGTGGAAAAGAGTGTAGAAAATGTCTTCAAGAATAGTAAGATCTCAGGCTAAATTTGCCTGTTGAATCTGAAGGTTTGAATCATGGAACTGCAGATTTTCAAACCCTTAGAACTTCGCTTCTTGCTATCTCACAAAGCAGTGCTATTTTATGCTTTCATTCATTGATTCTGCATCTTAAAACTGGGTGGGAGTTTGTTTTGATTCCTCTCTCCCCCATTGTTTTTAATTTCTAAATCAGAAAAATACTCTTCATTTCTAACTCAGCTGTCACTAAAAGAGGGCTCCTTGTAAGACCTGCAGCCATTGAAAGCTGGCAAATTGAAAAAGGGGCATTTCTTTGAAGAAAGTGTCAAATGGCTGCTAATGTGGTATTTTGTGTCACATAACCCTGCAGATTTGATATACCAAAACAAGAAAGCAAAAAAAGTTTTACATCAGATGATTTCAAATACAGCTGTGCAAGGAAGTTGGGATGTATGTACATAATGAAGCAATTATGGAATGTTTTCAAAACCTAAACAGTTTGCTAAGACTTAGGAGTTAGATTTACCTGCTGTAGACACAGAAAGCCTTACTGGAGAGACCTTTTTCTGTGCTCTCAGCCTGTGATTCACGCCTTTTACTGAACAGCTCCTTAATCATGATCCTATTTCTGTAACTCTGTGGGGGGGATGAGATGCGTTTGTATACTTTATTTTTTGGAATTTAGTTTTCTTTTGTTACAGACTGACTTTCAATCTGTGATAATACACAGAGGTTCTATTGTGAATACTCTGTGTCAAAATGACTGGCTGTCGTGTAAGGAGGAGGGAGCCAAACAAAGAGGAAAAATGCAAAATTCTTGTAACCAAGTAATACTGAACTGATGCCTAATTAATACTGGCAAAAATATTCCTTGCTGCCATTCTGTGCATTTTTTTTCTGTTTCTTATAAATCTTGTGACTCTTTATGGGTAAGAGTTTCAGGAAGCATCGTGATGGTTAAATACAAAAGAAATGTAAATGTGTTTTTCTAGTGAGAGTAGCATAACAACATGATGAGTGAGTTCAGGAGAAATGTAAATCGGTTTTCCAGTGGTTTTCCACTGAAAGTACTGGAAGGCAAGTGGATGAGAAAGATGGATATGAAAAACAAATGCTATAGGCATGGCTATGGAAGTTTAATAGCTCAATTATCTTTTTTAAGTCTTTTTAAGCCTTAATAATGTAAAAGCATTAATAATTATTGTTTTCATGAAGACTGAAAAAAATGTCTTTTACAAGTGTTTTGTGTGCAAAATAAGTACATCCAGAGGCATGCAGACATGCTACTCCAGATTTTTTACATTTAAATCTGCTTTCTTAAAAATTAGTCCCTTGAAGCCTAGTATTGTGTGCTTTGCTTCTGGAAATTAGGTAGAGATTCTCCTACTTGTTGCTATAGGAAGCAAAGCAAGGCTGAGGGAAAACTTAATTGGATGCTGCAAGATTTTTTGAAATGTAGCACACAGTAGAGATAAATTCCTTTGGTTTGAGAATTTAAAAGTATATTGTCAGCATGTTCTTCATATCAGGAGAGGCTTTTGTTGGGTTTTTGGTTTTTTGGTGGGGCTTGTTTGTTTGTTTGTTACAAATAATGGATAGAGATGAATGCTGCATGATCCCGCGGTAGCTTTGCTGTTATTTTAAGTGGCTTCTGACACCAAAATAGTTTGTTTCCTACCTGTACAACCTGCCTTATGAAGATGGGGCATTTCTGGTAGTGAATTTAAATCCAGATTTAGTCCATCAGAAAAACTCTTCAATAAATTCTAGAGTCAGATGGTGAGCTCTCCATAATCAAAAAGAAAAAAAATCTTAAGTTTTAACATCTAACTACAGGGGGTTTGCCTGCAAAATTGTAAAAAAATTAGCTTTTCCTAGTCAGTTTAGTACAAATTTTTCACATAAATAAATGGCACATGAAGCTGCTGGTGCGTTTTCACGGTATCCATAGCTTTGACAAGCCGGTTGAAGTGCGTAAGAGTATCTCCACTTGTATCAATGAATGTGGATCAAGTCTTTGGAACTGAGTAACTCTTTGCCTTGTGTATCAACTATGCAAATCTTCTGTTGCAAAAGTAAAAATAGTAAGTAACATGATATCTAATATGAGTAACAATGTTTCTATGGTATATTTTTTCTAAATCTGTACCAGTAACTCATCTGCCTTGAATTTTAAGCTGAACTGTGGCAGAAAAAGAAAACCCAGAAACTAAAAAAAAAACCCCTACCAACAAAAAAGTTTTCTCTGCATTTCTGAGGAATTTCTTTAAAAAATGAAGTTGTAGGGTGAAGATGAAAACCCAGATTCAATTTTGACATATGCAGATCAAGAAAGCAGAGGTGTAATTTTACTTCAGTACATAGTATTGAAAAACATCCCTCCTTTCCATCTGGATATTATCTGAGGCTTTAGAAAATAAGTTTCTATGCTAAACCAGACTCTTTCCTATAGAGTACAGAACTGTTTCTGAGATAAATTTGTTGGAATGTTAGAAAGTGATGTACAACTTACTCTTTTTTCCTTGTCTCCAAAGTGACATGTCTTGGTCACCTCAGAATGTCAGGAAAATAAAGCCTCCACAACATATGTGCAATTTGAGGAGAAAAAAAAAATCAACCATTTGGAGGACTTGAGAGATGCAGAAACCATCCTCTGATTAGAAATAGGCATGACACAGAAATTATCTTCTGCTTTCTGTGTCAATCGGGCTTAGGCTCTCTGTAGTGCCTGTCCCCATGTGTCCTTGGCCACAAGGTAAACATTGCAGGCAGTCATTCTGATTAAAAAGGTTAACAAAAGCGTAAGTACAGTACCAGCTAGGTTTAGCCTTTAGTTAAATGACTGTAAAACCTTTACTGTTAAGGTTGGGTTTTGCCTGAGGCTCTAGACAGGATGAAAAGCAGGTTGTCTTACCTTCACTGAGATTATGGATGGTTTGAAAACATCCTTTTTCAGTACTGTAGTCCTGGAAGACATCGTAATTTAAAATGCCCTCTTGTTTAACGGCTTAAATTGTTCATCAGCCAGTTGTCACTGATTTTTAAACAGTTTAGGCTCCAACAATTTGACAAGGGCCTTTGATAAGACTTTAACTGGTCTTGTACATTTGAGAATCTATTTTAGGATTGGGACCAGCCTCATAGCAGGCACTTACTGGAATAGCTGTCCCCTGAAATCCTTAATGGAAAGTTTTCTACTGCAGCATTCTTTGGTTACCTGTGTGGATCACAAAGTGTCATTGTACTTTCACTACCTTTTCAGAAGCACATAGCCAGGATGTTTTTGTAGACATCCTGAACTTACGCCATCTCACAAATTAAAACCAGACGAATTAGCATTCTGTGAGCTTTTTAGTAGCTTTTTTTCATAGGGAAGATAATATTTAAATTCTTGAACCAGTGCATCAAGGACAAAATGAGATAGCAGTATACAGCAAAGTTAATTTTTGAAGTGAGAAAAGAGGTTAAAAGACTTAAAGTCTGTTTTAATTACCTACTTTGTTCCTCGTGGCTCTCTGGGGCTCCAAAGCTTCACATTTAACTACTTAAGTCATTCCTAGAAAGTAATTTCTACTACAATTAACTTGGAAGTTTTAGTCTTAGGGCCTCTGAGGTTGTAAATAAGCATCAGGATTTCCAGCATCGTATATTGCTCCTGAAGTCTTGTCAAAGCTGATTCCTTTAACTGGACTTGAGCGTTGCACTCTTACTGTGACAAAATCAGGCATCCATTGAATTTTAATGGATTGTACACACTGTATTTGTCATGTGTCAAACAAATTTGACTCTTAGCTTTCAGAATCAGCTCCAAATTGAGGTGTAGTGTAGGAGTATTTTTTCTCTCTTTTAATTTACTTGGCTTATGCTGTGAAATTCATTCTACCCAAACCATTGTACATTGCGAAGTGCTTTCCCTGTAAGAAAGAGTACTTTCAATATTTTAAACAAAATTATCTACTTCTGTTCCAATATGATAATATTGTGTATAAAATGCAATTTCCAGCAATTGCAAATGTTCAGAGGTGGTGACCTACTACTTGCCTTAATTTTGCTGAAAGAGAGAAGAAAACATAGAAGCAAAAGTGCACAAAGTTCATCAGGTCATAACTCACATCTAAATAAGTCATTTGTTTGTAGAATTTCACCTAAGTAAAGCCTTTCAAGGAATGTGTACCCAAAAGCAATACAGAGGCTTCTACCAATACCATCTGTTCACTTGCCTACCACTATCACAAGAGCATAAACCTTGTAGTGAGAACGGCTAAGATCGTTTTTCTGTTGCCTCCTTTGGTTCAGTCCTGTCCAGCTGACTTCTCTGTGCTCTCTGTGGAAAATTGTCTGGCAGATTCCTCAGATCATTTCACAATTACTTCAGGGAAGAGCCCTCTCTGCCCTCTGCAGTTGTGCTTTCTCTCCCTCCCACATTCTCTGTTTCTTCAGACTCACAGGGTTCCAGAACCACTTCAGATTCTGGTATCACTCAAGCAAAGACCATGGACACTGTGATGAAAAGGGTTCAAAAGCTCACTCAGCTTGGAGAAGAATTACAGCATGTAGGTTGCAGATAGATAATAGACATTTTATGATAAGCTGATTATACCCACCAAGTACTCAGCAGCCAGAATGTTTGGTTGACTGTCTTACAAGCAGTCATATTTTCTTCTATCAGCCTAAAATTCTGCTGCAGATAGCCCAAATTTCTCAAACTGAAAAAATGCTGACTGCATAGTGGAGTGTGATCTGGTCCCTAGGGAATGAGAAAGCAGCAGCACAGATCAATTTCATCAAACAGGAAATTGTTTTTACTGGGTTTTTGGTCATTTGATGAAAATAGAATCAGGACTCTGCATAGAAATAGAAACATCTTCAGGCAAAAACCCTAGGGCTTAGTTTGTAGCCATGCAAAACAAAGCCAGAAAAGCAATTCAACACTACCAATGCAGATGTTTTAGTAGAACTAACACCTGAAGGTACTTTGAGAAGTTGAATTTTTTCTCCCTAGTCTGAAATTTATTGAATAGGTAATGGTTTAGTTAATAAGAGTAGGAAGAATGAATGGTCCTTAGGGTTGGTGGGGAGTTGAGAAACTCTAATGCTAAACAAGTGAGTATAATATAGTTAAATATATGGGTCTAATCTAATATATGGTCTATAGCCATGTCATGTAAATGACAGATTTGAAACAAAACCCAATAAAATTAGGCACTAAATTGCAAGTTTTAAGCAGTGTAAAGCATAGAGAAATGGCAAAAATCTACCATCTGTGTAGGTATGGGCAGATGCACTGATTTTACACAGACTTGCACCTACTATAACAACTTAAGAACTCGCTCCTTCTCCTGGCCATTAACAAAACCTGCTGGGTTTTTTCTCCCCGACATCAAAAGAAACATTCTGATGACAGGAAAAAAAAAAAACAAACAACAGGGCGGGGGGGGAAGGGGGTGGAACTTTTGCCCCAAAAGATTTCAAAGAAAGGATGTTCCATTGTAAATGCTAGTAAGTATCCACACAAAATTGCATCTCCTTATGGCATGTGGTTTGTTTCTCAAACAAAAATTCCAGAAGATAAAGTAAAAGAACGGCTACTAGTACTGCATGTTTTGGTTTTTTTCACAGATTGTTGCCATTAACTCAAACTTGTTTGTTGGTTAGTACTTCACAATTAATTCAGAGCATAGCATTGCTCTGACTATTGTCAGGCTCCACATCAGTTCCATTTTTTTGTTTTATGGCAGAAAAGTGCTTGCTACATTCTCATTGGGTTCCCCGGGAACAACTCATATCTGGAAATTAAAAACTGTAGAGAGAGGCAGTATTCTGGTGGAACACAGAAGCACCTACGTGATGGGCCTGGGAATACCCTAAGCCACATTAATTTAAAGGCATATATTCTGAGTTTTATGCCTGTATAAAAATATCTGGAGGTCTGGAAGAAAACACTGGCCTCTTACTGTGTTTTTTGTTTCTGTTCCTCATTTCACACATTGCCCACCTGCTGACTTCAGAACATACCATGAAGCCTGTGCAGGCATGGGAATGCCAGTGTACTAAAGCCTTCTGCAATAACTTTAGCATCATAGGAGTCAAGACCCAGTGCATCTGACATCAGCAACACTGTGTATGCTCATTTTGGGAGGTCCAGTCCAGTATGGGGGTGCTCTAGAAGCTTCAAATGCAGGAGATAACTAGTCTAAATTTTCTTCACCTCTTACCCATGTGACACAGTGATGCCTTGAATCTAAAGAAAGAAGGTATGGAAGAGGGACTTTCTTGCAGGAGTATGAAATACTGCAAAAGTCAATCAAGTAACTCAGTTCACAGGACTAAGGTTTTCTAATACAAGGAGGAAAGTGGGAGGCTAAGTAGCCTTGTTCTGAGGAGTCGTGGTGTCAGCACAGGATGTAAGTAGTGCTTACCAAGCCTCATAGTCATATACAAGAAGAGCTACATGTTGCTCTAAGCTGGTGGACTTGCCTTATTTTCTCACAGACACATTAGTATGTATGCCTAAACATATTCCAATCCTTTAGGCCTACTTCTGTTGTCAGCTTGGCAAAGAATATCACATGAAATGCAAATGTTTCCCTCATTTTAGACCTAAGCCTTTGCCTCAACTCTGTATCAAAATATGCTATCATTTGCAAATCCCTTCATTTGAGTCCCTTCATTTGAGTTTTTATGTTATTGTGAATTGTAGAGGAGTAAAACACATATATAAATTTTGATCTCTTTTATTTCTGAATGGAAATTCAAAACACCTTATGAAATGCAATACCTTTTTTAAAGCATGGCACTTCTGTGAGCACCCATATTCTTCCTGGTTGGCCAAAAACACTAAAAAATTGTCCCAGTGGCAGTACAGGAGTTCTGGCTAGGTCATGGCACAAAGGCAAAGACACTTATTTTTCCTTAGTCACTTGATTTCATCAGTGAGAGTAGCCAAGCTGCATTCATATATGGCTTTTTAATGGACCAGTAGCTCATCTTGTGCTCACAGTCCAAACCTCTGAGAACAGAAGTAATGTGATCACAAAATTTGGGCTGAGAAGGATCTTAGTTCCCTCAGACGCTGAGGGACCCTCTGCCAGTACGTCTTCAGTGTAACAGTAGCTGAGGGTTCCCTTTGTGTCTATCTTTTTCACTACTTAGCAGTGATACTCATTTCAGATACTCACAGAATCGTTGAACTGTTGAGGTAGGAATGACCACTAAGACCATTGATTCTGACCATGAACCTAGCACTGCCAAGTGCATCACTAAACCACATCCCTAAGTACCATTCCTACACATCTAGTAATATCTCCAGGTCTGATGACTCCATCACTTTTCTGGACAGTATCTTCCAATGTTTGACCTTCTTCACCTTTTAGTGAAGAAATTTTTCCTAATATCCAACCTAAACTTCCCCTGGTGCAATTTGAGGTCATTTCCTTTCAGCCTATAACTTGCTACTTAGAAGATGTTGACACATACCTGGCTACACCCTCCTTTCAGGGAGTTGTAGGCAGCAATAATGTTCCCCTCCAAGCCTCCTTTTCTCCAGGCTAAACAACCCCAACTCACTCAGCTGCTTGTGCTCTAGACCCTCTTCCATCTTTGTTACCCTTCTTTGGGCACGCTTCACTGCCTAGGTGTCTTTCTTGTAGTGAAGGGCCCAAAACTCACCCATGATAATGGCTCTCCCAGGTTTAGTGCCAGAGGAGTTTGGCCTAGAAGCAGTAATAAGCTTTACTGTGGCCCCAAGAGCACAGTTTGTATGGCACTCAATTCCAGCTAAAAAAAAAGAGGTGTCTTGCTTTGCTAGCCTCCAGGATTCTGCTGTCTTCCCTCTCCTGATAGTGCTTCATCATCAACAGCATTTAATCATCAACTGCCTGGGCACCTTCCCCTCTGTCACAGACAAGAAGGCAACTTTTCACTCTGAGAGCCTGTGAGAAAGCCCTTATTGTCTTATTGTTCCCCTGCTTGTTTTTACCTACCTATCCTCCAGATGGAGGTGATGGATTACAGCTGTTACTTGTCTGGTTTTTGCCTCAAGGCTGTAGCAGAGGCAAGTATTAAAGGTAATAAGTTCAAGGTCTATGAATGTGATGTTTCACAAAGCTGTCTGTAACATCTTAAATTTCAGTCCGAGTGATGTTAGAGATTGATTTATTCTCATTATTTTAAGGTAATTTTTGGGAGGCCTCCTACATTGAAATAGAAAATGCACTGCCTCATGCATTCATAATCAGAGAGGTAGTTTATAAAATGTAACTTGCACCCCTCACTGGTGCACAGTCTGCAAAAGTACAAGAAACTAGCCAAGAATTTGGCTCCATCTCAGGAAAAACTGAGATGTTTTTAGATAGCATTAATTATGTTGTGAAGTTAAGTATTTGGAATCAAGTGCTATTTAGAAATAGATTCTCTAGCTAGAACTCTGTAGTTTGGTAGTTTTAAGTCTTCGGTCCAGTGAGCAGTTATTTAATCATGATTGCTGCTTACTTTTTTTTTTTTTTTTTTTTTCCTTTTTGCTTCAGATTGCAGTTAAGAGTGTTCCCTCCTTCTTACTCTCCATCTCTGAAGATGTGTATGGTCTTGTTTATGGCAAAAGATCTTAAAAAGAGAGCATGTATTTAAATGAGAAGGTGGGACTGGAAGTGTGGCAGACTTTTTTTCTCCTGAAACATGCAAAGACTCTCACTGCCCTTTAGAAAGCAAACATGTGATTCTGCCTTTCCAAGGTGGAAAAATTACCTTGAAAGGGAGAAGTGGGACACAGGGCACAGATTCACTTAGATGTGCAGAGAGGCTGAGAACCTGACAGTTCTTGAGACCTCGCTCTGGCATTTCCCTGCTCCCTTTCTGGCAGCTGCCGCAGGGTATTTCATTGTAGTTTAATCAACTACCCTTCAGTAAAGTCCTTGGATCTTACAGGTGCTACTTCAGCGTTTTTGCCAATACTGATAGCAAAAAGGGGCCTTAGAAATGCATGACCCGCTGCCCTGGGATTCCTTCTTTATGGGAGAGCCTCCTGCATTGCAGAAAATCAGGTCTTTGAAGAGTGGCTGTCTAGTGGGGGATGAAAAGCATGTTTCAGAAATGTTTTAGGCAACTCTTTACAGAAGGAAGCTGTGTTAGACTGAGGCCTGAGGCTGTGTATTTGGTCAAGGTACTGCAACACAATCTTTTTTATCTTTCATCCCTTTTACCATAGCCTTTGCAGCAGTAATGCTCGGTTTCTTGGCAGCCAGAGAACTTAGTATATAAAAATCCTTTCTTCAGTTCAGATGTGAAGTGACCCTCTTCCTGCAGTAGATACTGCTTTATCAAGGGTCAGATATGTTCTTAAGGAGATTTTTTATATCTTACAAAGGAATGAGAGGGGGAGGACAAGGACAATTGGGGAAAATTAAGTGAGAAGCAGTCAGTTTTCCAAATGGTTCTTGAGCAAGCAGCAGTTAGTATTGAGCATACTGACTTACTTGTTATCTCAGTGCTCTTGCTTTCCATAAACAAGACTTTATTTTGATATACATATTTGGATAATATTAAAAGAATTCAGGGAATCCTGTCAAGTTTCCATAAGAGTTTTGCTTGAGGAATGGAGAATGGGATTTATGACATTTTTCACGCTAAATCATGAGTATCAGTAGTGATTCCAGGAATTAAATAGGAACTATAACATCAAGATTACAACAGCTTACTGAACTCTATGCAGGGACAGTTGAGCTAGTTTCACAATATGTAAAAAAATAATTGGCAAAACCACCACTTTTTATGACCTGATTACTGGCCTGAGCTCTTGCATGTGCTCCAGCCATCATAAGTTAACCAAAAACTCTGTTTCCTACCCTGGGCTGCTAAGTAAATAAACATGGAAATAGTGACATATGTTCTCCATCTGCACAGTCATGTGCTATATCTTCAGTGCTCAGAAATGCTACTTGAGTATAATCACTGTTGTTGAAAAGTACATTTAATGATAAAAATAAGGGATGTGGAAAAGAGGCCAAGTTTGGCACCTAATGCAGTAGTGACAGTTTATTGAGGGTCTGGCAGAAATAGCTTCTCTTTCCTGTTTATAATAACTTTTACTTGCTGCATTCCCCATCTGTGATTGAACACTGGAACTACTCTGATCTGCAGAGGAGGGAGACAGAAATAGGTATCTGGCTTTTTTAGTTAGGGTTTTTTTGGGTTTGGTGTTTTTTTTGGTTGTTGTTGTGTTTTAAGTCCAGGATCATATGCACCAGAAGCTATTGGGAATGAGTGTTGAAGGCAACAGCAGAAAAGGAGTATTTCACATTAGATTAGTAAAATTATTCAGGAACATATAGGGCTCTGTTAATATTTTACCAGAGAGAAAATTCACAATTTTTTCTATCAATGAGAATGAGAAAATCTGAGAATGTACAGTTTCTTGACTATTCCTGGACTCCCTACACAACTTGCTTTTCTCAGGAAAGCCAGTTTACTCATTGAGCTTGAGCAGAGAGTAATTTTTAGTTAAGTTATTGAATCCCAAGAATCACTGAACACAAAACTGTTCAGGTTGCTGAGTTGGTGAACATAGTGGAAATACATCTTGAATCACCAGACATGTTCTTCACTGCAGTAACCTATCATTGCTGTGAAGTTTGGGATGCATGCTTTGTCAGCTTCTAAACCCTTCTCCCTTATTTTGTTAAATTGAGCAGTCCCAGGAGAAGGTGATGTGTTGAGTTAGCTGTAACATGAGACTCTTGCTCCTTGCTTCTGGAAGAAAGTGCTGGCTAGATTGTGGTAATTTCAGTGAGTCCCAGGGGTCGCAGGCAGTGGAGATTCTCACTTCTGTCCAGATTCCTCTGGGTGTAACACATTAGCTGCTAAAGAATGAGTTTTTTCATCCAAGCTCAGAGTTCTGTCTTGCCAAGTAGTCCCTCTTTCAAGCTTTGGATAAAGGAAGTCTATTTCTTGTTTCCCAGTGTGTGCCTCTAGCTCACAGAGCAGTTAGCTGAGCCGCATAGTCTGCAGTCCACTTTTCCACTCTGCCATAACTAATAGCCATCACTTGGGATGTGGCCGAGGGATAATTTTAGCCCTTTAGGCACCTAGTTGCTGATTATTTGTCCTTCTTGTTAGGGAGGTAGGTGATGGATTGGTGCAAATGTGTCCTTTTCTTTTCCTTCCCTTTTCCTTCTTGACCCACAACACTTTGTGAAAGGGTGAAACAACGAGTTACTTGATACATGATACAATGGTTAGACCAGGCCTAGAGAGCTCTGGGCTTCCAGTGCCTTCAGATGAGAGAGATACTTGATCTCTCAAACAGGTATTTGTTCAACGATGTGTAGCACAAATGAAACAAAATGTTTGAATTCTCTTTAGTGGAATTTTCTTTACATCACTGAGTCTGGTTTTTGGGTTTTTTAAAATTTGCTATTCTAAAAATGAGCATGCAACTTCACAGCAATGATACCAAACTGGCAAACAAGTGCAGCTAGTACAGGATGGCAAATCTCCTTTTCAGTGTTTATGCATTTAAATAGCAGGATGCTATCCAGGGCACTTAGAACAGTACTATTTAGAGTATCATGTGCTATCACATTAGCAGTGATCAAGGTTTGCTGAGGAATGTGTGTCTGTGATTATGATAAAGACCATGTCCAGAGAAGCCTACTGTATAGCAATGCTGTCCCCAGCAAAGCATTTTCACAATTTATTGTATTTCCCCTTTTGTATAAGGGTCTCACTCTGTATGAAGTTTTAGACCAAAAAACCCCCTTCACTCGCATGTAAATAAATTCATAAATAATCTTTATTTGCATAGCAAACTTAACAATATTAACTGAGTTAATTTCCCAGAAAGAATTTTTAGTAGTTTTGGAATTAGTTTTACACTTTTAACATGATAACTTCTAGAAATACATGCGGACATAAGGTCATAAATCAGTATTCGAGCTCTAAAAATCAGAAGTGCTGACATGAACCGATATCTGTAGTTGATAGGCATGTGTATATTTGAGCATCTCCTCCAATGTATCACCAAGGCTGGATTTTATGTCCATGCAAACAGCAAACCTGTACCTGTCTAAAATGCACCGAGACTTAAGCCCAAAGAGCTTCATCTCAATACCTGAATGTGACTTCTGTATGTAGATGTTGTACAAGTTGTCAGGATCTATCTTGTGATTTTGTAGTTTGAATGAAACATAGGTAGACTTCCTTTAAAGTTACGATACAGTGCATGGAATCGGGATTTGTTTTCCTTATTCTTAAGCAAGCCACATGCATTGAAACAAAAAGAGGAGTTACCTTCTGTGAAAGCACGCACAGTAATCTCTCCAGCACGACTGTACGACATGCAAATCGCGTCTCCCAGCCCTCCTTGCAGAGCCCGTGTGGCTCACCTGGGAGGGATCTGTGGGGGGCGCCTGTGGCGGCGCGCGGCGCTCACGCGGCCATAGCCAATCCCCGTGCAGCACTGCCTCCCGTAGGCGGGTTCAAAGCTCGCGCGGCCGGCTCTGATTGGCCGAGCCAGTTGCCACCCGGCTAGCTAGCCAATGGCTGCCCGCGTCCCCAACGGCCCGGGCCTGCTCGCCAACGGCCCAGACCGGTCGAGGTACGTAAAAAAGGTGGTTATATCATTAGTTATACGTCAGTTATGAAATTATAGTCACAATTATTTGTAACTGTGAGGCCTCCAGGCCAGCTGTTAGCCACCACAGGCACTCACCATGATTTTAACATGTAATAGTTGGTCTGCTTCTTAAAAAGAGTTTTAAAAGTGGGCATAAATGGGTTTCCTGTATGTCCTCAATGCTGCTGCCGTGACCAAGGAGAGTGTTTTGCGTTCAGTCATTGCTTTGCAGTAATCCTGCGTAAATGTGCCGGCTCCTAGCCTACCCAGAGATGCTCAGCATAGCCAGACCTCCCTGTGGAGAAGGTTCATCCTAATTTTACAAGCTGTGATGTCTCCTGGGTTTATATTCTTCAGGCAGGCAGATTGCTCTCCACATTGTGGATGCTTGCAGTACTAGGTTCAGATGCTCACCCTAGGACTGGATCTCCTTCCAGGCCACATCTTCTGCCCCATAGAAGGGGATCAAAGATACTCATTTTTATCAAGAAAAAGTTTTTTTCTTCCATAAGTTTGTTATGGCTGTTTGAAGTACTTAAAAATCTAGAGCTAAATCATCTCAAAGTGTCATAGGAAATTCTGCAGACTACTTGGCAGTGGAATATTTCAATTTTGCTGTCTGTAACCTCAACTGTAAGGTTTGAATGAACCATCCCCTATGTATCATGTAGAGACAGCTAAACTTCTGAATTGTTCCAGCCTGCTGCCTTTACTTGAGAGGAAATCTGTAGAACTACTAAGGAGATGGAGGAAAATATATCAAATAGGAACACAGACATCTAGCTTGTTAAATTGCTAATCATGTTGCTTTGAGAAGGGTGCTTAAAAAATACTGACAAAGCAGATGGATGAGCAGGTTCAATGCCATCTGAAATTAATGCAGAGCACATACTGAGGATAATAGGAGATATTAAAGAGCTGGAGAACATGCTATGACTTAGAAATGTTTCCCTGATCGCTACAAAAAAGGCAAGCTCAGGGTTTTCCTTTGCAGTCTTTGTTACAAGTCATACATGTCAAATGTTCAACTAAAAAAGCCATTTCTTTGCCTGTTTGTAATCCTAGCATGCTCCTGCCTTGTTTCTTTGTTTATTTAGTTTTAGTTTGGGGGGGGGGGTTCATTTGTTTATTTGGTTTTGGGGGTTTTTTGGGGTTTTTGGGGGTTTTTTTGGTAGCATCATACATGTTGCAAACTGCAGAAAGGTGGATCACTGTATCTGCCAAAAGTTTAGATTTGTGTTTCCTTATCTTTCTAAAGGCATTTCATAATCACAATGCGAGCAACCTGACAAACCTACCATATAGAAGTTCTTAAGAAAAAACACCTTCGTAGATAATAAATGTGACAAAAAAAGCTGTAATACCTGGAAGTAATCTCTACAACAGAGACCCATCAAGTGGAAAGTCTTAGAGAAGCAAGCATAAAGACCTCCATGCACAGGTCCAGTAAAATATACTTTAGAGGCAGTGATGTCTGTAATCCTGCTGGCCCAAATTGAGAATGTCTCATAAAATGGTTACAGCAAGAGCCAAGAGATGTCACACGTGAAATACACGGAGATGGCAGAGGGCTGGGGAGTTCCATGCAGCTGTGGCCTCCCATGTTATTCACGTTCTTCCATTGCAGAGGTCACTCACACTTGAAGTGTGCAGCAGCAGCAGAAGGGGTTTTGGAAGCAGGAGGGAGTTTGAGCAACACTGTACGCTAGTACTGTGGGACATCCCAAACTCATCTTCTGCTGCAGCAGTAAGTACAAAGGTGTCAGGAAGTCTTTGACTGCTTGTTGTGAAATGAGGCTCTCCATTTCATACCATGACACCATGGCTTGTCCTTGTAAAGTGCATTTTATCTGGCAGGCTGTTGTCAAAAGAAGTTCATAATAGCCCCTTGTTCCTACTGCTGCTTCCAAGCAAGACTGTCTTGGCCCTTAGACAAATCTGACCATGCAGTCCTTTGTCGTGTTGAGAGATGCAGATATGAAAGCAGAAAGATGTAGCATGATACTGTACTGTAATTTCTCCGTAGATCCTTAATTATTGAAGTTTTAATTCCTATTTCGTAAAATAACTAAGTTTTATAGTCAGGCCTATTCATGGTGGCAAATTTAAAACATGACTAAGGGCAAATACAGCTACCAGAGCACTTCTTTCACACACATGAAGGTTACAGTGACAACTTTTTTTTTTCCCCACTGTTGCCAAGGCATAGCAATCATGGGTGAAGTAAATGAGTGGAAGGGAGAACCCACAGTTTCAGACTCCAGATCTCCAAAGACATAAATGTGAGTTAATTTGAGGTTTTGGTTGTGGATCTTCCACATAACTTCCAAGAAATTACTAGAAATACAAGGAAGCATATGTCAGGTCTATGATCTGCACAACTGAAAATCTCCACATCCAGTGTTTGGAGATTCTGTAACCTATGGGTTTCATCATTTTTAGTGGGCACCAGGAAACCAAGTAAGAACAGGTATTCATGGTGTACTGCAATTCTGGGACAGATCTGTTGAGTACCTATCCACGCAGTCAATGTCATAAAAATAATTACTGTGTCATAAACACAACTCGATTAAATGGCAAACTAGGTTTTCTTTCCTCATTGAAGATGTTTAGAGGCTGCCTTATAAGGACTATTGGAGATTTGCATCAACATGTCATTTCCTTTAGGCTTTGCACTTTTAGGGAGAAAATGAGAGTTATAGACTACAGTCATCAGAGTAGCTGTGTATCAATAGAGCTCAGGCTGATGCAGAAGGGAGCAGGATATTGCCTAGCTGATTCCTGCCATATCCCACAAAAGATAATCCTTAATCAGATCCTTCATTAGCATAAAGTGTGGAAAAATGATTCATGCCAGGGATTACTTAGTAAAGGTAGTTAGTGGGAGAAATTATGCATTGAAGAAAAATACAAAATCCCTCAAATTAATCTTTGAAATGTGTGGAGTTTGAGTCTTCTCTCTCTTAACACTGGGGTAATTGAAGAATAATTCCATTTTGGTGACTTAGAGCACTAGACTTGTTGGAGAGGAAACTGAGTTTGCCTGCTTTCCCAGGATTTTAAAAGTTTTACATTTTTAAGGCAGAAATGTTTATCCTTAAAATTTATACTTGTAATTTAGAGGAAGAATTGTGATCCCATGTTACAGAGTAGAAGAAACTTTTGTTCCATGATTTCCACCTGTATAAGTCCAGACTGAAATCTTTATGCCATTGTAGGGGTTCAGTGTTAGTTGGCTTAACTTTGCCAATGGCTTTAGTATTTGTGGTTTTAAAAAAGCCAAACTGGATAATGCATATTAATTGTTTGGTGAATCTCTGAAATAAACCCTTGTTTTTGTTGTCACTTTTACAATATTAAATTCTTGAGTGAAGATTAAAATGTCAGTTAGTTCATAATTGTAGGAAGGCCAAACAGAATTCCTACTGAATTTGGAAGTCTGTTCTCTAATTTTTTAGTGACCTTTTGTAGCATTCCATGATCATTGTTTAGCTTCAAACAACATATAGTTGTGCTGTCAGTATGGTTAGTTGACTGAAATGTTTTTATCTCTGCCCTGTGGGTCTTTATTTCTAGCAAACCCCTTTCATATTTCTTTTTCTAGTGATTTCTTTTCTATGTGCAACTTAAGTATAAGTAAGAAAGTGCATTCCATGGTGGCCCAACATGTCATCAAACCCAGTAATGTTCAAAACCAGAAGAGATGTGCTCGATTTTCTTACAATTTTTCAGTTAGTTATATGTCCTAGAAGAAGATATGTGAGGTGGAAAATGCACCAGGCGTGCTGAAGTAATCATGTATTACTTCATTATCATTTCTGGTCAGAAAGTTATTGCACTGTCATTACTACAGATAATAGAATCTGCATGTGAATTGTTGATTAATATCTACCATTTTATGAAAGCAGGTTGTTGATGACAACTTCAATATGAGCTGGTTTTTTGTGCTTGGGGAATTTGGGCCCTGTGCTTGTTTGAGTTAGCACATTAATCCCTGCTTCCAGATATCCTCTAACAAAGAGGTAATCCTCTGGTGTAGCTCAGTGTTCACTATTCTAGTCTCAAGAGGAAAATTTATGTTAAACAAAAAGCATTTCCTTGCTCCTCCCCTCGCTTCTGGGCAGAGAACAACAATGGTTCACATATAGAAATTCACATCTTTTGTTGAGGAAATCATGTATGCAACATGCACATGAGTTTCCTCTCTTTAAAGACTGATACTGTTGAAATTGCTTTCCCATTTTTAAATTCTTGCCTCTTTTTGTCATTCTCGACAGTGCCAAATTGGTGCTTATTTACACTGGGGTTTATTCACACACTGTTTTGAGGTTTTTTACACCCTGACATTTCTGGTAAGGGGAAGCAGAACTTGAAAAAAAATGTAGTTGTTTTTACAGATTAGCACCAAAGAATATGAACTTTCCCTGTAGTCAGTTTTTTGCCAGTACAAAGTTGGTGAATGCATACAGGTGACTAGAATGAAATTTGGCACTGCTTGATCCTGGAAGATTCCTGACTGTATGATCAGTCACGGATTGAGCTACATGTGCTCTTCAGATGTGCCTGCCCCTTAAGCTCTGGCTTAGCTTTGAATCCATCACTGAGTTTAGACTTGGGTCATGCTGTAGTGCTGGCTGGGAAGGGTCTGCAGTCTAGCTGGGTCAAGTGTGGACAGTCTAGAGCAGATGGCCAGGGCTCTGCTCATCCACAGCTGATTTTGGATGGTTTTAATGTGAGTTGTGGCTAACCTCTGTGACTGTTATGGAAATGCACAGTGTGCTTATGCTCTATTCTTAAACCATCTTTTTGACATCTCATACACTTGGAAATATCTTTGTAAGCCAGTGCTTTCTGGCAAAGATTCTGAAGGAAGCTTGTGTGGAGTTTGTATTTTGAATATATCTATATGTCTAGGGCATATGTGGGATCAATGAGCAGGGATTCAGACTTGTAAAATTCCACATAAAATGCCAAGTTAGGATATAGTTCTACTTCCTGTAAAGGCAGTAGATAAGCATTTGTAGCATACAAAAAGAATGAGGACATTTGGGAAAGCATGTTTTTCTCGTAGAGACATTAATAACTATTTTAGCAGTGTTATTTACCTCCTGCTGCTTGACTGGAAAGAGCAAATTGTAAGTGTGATTTCAGAATTAGTCATTTTCTTCAAAGCCAGACTGATTCAAAGCTCTAAGCAAATTATTGGGTTTATTGTTAAAAATGCTCATATCATAGAAAGGGTGATTACTTTTATCCCATAGTTCTCAAAACTGAAAGAGAAAATTGCTGCTGTTTTTTTATTTAAGGCGAGGTTGAAAGGAAGAGAGAAATTAGGTTGGGGGTTTGTTGGTTTATGGAGGGAGGGGATTTTTTGGAATGAAACATCTAGTTTAGATGTCATTTTATGTGCCATACATGGGAAAAAAAGAGACTAATTTACTTCAACTGGCATATGGAGGGCAGCTCTGCCATAGAGCAGGTCCCCTGTGAAGCTTAATTTTCACTCTTTCCTGTCTCCTCTTGGATGCACTTCATTGCTTTGTCCTGGATACAGTTTTTAAAAGGATGCACAGAGACCTTCACGAAGTGCCAGATGGAAATATTTCAGAGATTTCAGAGTAATGCCTCTGATACTCTGATCATCTAAAGCAGGAGAGAATATTTCAGAGACATGTGATGTCCAAGATAGGAATTTCTGTACTGAACAAAAGAAAGAAGCAGTAGAAGTCCAAGAGGATTGTCTTGGATGGGAAGAACAAGTGAAAAGGTATTTTTTTCCCCCAATACTTTTCTGAAAATCCCAAAACAAAAATTAAAAACTCCCATATCTAAATCTGATTGGATTTTTCTGCCCTATTTCCTTCCTGAAATCCTTTACTTTGTACTTACATCCCTTACTGAGTAGGCATTGGCATTGTCTCCTTAAAAGTGCATTTAAAATACAAATTTGTGAATCCAATTTCAGCACCCAAAATTGCCTCTTAACTGGAAGCCACTCAGTTGCTTTCTTCAAAAAAAAAAAACACAAAGTTTTCTGAAAAACCAACAAAAGTATTTTCTCTGGAAGGTATCCAAAAATCATCCTCCTTCTGTAAAGTGCCACCTGTTCATATTAGCTGATTTTTGGAGAAGTATATTCCATAAAACTTGGCTTATAAATGTCAGTTCTCTCATGACAGGTGAGGAAGAAGGAGAATGGGTTTTCTTTTGCCTTTGTTTTTTGTTTTGTTTTGTTTTCTAGTTGCCTAGAAAGCTGTAGGTTCTCATTAGTAAGACAAGAAGCAGAGTATCTTAGCATCTAAGCCACAGAATAGATCGAGTTGGTCTTATACCTACCAAAGAGGTTGATGCTGCCAGAATGTCTGAATTCCAGGAAATACAGCTCCATAGGAGAGACCAGCTCCACAAGCAAGGCACACCTAACTGTGTGAGGAAGAAGTCACTTGAGCATGTTTATGGTTTTACAGTTCTTTATACCATTCAGAGCTACACCAAATGGTACAGATTGACTGAGGAGAGAATATGAGAGGCTCACCTGCAGTCTGAAGGAGAAACTGTGGCCATTTTGTTGACAGTTAAGTTAATGGACTGAGAGTTTTTTGGCTGGGTTTCAGTGTTCCAATTGCATAACCTTCTCAGAATATTTCCTTAAATTTTCATTAGTAGTTACATTTTTCAGTACAAGTGTCTTTGTGTTCTGTTTCAAGTGACAATCGGGTCAATCAAAATTTCACCTGTTGATTAGTCACTCCCCTAATTTACATGTTTTGTGAAAGAAACAGGTGATTTCCTGAAGAATAGAATTCAAGGCAGAGAGCAGTAAGACTCAGAACTGTCATGCCCATCTGAAGTTCTCTGGCAAGAGGTGCCTTTTACCTATGCATTTTCCCTGCCTTAGAAAACATCACCTGAATGTTTTTAAAGCTTGTATGTGTAGGTGTACAGAATTAAAAATATGAAATGCAATATAAATTAGTGCAAAGGCTTCAAGGAGTAGTTGCTTTGATTAATTCCTTCATTGTTTGTGCCTCTCACATCTTAGCACATCTAGTATAGGGATCATATATCTCTCATAACCATAATACGTAAATCAAAGGCAGGGCGTTTTACTGGCTTGTATTAGCTTTTTTACTATGAATCTGTATGCATTAAACATCTCTGTAGTTTTGAATGGCCAGGATTAAGTCTGAATTAGTATTTTACACTTATGAATCAAGAATGTCTTCATAAGGTCTGCTTAGGTTTTGTCAGTGAAAATCTCGTGTGTCTTCTGGGACTGGGCTTCTTTTCAAGATGATTAATCATGGACTTAATGTCAGTCCCCAGACAGTTGCTATAGATAACTCCACTGAGGGTGGTAGGCATTAATTCAAACCTGTTAAGAACTCCGCAGTACTTTAAGTGGAGAATGCTCCTGCCATAAGTGACACTGAATATATAAATGAATAATGTAAAAAGAGTAAAGCAACACACCTGAAAAAATATGCTAGGTGAAAGGTGAATGTCCTGAATTCCTTTCTGTTTTCTTTTGCTGAAAGCTTGTCCACCAGGAACATACAAGCCTGAAGGTTCACCAGGTGGAATCAGCACTTGCATCTCATGTCCCGATGAGAATCATACTTCTCCACCAGGAAGTACCTCCCTTGAGGATTGCACGTGCCAGGAGGGATATCATGCTGTAGGACAAACCTGTGAAGGTAAGTGTTTCCATCCAGAAACAGAATATCCCCAGAATGCACAATGCAGTGGTGGGACAATTTTTTAAGGTGGTTTTGTGTTGTAAGAGACATGTCAAGTTGCATGCAAGATGTTCTCTGTCATTCCAAACCAGCAAAAATTCTAAGGTGCAAGCTGAGTTAGAAATTTTAAAAGGTTGTTTTCCTTCAGTGGCCTATTGCAGTCCAGCTTATAACCACTTTGTTGTGGTTGTTTAATTATTTAGTTGTTCACTGCCCTGAGCTGAAGCCCCCTGAAAATGGTCACTTTGTCCAGAATGTCTGCAACAATTACTTCAATGCTGCCTGTGGAATCCGATGCAAAGCAGGATTTGATCTTGTGGGAAGCAGCATCCGGCTTTGTCAACCAAATGGGCAGTGGTCTGGATCAGAGGCTACTTGCAGAGGTATGTGTTTGAAAAGTATTTTTTCTGTTGTTAGTTCTTACCAGTGGTTTTCTTTACTCGCTACATGGTCAGGTGTGCAGATCTGATCCTGTTAGCCTTGTGTGAAAGAGAGTTCCAAAGGTTGGCTGCCACCCCAACCACTCTGTTTCCTTCCTTTCTAAAATGGAAAGAGTACTTCTACAACAGAAAAAGCAGAACAAGATTTACTAGATGGACAGTCTTTTGCAAGTGAATATACAATCTCCTTCCTTAAACATCTCTTCACCTCTGTCTACCTAATTTCTATGAATTTTTGTATCTACACTGTATAAATCCAGTGAACCTACTGTTTTTAAGTTTTTAAGTATGTAACAAGACCTTACCACCTGGCTGTTCTAGATCATCCACCACACTCTCAGCATAGAAGGGTGTGGGTGTTGGGAGATATTAGCCATGGAAGAATTCCATTTTGCTTTCTTACAATTTCTTCTTACCAAAAGTAGGAAAGCCTTGGACTTGAGCTGGGTCTTCAGAAGAATTTTGAGTGGAATTTCAATAGGGAATGACTGACAATACCCTAGAAGTTCTCTATAAGAGAATGTCAGCCAGAAGTAAACAAAAGGAGTGAAAGGGAGGAGACACAAGAAAGAGCATCCTGAAAAACATTATTTCTGGATTTTCTGATAGGAACAGAGTTTTGTTTTGCTACAACAAAACTGCCCGAGTTTGGGGTTTTGATCATTTAGAATGAAAACTGCCATCCCATGCCTGTATATCTGCTTGGTATGTCTTCCAAGGAGAGAATGAAAAAAAAATAAACCAGGTAGAAGCTCATATCTCCTCAACAGCCACAAGATGTAGTTCAGCATGTTTTATTTGACTTGAATGCCCTTGACATTAGTGCACTGCACTGGAAGCTAGTAAATAAAAAACCATCAGCTCATTCTGTAGTTCTTGTCCTGGCCTTGTGTTCAGGGAAAAAGGCAGGATTGATTTTTGGAGGAATTAGCACTTTATGACAGTACAGCAAACACTACAGCCCTGAAGAAACAGCAACTTATGATTCTGAAAGGAGAAATCTGAGCTAGAGGCTCTCAGGACATTCTTCATATAGCAGTTTACTTCAGCTTAGATTTATACGAACTTTCTTCAAATAATCCCAGAAACCCTAGGTTTCCTTTTTAGCTTCCAGTGACAGGAGGAGAAGGTTTCAATAGAAAATAAATTGCTGTCCGGTACTATGAGGGTATCTTGAGTAGCAGGACTTGGAGCTGTGGATTTTCCAGCAGTCAAAATTTAGACTGAAGATGCATGCTGCTTCAGGCAGACTGGGGTACTGGGAAAGAGCAGCCTCTGTCAAAGCTTCTGTCATACAGGCACCTTTTGTGCAAAAAATCTGGGAAAAGTTGCAGTCAGCCACAAAAAAAGGGATCCTTCATCTTCTCTTTCACAGAGTAGTGGAAGATTCTAGTACTTGAATTTTTGGAGCATTTAAAGGAATTCGCCTATTTGGTGTTGGGGTGTGATCTTTCCTTAACAGGGAATTTGGAAGGTAAGGGAAAAGTCTTCATCAAGATACTGTTTTGATATTGAGCTAGTATCCTTTGAAGCATTGGAAGGATATACTTTTGCTTTGTTTGTTCCATTGTCCATCATACAGAAGACTTCCAATCAAAAAAAAAAAAAATTAAAAATTTAAAAATCCCACTGTTACATGTGCTGGATCTGCTAGTCTTGATTCACTCAGACTGTGAAAGGGAGCAAGATCAAAGGCATGGTTTATAGCTGTCTTGTTAATCCCAAGAGTATTTTATCACATAAATTAGGAAGAGGGGAGTGAAGGAAAATCCCTTCCACTGCTTTGGATTTTGACATTAAATACTCCTCAGTTCTTTTGCTAGCTAAACTCTGCTGTGCTATTAGAAAGTGATTATTGCAGTCATATGTCATGCAATTAACAGTGACCCAGGAAAAAAACAACTGCAAACCATATATTTAATCCAGAAAAAAAATTAAACAAAACCCCAGAGCAAGCAGAATATACTTTCATTGTTGCTGTTTTCACAGGCTTTATGGAAATGGTCGTGGAAAATGTGTTATTGGTAAAAGGATGGGTTGGTGTTTAATGCTCGGAACCATGGCTAAGGTAACATGGGCTCAGGTGGAGGTTCCTGCCAGAGCCATGATGAGACACGGGTTAATCGTGAACATTGAAAAACTTGAGGAGGCAAGAGCACTACAGCTGTGTAGTCCTTCCAGAAGAAATGGCTAGACAGGAGGTAGTGAAGGGACTGCCTTCTCTGTAGGCACATTCACATTGACAGGAGCCTCCTCAGTGCTCTTAATTCATTCAGGCTTCCTAAGTAGTAGAGTGTGGTAGAATTTGCTTCTTTCTACTGCAGATTGGGTATTTCTACTTCTGTAGAAACCTTAAAAGAGCAAGCCTACTTTCTTGTGGATAAAGCACGTAAGATTCAGCTGTAAATGTTTTTCTTACTCCCCCTACTAGAGTTAAGATACAGCATTTTCTGAAGGTGCTCTGAAGGTCTGAGTGCCTCACAAAATGAGCATTTCAAGATTGTTTTTAAATACACTTCCTAAAGAATGCCTGTGTATATGCAAGCACAAGAGTAGTAATACCTTCAGAGTGTAAACATGAGACAGTGGTAATATAAAGATATATTAGGTATATCTGGATGGCTTATTTTCCTTCTTTCTTATCCCATATACATAGATTTTGCTGCTTTTTTTCCACTTAGGTGCCGCTATAGCTGTTAAAAGAAAAAAAAACATTATTTAGCATGTGTTGTTTGTAGCTTTCAGGGGCTGCATAGTTACTGTAATTATAGAGCTGGCTTGCATTTGAAGCAGCATTCAGACTACATGCCCATTAATTAGTTTGAGGTGTCTAGTGGTGTCCACTTGTGTGCAGAGTAAACAATTACTGGAGAAAGGAGAGGTTGCTAAGTTGGTTTCTCTTCGAGTCCATTTGTAGAGGAGATTGCATTTTGCCTCCTACCTGGTAGGAGCAAGATTAGGTTAATTGGTAAAATCAGCTTCCCAAATCACAGCAGAGAAGCAGCTCTCTGAAACCACCCGTCACCAGAGGTTGCCCTCCTGCCAGCAAGGTAAACAGAAGCTGTAGAAAACAATCAAGTAAGGACAGAGTTCCTCTTGTGAGGAAGGGATGAGAGGCTGGGAGATCTGGAGCTGTTTAGCCTGGTGAGAGGGGATCCTGTCAATGTATGTAAGTATCTGAAGAGGAGGGACCCAGGCTCTTCTTGGTGGTGCCAAGCAATAGAACAAGAGGCAATGGGCAGAAACTAATGCACAGCAAGTTCCACCTGAGTATAAGAAATAACTTCTTTACAGTGAGAGTTGCATGAGCACTGGAATAGGCCATCCAGAGAGGCTGTGGAGTCACCCTCACAAGAGATATTCAAAACTGTCTGGACGCAACCCTGTACAATGTGCTCTAGGATGACCAATGTAGAGCAGACAGGTTGAACTAGGTATGCTCCAGTGGCCTCTTCAAACCATAGTCATTCTGTGAGTTTAAGGAACTTCAGTCTTCTTGGTTATATTTTTGAGCAATCACACTTTTTGCCCTTCTGTGTTTTTATCCCTCTTTCGAACATACTGAACAGTATCTCCCAACTTCAGCTGAGATCAGTTTTAAATCAGTTTTCTACTCATTTTGGAATGTCAATAGCTGGATATTGGTGTATCATCATCGTCCCATACTCATGTCCAGACAGTAGGTGTGCACAAGCTTAGCTACTTGAGGGACCCAAAGGCCAGGCAGTGTGTATGTAGTTCAGAGTTTTGTCTGGAGGGGATCAAGGACACAAATGCTGGAGCATGACATCCTAGCTGAAAAGGATCTGCACTGAAAAGGCAGTACAAAGGAAAGAGGTCCTACTATAAAATCTTGGGTTATAACACTGAAACATAAGAACATAAACTCAGGTCATACCTTTGCTTCTTTTTTCTTACTACAATCATTCATCTCTTCTGGGATCAATCTTTATTACAGAGTAGCTGTGTGCTAGATTGCAGCATCAGGATTCAGTAGTGAAACCATAAGACAATCTGATGATCACTCTTCACTTCGCTGCTTCCCTTTCTGCATACACATCCTGCACAGGACTGCATTCTCCTTGGTAGCATGCTGCTTTCAGTGTTTGCAAGACATTACAGGACAAGAGCCTCTGTCTGTGCTGAGAATCAGCCAGGACTGTCTCATCTCCATGCCTGATGCATGAAAAGGTCTCTTTTGTCTCAGCAAGAACCTGATTTGTTCCTTTTCATCTCATGGACCTGGTATACAAGCCGTATAAATGGCTTGTGTTCCTTCCTCCTCTCTGTCTCCTCCAGCATGCTGAGCATCTTCTCTTCTGATTTGCTGAGGCTCACACCTGTCTGTATTCTGTGAATACAGTCCAGAGTGCCTGAGAAAATTCCTGAGAACGAGGACGTTGTTGTCCAACCTGTTCATAAGCTCTTAGCCTGTTCCCTAGTATGTACTCAGCCCATACCAGCCTGACAGTTCGAAATCCCCCCAATAATTCTCAGACATTGTTGCAGACTATAAACTCCCAAGAATACACAATTTTTCACAGGATTTCATTTGCCTGCAGCTGTCCTCTTCTGAAGGCTGATAGACAGTACCAGCTCAGGCCGCACACCGTGTACCAGATGCACAGTTAGTTTGTCAGTTTGAACTTATGTAAATACCTAGGTGAGCCTGGAAGTGTGTGCCCAACCTCATACATTGGTTGGGCACTCATTCATTGTAAGAGTCTTTCAGGAAGAGGAAGGTATCAAGCCTTTGAAAAAATCTACTCTAGCTAGCTCTATTCCCTAAATGTGTACAAACTACTGTAACTAATGTACAAGACAGTATCTTTCCTACCTCTGAAAAACTGGGCAAAGTAGTGTAACTCCACTGATACTGAGTGCTGAGAGTGAACTGGTGTTCTTTTCCCTTTGCAGTTCGAACATGTCCCAGACTTCGGCCTCCTCAAAACGGACACATTAATTGTTCAACAGCTGATATTTCCTACAAGACGGTATGTTTTGTGACCTGCAATGAAGGCTATGAAGTTGAAGGAAACAGCAAACTCACCTGCCAGGGAACCTCTCAGTGGGATTCAAAGGAGCCAAAGTGTGTGGGTAGGTATCCGATCTAACTCTGTTCATGTTAAGAGTACAGCCTTTTCTGATCTGCTGTCACAGGTGAGAAATTCTTCATATTTTAATAACTGGTGAGGCTAGAATATGAATGAGAATTTGTCTATGGATGTTTTATACAGGTCTTAGAAGCTGGGGAAGGGCAAAGGAATTTGTAAATGGAGGAAGTGGACAGATAATCATTTAAATACCGCGTGGACTGCTGATTACTGGAAGGTTGTTGTATCTCGTTAGTGTCAAACACTGTCACACAGTGTGTTGCAAGAAACATGGAAGCGGTAGGTCTAGGGATTAAATATGACAACCAGCAGTTTGAGTTATCATCATAAAGCTAAAGTTGATCTGCAGGCAAGGATTAGCTTATGTTATCTAGGCGCTGTGAGTGCCAACTAAAGGTGCAGCAGTTGTCACTTTTGCTGGATTCACAGCAAGGAAATAAGAGTTTACACAAGTTAGGAACTAAGCACCTCTGAGTCAGGATTCAGAGGTCACACCAGCTCTGCAGGGATAGGTAAGGCATGTATTGCTGTTCCAGAAATAAAAGACTGTATATTTCAGAATTATCTGTTTAGGACTAGTGACAGGTATTGAATTAACTTTGAAAAGTAAGATGATGAAATACAGTTGAAACACTTCCAAGCATAGACTGAAGAAAAAAAAAGAAAGGCACAAATCTAAAGTCCAGCAATCCAGAAGTTGATCCAGTGCTGACTAAAGTCAGGGTGAAGCATATGTCACCTGAATCTAGCAAATGCAGTGCCAGTAGGGTGACTTCACTTGAAACTGGCTATTTCTTTAGTGTTTTGTTGCAGTCTTAAAAATGTGGACTTTGTGTGAAACAAGCATAAATTTCTAGCTGTAAGTACATTCTCTAAAATTATGAAAATAATCCACAAGAATTAATTTAACAAGACAGTTTGCTAAGAGATCCTAATCTTTCTTCTGTTAAAATCAGTGGAAAAACTTCAATTAACTTCAAAAGGAAGGGACCCTGAAATCCGGTTGGAATATTATAATTAGAAGATTAACCATATTCATCAGTTGAATTCATCCTTCCTAGCTTAGCATTTTGATTAATAAAATCCAGCTCTACTCTCTATCAGAAGATTTCTTCACACCATGCAATATTGCCTCCATTCCTGGATTACCCGTGGCAATATCTTATTTTTGCTGAGTCTGAAAAATTTAGTGAGAAAGTTACCTTTGATTGTCAGAAAGGAAAGAGTGTTAGCTAGGAAGCGTCTCTGTTGCTTCTTGTTGTGACTGGTGTTTAGAGCAACCTTGCTGAAATTCTGGTTCAACATAAATGTGTGGAGTTTTATTCAGGGAAAGGTGCAAATCTGAATGATACAATATCCTCCTATTGAAGCTACCCTTTGTACCCATTTTCTGAATGATCGTCGTTGTCATGGAGATATTGTCTGTTTATTTTTAGTCCAAATAGCTCCTATTACTTATTATTTACAATCTGCTATATAAAAGCTACTGGAAATCCTGCTGGATTTAGGCACTGGCAATTGATAATTTATTAATTTCATATCCTTCTGTTAGAAAACTGTAATGGAGTTGTCTTCAGTCTGTTGCCTTGAAACAGATTTCTTGGACCTCAGGGCATCCTTCTGGCTGGTTTTCTAAATGCTTTTCAGTTTGATTACTGATCAGTGCAAAGTTTGCCATATTTGCAAGTTAGCTTACTGAGACTGTACCACGTGTGGAACCATAACTGACACTGTACCATAACATTTCCTGGATTGTTTACAGTCACTTCTGTGGGGTCTGTTGTCATGCATATCTTTTCCGAGACTGGAAGGCACTGCAAGTTTGGATATTACGTTTGTTTTAAATTCCTGTCTTTTTCATTAAAGATTTTGTTAGCAATGAGCTACTTCTGAGGAGGCTACATATATTTTATAGGTGCTTAAAGACAAACAAAATACCTGCTGAAAAGGGAAACTTTGTCATTTGTCCAGTTTGGGAGGGAAAAAAACAAAATCAGGAAAGTTCCATAGTTACGTTCTTGTATTTCCTACTCATTGGCAAAAGGTTAATATCAATCACTTCAAAATTAATAAATTTTGCAAGATGCTTTTCTCCTTCCTTTGTTCAAAGGTTAGTGAAGTAAAAATACAAAGGACATCCAGGGTGTTGATGCCATCTAGCGTTGAAAGAATTACTAGTTCACGCTTCTGATTGCAGCTGGCCGGTTTTTCCTGAAACAGTCTTGGCAAAGGGATTGAGGGAAGGAAGCATGATTTGCTTTGCAGTCTTCTTATTTGTCAAGTTCCTTTTGATATTGAGAATTATAATATAATGTTGTGTTTTATCACAGGTGGTTGCAGGCGAAAGCAGGTTCTTTTGTCTCCTTAGAAATACTCCTTTGCTATTAATTCCCAATTGATATAACTAATGTCATGGATATCCCTCTAACCTTAATGAATTCCAGACTTTTGGACCAGCTTGATCAAATTCTGGAGTTGAGCACAGATTCAAAAATCTATACAGTACTATTACAGTTTCTTTTCCCGGTAAAAACCTGTCCTACTTAAGAGAAATTCCCTTGTGCTAGATATATCAAATTTTATCCTGATTTTTGTCAGACATTTCAGGATTGTGCTGTAGTTGGATTTTTCTAGTGTAGCTGGATGTGTCTAAAGCAGGAGGCCCAGCTGGTTTTGCTTCCCAGAGAGCAGCAACTTTCTCTGCTTTTCATGCTTACATGTTTCACAGTTTCTCTACTTCTTCCCAGAGTAATATACATTTTAATGCTTTAAGCTTGCATCTACAAATATTTTTTTTTTTTTAATTTTGTGATCTTTTTGCTATTTGTCAGTTACCTTCATGTGGTGAGCAACCAAAACTTAGCATTTGGATTTTTTTTTCCTGATGGTGTTGTTCCACTTTGCAGAGCCAATAGTATCTGCCTGTATACAAATGTGTTAGAAGTATTTATGACCTGTGCATCCTATTGAAATGCAGTTATTAATTACTTGGGCTTATAAATATTTCAGCATTGAGGGTTTAAATTTCAGGAAATACACAGAATGCTTAGAATCGTTAAATTTGTTTCATGCATAAAAACCAGTTTTCAGTTACTTGCTGCGTGTTTTGGGAAAGGAGAGGAGAGAAAAGGAGTGTGTTTTGAATGTGAATCACTTTTCTGTCACTAAACCACTCTAAGAGCTCAGTAGAGTTTCCCTTCTGTGTAGCTGGGTTGGGTTGGTTTTTGTGTTCTCTCGGCGCAAAGACCTGTCTGATTTCTACACTGATAAGTTATAAAGAGTTACAAGTCTTCTCATCAGCTCTGAATAAGGAAGCATTTTTCTTTCTATTATCTGTAAGAAACAATACTGAAAGTGTACTAACTGCATTCATGAGATGCCCCGTTTTGCCCTCTTTTTTAATGTCTCCATATTTGAAGTAAAAATAACATTCTTAAAAACAAACAGCTTAAGCATTAAACAAATCTTTTGTGAACCTGTTTAAATACATCATTGTTTTTACTTTGATGCCAATGGTCTTCAGGATTTTTAGTGAACTTTAGCAATAAAATAATTCAAAACTTCCATTTTAACTTCTTCAAGCGGCCATCAACCCTTCCTGCTTTTACAGAGCTCAGCTGCCTTCCTATGGTCACTCTTAGTCTTTCCAGCTGTTTTGAATACAGAGAAGACCAAGTCCAATTTCATTTGGTTTGGAATGCAGTAAGCAAAATCATGTGTCATATTCCTAACCTAGAAAGATCATGACAGAGTATCCTTCTTCTTCTCCCTTTCTTATTTCAAGATAGAACATAGAAGATGTAGAAAGCTGCAGATACCTCTTCTATTCCCTCTCTCCTATTATTGTCTAGTTTTCATAGAAGCAAGGAAATGCAACTGCAAAACAACCATGAACGATAAAGTTGTAAGGAAAAGAAGAAGAAGCAAATCTAGAGAGTGAGATATAGTGGATCTGCATGAAAATTACCACATTTCTGTTTCAATGAAGAGCATGAGCAAGAAAACAAAAGACCTGATAAACTGGCTGCTGTTTACTTCAGTCAGAACTGAAAGTCAAGTAGCAAAGTTTCATCAGGTTGTAATGTTTTAGTGCACTCATACACCTACAGACTCTTGAAAAGACTCTGTATTTTGTGTTCCCACTAATTTTCCACATGACTTTATTTGCAGGTTTTTTTGAATGTGTACTTTATGTGTGGCAGTTATAAGTCATGTTCTACTGCTCTCTTGCAGAAAAGCGTTGTCCTATCCTCCAGCAACCAGCAGGTGTGACAGTTCACCCTCCCAGATGTGGGCTGGAGCCTGCCGTTTCTGGGACTGTGTGCCAGCTGAGCTGTCCCCAAGGATTCCTCTTGTCTGGAGCTAGAGAAGAAATAAGGTGCATTTCATTTGGGAGATGGAGTGCAAACATCCAGGAGGCTCTGTGTAAAGGTAGAGACCAGCACAAAACCGTGTCTGTGTGTACATCATGAGTGCAGAATTGAAGGGAAGCACACAGCAAATAACTGAGTGAGGACAGGCTTGAACTGGGGAAAGCACAACTTAAACAGTGTGTAAGAAGTATTTCCTGTACCTTTACAGCTTGCCTGTCACTTACTTGTGACATTACTTGTAGTTTTTAATAAAAATATGGAGTTCAGAGGTCCTTTGAGTGTCATCTTGTAGTGCTCATCGTCAAGTGCCTCTCCTGGACTCCATCTCTCAGTTGTTAGGAAGCTGCCTGCTAAAAGGCCTGATGTGCAGGTAAATTTCAAGTTTCAAAGTAGAGGTGAAAGTTCATAGCTTAAAGATATTCAAAGTGAAACCCACACTTCTAATAAATAGTAATTGTAATACTATCATTACTGGTTTAGCACAAGTTTATGTAAACCCTGTAGTCAGAGCAGAACTGTAAAGGCTGTGTAAGCCCTGGCTGATAGAAAGACTATAGAGAAATGTTCATTTTAGTTGTCTTTGAGTGTCTATGGCTGTTGACATGCCCCAAGCAACACTGCATAAGAGTTAAGGCCAAAATTCACTAACACCAGGTGTATTGGCTGACACAGAGTGTAAAGCTGGGCAGAAGATGGTGACATGCATTTCAGTATGGTTCTGCCATATTTACCTCCCTCTTCTAGAAGTGTTAGGTTATTTATTCCCTAACACACATGCATAACTGAACTGGAAAGGGTCTGGCTTTGGATTATAGTAGTATAAAAACAGGAGTTTGTCTGGGAATATGCTCTTCACCTCTTTGTGAACTATTGTGCTCTGAGAATTATTTCTTTCCCCCCAGACTGGGGCCCTTGCCAGCCCCTGGGTGATGGAACAGTACAGGAAACAGTTACGCCAGTCATCATGCCAGGTCACTACAGGAACTGAGGCTTTTTTTCTCTTTAAAGGCCAGGAAGATTTTGTCTCTCTCTTTAAACATACTGTTTCCCATTTAGTGATGTACCTCATTGTTTTTCCGAATCTCTTATGTAAACCTGGGCCAAACCACAGTTTTTAATATTTGATGGGATCCCAGCACAAGCCGAAGAGTTTAGATCAAGATAAAACAGCATGGCTTGGATTCAAGCTTTTAGATATTACCAGTACACAAACCCCTAATGTAGGAGGCAATGAGAAACTCTGGAGCTTATTCTTTTTGAGTAAAAGTGAACAGTTGTATTTCAATTGCTTTCATTCTTTTTATTGTCTTTCTCTGCTTTGCTGCCAACATATTTGGCCAGTTCAAAAAAGCCATTTTCTTTTTGACTTATTTATTATTAGTCCTTTTAGAGAATTTCACTTTCAAGTGGAATTTGCCCTAGTCTAGAGGCTGTGGTCAAGGGAGTGTGAACCATAATTGGTAGTTATTTATAAGAGTGCATTTCTAATGAAATTTTCATTTGAATGAGTTCAAAGGAAGGCAAAATCACATGTATTTATTGCCTTACATTCTTAATTACATAATTTAATTGCCTGAGTTATGTTTTTACTGGAACTATTTCATAATAAAAATGTAAGTGATATCAGTTTTGAGTTGTTTTAAAGCCTCTTGGGCATAGATGAGTTCAGAGCCAAATGTGTCCTTGTCTTATGATTCTAGAGACCATTTATCAAGCATTACAGCAATAAAATAACCTGACCACAAATGTTTTGGGAGGCTCTGTGCCAGGGAACTGAAGAAGTACTTCAAGTTTGTCAGAGAAACTTAAGGTGTAGGTGTTGGTGGTGGTGTTACCCATATTGTACCACCAGTCCTCTGGAACCACATGTGGCATTGTCACATGTCACAAGAAGACTCCATTTGTCTGGCAACTGCTGCTGGAATTGTTACTTTTAAGTCAGTTCCACAGCATGCTCCAGAGAATTTTAGTCACTATTGTCTTGTTCATAGTATCTATATCATGTCAAACTATTTTCCGGCTTTTTAGTCACTGACTATCAGAAACATGTGTTTTCATCTGTATGTGTCCTGTGTTTGGACAGGGAAAGGATGGAGATGGAGAGGATGAGTAATAAAAAAACCAAATATATTCTCTTTTTTTATATTCTTATATTTACTTATATATATTCTTATTTATTTACTTATATTATTTATATTTATTTAATGGGTTTTGGTTCTGTGTAGAAACCAGAATATCATTGTGCTCAGTGATAAACAAAAATACAGCAAAAATCAATCCTTTCTAGAGGAGAATTTACTATTCATGTGTGAATCTCTAGGCAAAAATTGCAAAAGAGAAGAGACAGGAAGTTTACAAAAATACATACATTTATATTCCAGGCAATACGAAAAAGAGTGATTGTAAAATTTTGCTTCTGTAATACTACATATAAAACCAAATTGTCTTTTTCTGCTTTAGATATTGAAGCACCTCGGATTCACTGTCCAGACAATATTGAGACTGTGACTCTGGAGCATCATAACTCTGCTAATATCAGCTGGCAGGTACCAACAGCTGAGGATAATTCTGGTGAAGAGGCAAGTCAAGTTCTGTATCCATTTAACTGGAAGCAGTCTTTCTGATTTCAGTTAATTTTATGATCCACTAGAATTTCTTTCTTCTGATAAGCAGAAGTAAAAGAAAAATCTCCTAGAAAGTTTGTATCTTGAGAATTCAGCATTTTCTCTCTTGATTGGAGTTATACAGTCACAGAACACTGCATGAAGTTTCAGTACATAAAACCTCATATGGTTAATTTATGTGGTCAAAAGAAAGAATGTGCTCTTGTTTATAATATGAGGACAGCTGCTTTAAAAATGAGCACTTAGAATGCGAAGAAGTTTAATAAACTCATCTCAGAAGGAAGTAAACCAGTTCATTAATCTAAAGGGCTAACAAGCACGCACTGTGATAAGTAAAAACTAATTTCATCTTCCTGAGTGAGAAAGAGAAATCTGATTTTCCTGTGCAAGGTTCAAGAAATGTGGCTGTTGGCTACTATGTATGTCAGGGGATCTGGAAATGGAGTTACCAGGAAAACTTGCTCCAGAGCTTCATAAAGAGCAACATTCCCTACAGGCTTAGGCATGATCAAGTTACAGCAGCTGAATGCTTTATCAGGAGTCAGCAGAGGAACAGTGTGTTTGTGTGTGCTTTTAATGCAGGAGTTTTTTGCCCTAGGAAACTGAGCGATCCCAGTAAAAGAGGTTTAAGTTCACGCATTGTTTTCTGTGGCATAGCTATGGTCAATTACTACAGCTCTGCTGTCACAGGGTCATTCACTGAACTATAGAAGCTAAGTGCCATACTGAAGTGTCTGTGGGCTATTGACTCATACACATACATAGATTAAAACTGGATATGTAAGTACTTAGGGCCCACAGCTGTCTGCTCCACTCCTCTCCCAGGTCTGCTGCCCTTGCAGCTGGAGAACTGTCAGCAAACAAAACAGGTCCTAAGCTGACATAGTGGGCCTTCAGTCCCATTTGACAAACAAGGGTCAGTATGGAATTTTCTTAATGCACAGTGCTGTAATTTGCACCAGGTCAGGGTCCAGATCCTGACTAGGGAAATCTCTGTTGCTATAAAAAAGGCAGGCTTAAGAAGGGACATAGAGCATTCTGTTGTAAAGTCCATTCTCATTACTTTAAGAGGCTATTTGCATTCGACATGAACAGGCTTGAAATTGAAGGATACTATTCTGTCTACTTTTTGAAACATTAATATCTTGATTAGTAACCAGCTTTGGCTTTTAAATAATGAGTATTTTCCTATAACAGGTCTCAGTTCATGTTACCCCAGCTTTCATACCACCATTTCTTCTCCCAATTGGCGAAGTTGATATTACTTACACAGCAACCGATAGGTCAGGCAATGAAGCAAGGTGCACATTCAATGTCAAAGTTATTGGTAAGTGCTGGTAAAAATCACTAGGAAGGCTGTCTGTTATGGCTGAAATCTTCTTTTTTGTGCAGAAAGAGACTGTGAGTCAGTGTGGCCTTTATGTATGCAGTTACAAGCCCAGGAGTATTGTCATCTCCATAAAGGCTTTGGATCTCCATAAAGGCTTTGCATCTGTGCAGTCGCTGCTTGCTATGTTCAGTTTGGGGTGTATTTTATTCTGCTGTTCTTTCTGACTGTTAAGATTTCTCCTCACACTGGTTTATTAAAAGCTTTATTGTGTTGACAGTTACTGCCTTCATCATAAATCTTTATTTAATTCTTGAAAGTCTCCAACAAAGTTTCCAAAGTTCACACATATTACTGATGCAAATCATTACTCAAGTATTTCTGTCAGACAGTTGTGTTATTCAGGAGTCCTGCAGGTAGTCCAAAGTTTGCTCTGTGGAAGGCAAACACTGCAGAAACTTCATCAGAATAATTGCTCTTATCCTTTCACTCAGAATCTTCCAATAGCAGCAATTGCCAAGTGCGCGCCTTTGTTGTATCTTCTGATATGAAGTTAAAGTTGTTGTTCTGGTTATAGATGCTATTTGAGTGTGGTAGTCATTCTGTAAGCTAATGTCAGGCTATCCTTTCAAATTCTGCAGATGCAGAACCTCCTGTAGTTGACAGATGCAGATCTCCACCACCCATGCAGGCAGCAGAGAATGACTACCCAGCGACATGGGAAGAACCAGAATTTTCAGACAATTCAGGTGGGATAGTGCTCCCCAAAACATACATGCGACAGTGGAGGGCTAGAGAACTGCACCTGTTCACCCTTGAGCCCTTGGAGTTTGAGATTTGCTGAGGTTCCTTTTACTTAGTTATTTTTAAGGACGCACAATTTTGAAGATTTGCTGCCGTTTCCTTTTCCATTGGTCAAGGTTGGGTTTGAGCAACACTCCTTTACTTACCGATGCTTAAGGTTGTCTTTTAACACTTCTAGGTGGTCCACTGACTGTCACTAGGAGTCATGCACCTGGAGATCTCTTTCCCAAAGGAGAGACAACAGTCCAGTACACAGCTGTAGATCCTTCTGGCAATAACAGGACATGTGAGATCCACATTGTCATCAAAGGTGTGTTGTCTTCAAATTCTGGCCAAGACCTGGCATTGTTTTAACTGAATATCATAAAGGATGTAAGATTATTCCACCTCCTCATTTAGTTATTTCCATTTTGTATTGAGGTAACTTGAAGGCAGTCAAAATATTTGACCAACAAATAAGTTGTATACAACTGAAGAGGCACAGCAGTGAATTTGGTTCTATAAATTCCAATTACATTTAAAAGCATTGAAATTATGATTCATTAAGCAGTAAAACTTAATAGTTTTTGCAATACTGTGTGAAATGTGTTAACAGGTGTTACTCAAAACTTGCTTCAAATCTGTAGTTAAAAGGAAAACTTTCTGCTAATTTTTCTCTAATTACAGGCAAACACTGCAGCAGATAATAAAACACTCTTTAGATTTTGGAATATGCATGTACCTATAGATATACTACTGCATTTTGGTTATTGCATAGACATTTCTTCCCCACAGTTCACTTTCTCGTTAAAAATCCAAACAATAGTTTGGCAGATAAATTATTAATAATGAAAAATCTAGTTCATATCTGCTTTCTACTTTCTGTGTCTCGTTTGGACATCTGTATAAAAATATCTGCTAGTGGAGAGAGAATTTTAAATCATGCAGACTGGAATTTTGGTTATAGCTTTCAGGAAAGGTAAGTTGCAAATAAATGTGCTAGTCTGTGATATGTTCTAAATCTTAGCAAGAACCAGCCCGTGCTTAGAACTGGCATTTTATCAAAGTCTATACCACCTCAGACTTTTTGTGGTTCAGTGTTTGTGACGTAGTATTTACCGCTTCCTTCACAACTTCCTTCACAGTCGGCCTGAAAAACAAATCGTAACTGAGGTTATGAGGTTATCCTAAGATGATTCTAACAAATTCATATGTTTTGCGATGGTGCAGAATAGGCAATATTTAGCTTCAGAATTCAAGATGTAATATAGTTTACTGGAATTCATTGTATAAAGTTCATGTGAAAATTTAGATTTACATTTTATATTATTTTAGTAAATATTTTTTCGTATGTATAATATTTTTTAAAGTCTTCATGTTTCTGGCTTTCCCATTGCAATGGCAGAATTTGAGAACTATTTAGCAGTAGCCTGATCCTGACTTTATGGATATATCAAATAATACTTCCACAAACTTCAACAGAGGCAAGATCAAGTCAATACTAGTAACTTTTTGAAATCCTATCAGTGCTGTTTTCATGCAGGATCGCTTATTTCACCACATTAATGAATATATAAATCTTCCTATTTTTCATAGGTTCTCCCTGTGAAGTTTCCTTTGAGCCTGTGAATGGTGATTTTATATGCACATCAGATGAAGCAGGAGTTAACTGCACATTGCGCTGTGCAGAAGGTTACAGCTTTTCAGAAGGATCAAGTGAAAACTACTATTGTGCATACAATGATGGTCTCTGGAAGCCACCTTATTCTCCAGAGTGGCCTAGCTGCTCTTGTAAGTCTTACTGTTCCTAAAATGAATCTGCAACTCATGAAACGCAGTATTTAACGAGAAAGTAAATGAAAATATTTTAGAAAATCTGACTTCTATTTACTTATAACAAATATTGTCTGCCCTCTGCCTTTGAATTTTTACAAATACTGTGGAATAATCCTTGGAAGTCTGTAATTATTTAATTTCAGAAGCTATCTAAAGCACAAAAATTTCAGTCCCAGGAATCACAAAATAGCAAAAATGGCAAAGCAAACAGGCTAACTGAAACAGTTTGCTAACAAACATTATCAGTGTCTTTTTGATAGGAATACAACAGTCTTTGCAACTTACTGATCGAAATGCATAGTGTGTGCTGTGCTTACATATCTAATTACCACCAGATTAGAAGAGTTTATGTGTTTTCTTTGAGAGGGACACATGCAAAACTTCAGTGATGGAATTTTCCACATCGTAACATTTTTATAATAAATGTATTAGAACTACATTTGAAGCCAGTCTCAGTACCATGTTGCATGCACTTCCATCAGAGTCAATTTCTTGGTTTCAGCAATAAAAGATCAGCGTTTCACCTATGAAGAAACGAGAGTTATATTTCAAAGCTACCAATTCAAAATCCTTAACATGGACACTTTGGAACTTTGCTTAATTCCTGGATAAGAATTTTTATACTTAGTCTAGCATCATTAGTAATAAGACTTCTATATTTATTGTTTTCCTCTCAGAAGTTAGCATGATGTTTAGCTGACGGTTCATAGATTTCTTCCATTAAGAAAATGCTGAAGTAGAAAAATTACCCGGGTTTTAATTTGTTTAAACTTTTCAAGTAAATTTCATGCCTGCCAAAGGGTCATATAATTGGCTGAGATCTAAGTGATCCATTTGGATTGTTGATTCAGAGGCTGTGCTTCTTACCTTCTTGTATTTCAGTTTTAGCCTAAATTATCTTTGATTTTAGTTCTGAAGCTCTTGCACTGATCAGTAAAAATTTATTTCTCCAACATTTTTCAGTAAATCGTTTTGCAAATCGTGGATTCAAGTCCTTTGAAATGCTCTACAAAGCAACCCGATGTGATGACAACAATCTTCTAAACAGCTTTACTGATGCATTTCAGAGTGCACTTGGTAAAATGGTAGGTTAGTAGATACTCCTTCCCTTTACATATTTCTTGAGAAATATTGTTACTTTTTCCAAATAACTAATTTTGTACAAGGAAATTGACAGCAGAAGCCTGTAAGGTAAATCTGAGCTTTTTCAGAGGGTGACAAGTTATTTTTAAAAATAAATATGATTCACTGGCATTTTAATATAATTCAGTTTAGTCTTCCATGCGGACTTGTATGGGACAGAATTTATGCAATTGTCCAAGTAGTTTGGGGAGCTGCAGCTTGTAGATTTTCAGTAAGCTTCTAAAGAGAACCCGTGTAGTTTTGAAACCCCCAATCCCTCTGTGCTGTTCTTGAAAGCTGGATGTGATCATAAAATAAATGCATTTTATATAGAATAATACATAACCAAGTAGTACGAATGAACACACATATGTACAAATACGTTCCACATTTGGTGTGTACATCCAGGCACTCAAATACAGTAGCAGTGATCTGCTCAGGTTTCATGAGTTTCTGAGTTCTGACTCTTATCATTAAGAGCTGCATGATACTGAATTTGAAGAGGTCTTATCTTTCTTCTCTGCCATGCTCTTGCTTTCATCACAATCTCCCCTGTTAACCCACAAAACTCTCCTCAGCTGAAAAGTAGAAGCAGCAGAACATTGAGTTCTGATCCCAGGAATGGATGTCCAGGCCTAGTGCAATATCATTTTTCCAGTAAAGAACACTGGGCATCTACAGGTTTTTTGCAGAACACAGCCTATATTTTAATAAAAGGTTGTCTACTAACTCTAACTAAAAAACATAGTTAGCACATACAGATCATGGGCAAACTCCTGCAACTTTGGAACATACGTCAGTAACACTTGTCAAATGGCTGAAAACTTAGGTGGCATGTCAGGCAATGTCTAACACATAAATGTCTGACATAACTCTCTTGCCCTGATTCAGGTTTGTTCTTTCCAGCAGAGAAATCTTGACTGGTTTTATTTCTGTTTCTTTCCCTTGTACCACCAGTTTCCAGTGCTTGGACCATTCCTATTGGCAAATAAAAGATAATAAGGAAAAAATGGGTAGTGATCTTTCCAAGCAATCACATCAAAATGCAGTGGTCTGGAAAAACATTCAGAAAGGCTGTTTTGAATATGCTTATTCCTGTTTCCAAGTATCTGAAACTCTACCAGAGATGTGAAAAGTAGGAATGAATGGCCAGAAGCATCTTTCAAATGAAAGTTGATATAAACAAAACAAAGCAATTTCAAAACACGGCCTATGGCCCCATTTTCTTGTAACCTTTCTGGAAAAAGCAAAAAATGCATACTTAATAAAAAATCATGCATTCATCTATTCTTATGTAATCAATCACTGTTTTTGTGGAGGGAAAAAATAAACAATACCAGAAATGTTTTTTATGAGTTTTCTGTTTTATGATTTCTGACGTGTGATTTCTGTCCTCCTGAAATTTTTTTCCCTCTCCTCTGAGATCTTTTGGTGCATAAGTCCCTTTCCTTGGGTAGGGGGAGGTAGATATGAAGAAGTAAGGTTTGAAAGCTAGGAAAAAGTGACAGCATTGTTGTAAATCTTTAAAACAAGTGACATTGCCAGAAAGAACACAGGTGCTTTATAAATATGAGCTCTCCAGTACTCTTTGGCTGGGAGAAAAATGGCTGAGTTTATTTCTATATTCTGGGATTTGGCATGCAAGAGTCATTAATTGTAAGAGTAATGAACTGACATCATCTGTGAAAAAAAAAAAAACAAACTATCTTTTATAATGAAGAGATTGTACTTGTGCAAGTTGCTTTCTTATTTCTGAGTTGTATCGATAAAACATATGTTTTCTTGCAGACCTTGCCAGGGTTATAAGAGACATGAAAGGGGAAATCTAGTGTCACTGACAGAACCAGTGCTTTACACTGTAATTAGGAGTTTTTATAAGTCAGAGGGCTATGGGGTTTTACGTTTTTAAAGTTATTCTTCTTTATGTTGAAAGGTCCCATCATTCTGTAATGATGTCGATGATATTGACTGCAGATTGGAAGATCAGACACAGAAACACTGCTTGGAATATAATTATGATTACGAAAATGGATTTGCCATTGGTAATTATTGATTCCATAGGTTCTTAGCCATCCAGGTTTAAAGCAGCGTGATTTCTGCCACAATGTCCTTAGTGAGATTTTTTTTAAATTAACTGTGGTACTCATAAGATAATAAGCAATTACATAAAAGTTTTTATAAAAATGTTGTGGAAATCTTTGATGTCTTGTATCGATGCTGCTTCCTATATAGTGTGGAGGAGAATTTCCTGGGATGCCTTGTGGTGGGGAGGGAAAAAAAAAACAACACACACACAGTCCTAGAAACCTATGATTAGCTTAGAAAAAAGGAACTTCTTAAAACATACAGTTTAAAACCAAAATACTGAAAAGCTACAATAAATAGATTTGGAGATTGATAAGAAAATGAGGAGCATATATGATGCCAGTTCAGATCTGCACAGAATCCTCACTGTGTAAAGCTATATGCACTTAAGTTGGCCCATTTGCTGTGAAAATACTTCCCGCATGCAAGGGCAGATTTTGCTCCATGACTGTGGCTATATCAGAGTGAAAGCCATAACCATCCTAGTGGTTGTTCCCACTTTGGTTTATGCCAAAGTAAGTAAGTTGTCATTTTCAGTCCATTTTTGAGCAGCTTAGTGTCTGTGTTGTACTGCTGTTATTCTTGGCCTTTATGAGTCCCTTAGGGATGCTGAGAGCAGAAAAGCTGAAAGTGGATAACTTACATTACCTATGTTAGCAGGAGGCATTTTGGCAGATCCACATCAGAATCTGTCATAGGATTGTGTCTCTTTTACAGGTTTGTAGGGGAGTTACTTGGTAGAACTTCCTGCTTATGCACACCTTTTGTAATGCTTCACTCTGAGAACATTTATTTGTGTTCAGACACTGGGCAGGTCTGGATGTTCAGCCTGCAGTTGTCATCAGGGTAAGGATGAATGCTGATGACAGCTGGAACTAATCTGTAAAGGCATGTGGAAAAAACAGTGTTACAGACATGGAATGTAGTGTCCTACTCTCTTCTGGTTCATGTCAACTGCTTACCAGGATAACCTTTTTGCTGTTTTTCAGGAGTTTCTCATGATTTTATACCGTGGAAAGCAGGAGAGGAGGACTCTCCTCAAGGCATAAGAGACAACAGTTTAGAAAATTAGTTGTCAAACACTCACGATATTAAACTGTGGGGTAAACTTGTCCTAGTTACCACTGTAAATAAAACATAATCTTGGTGATGCTAACAGAAAATTGGCAGGGGTTTTTTTTCTATCTTCATGTTTTTTAAAAAATATTCTAGGTCAGTGAAATAGACTACATCCCTCTAGATTTAGTAATCATGAAAAGTAGAAGAAAATATTTTGGTTGAAAGCATGTTGGAGTGATGAAGGACATTCGACAAGGGTGAATTTGATTCACTGTGCATAATAAGAAATGCCTGTCTGGGGGTAATACACAGATAAGGTGATGTCTTTTCTGAAAGGGCAGACAGTGTTAGAACTTGTTAGATGGTGTTCAGGAGTTGTTAGAAGAAGATTCAATAGAGACATGGCACAGGCTATGCTGTCTGTAAGTAAGCAAGAAGTGGAATCAAGGGCAATATAGAATAGTTGAAGAAGTTGCTGGCAGGTGAGGGTGCAAGTGAGGGTTCATGCAAGACAGAGCAGGAGAAGGAATTGCAACATGTAACTTTTATAACGAGTTCTTTAAAGCTTTGACTCGTTTCACCATACTCAGGACCTCTGGACAACAGTTAGGAGTAAGATTTTTCATTAGTAAAAATGCAGGTACACTAGCCACTTGTACAGAGTCAAAGTCAGCACATATCATCTGGAGCTGCAAACAAATTATATTGGAGTTGTATTTTAGAAATAAATATGGATACTTATTTTCTACATCATGTTGCTTTCTTTTTTTTTTTTTTTTTCTTATGTTACACAGGACCTGCTGGCTGGGGAGCAGCAAACCACCTGGATTACTCCTATGGTGATTTCGTTGATGCAATACAAGGGGAAGACTTATCCAAGCATCTCTCTGCCTCTGTAAAAGCAGCACCTGCTCGAGTCAAAAGGCATAAGCTGAATGTTCCAATGACTGACCAAAAAATCAAGTTAATATTTAACATCACAGGTGAGACAAGTTGAAACACCAAACTTCTCCACTTCCTTCTTTTTAAAAGTTGTGTCTCTAATACATTCACTTCAGTAAAACTTCTTCAGCTCACAGAAGCCTGGTGAAAATGCAGATGGCAGTTCTCTGGACACATTCATAGCCCCATTTCCTCACAGACTTTCTTGAGGGAAAGATCACAGCCTCATGTTCATGGAGAGCTTTGTGCATATGGGCTCCTTTTCTCTTTCCACTGACAAGCTTGAGTGTCGCACTCTTGAAAAATTCCAGAGTACACTGGAAGTGCTGACTGAAAAATCTGTGTGTTTCTTGTTTGCTGTTTATATTCCAGCTAGCGTGCCACTGCCTGATGAAAGGAATGATACATTGGAACTGGAAAACCAGAGACGCCTTCTTAAAACTCTGGAAACAATCACAAACAGGCTGAATAGAACTCTCAATAAGGAACCTATGTATTCTTTTCAGTTTGCATCTGAACTCATTGTAGCTGACACCAACTCACTGGAGACCGAGAAGGCCTTTCTTTTCTGCAGGCCTGGTTCTGTGCTGAGAGGGAGAATGTGTGGTAAGCCAGATGACTTGTTTATTATGTATATTTAAAATCCTTTTGCAAAACAAGGTTTTAGAGGATGTTTGCAGAGGGTTATGATTTGACACAGTCCAGTGCTTCTGGTCTCCCATAACAATAAACTACAAAAATGCTTTGCACAGTTAGACTTCCAGGGTATGTTTATGTTCCTAACCAAGGCCTGTGGAAAAGGGATGCATTGTACCCAGGATTCCAATCCCAGGGGGAAATCAGGCATATCCATGCTTGGCCATACAGAGAAAACAGTACTTGGTATGCAGTCTTTTAACCCTTTTAGTCCTGTGAGTGATGTGTAGCTAAGATGGGGAATTGGATTCCATTTCCTGTGCACAGTTAAATCTTCGCAGTGTTCCAGAGAGGTACACTATCTGCTGAGGAACAGAGTCACATTTCATAAAAAACATGGTTTGACTAAATGGGAACTCCAGGGGCAAGAGAGGTATGTATGATTTTTCAGTCTGAGGGAAACTTAGGTTTCCAACATTACATTACAGTCAACTGCCCTTTGGGTACCTATTACTCCCTGGAGCATCTTACCTGTGAAAGCTGCTGGACTGGATCCTATCAAGATGAGGAAGGGCAGATGGAATGCAAAAGTTGTCCATCTGGTAGCTATACTGAGTATCTACACTCTAGAAGCATCTCTGAGTGCAAAGGTAAGAACTTTCCTCTTATTTGAACAGCCACTTCTGAATTCTTGGTGACATCCTTTTGGACCCCATGGTGGAAGTACTGGAATGAAGCTAGCCTGTGAAATGAGGAGCAGTCCTAGTTGCACTTTAATGCATATGCATAGGGAAATATCTAAGTTTTCATTAACTGCTCCAGTATGCAGGATGCCTGGGCCAAGGTTTTGAAAAGAGTTGGCCTTTGATGCTTTATTTAATTTCTGTCCTTCATTTCTGTATTTCATTTCTGTGACTGCATTATTCAGACACTAATACACTTGAAGTAAGTCCATTGTCATCCTTGCCAACCGCTCTCCATCCTACCTTACAGTGCTGAGGCATTTAACAGCACAGAACCACTATGTGTTCACGACTTCTCTTCTAAAAATTGATTTAATTTTTATTGTCTTTATTGCCATTAGTTTTGTTGACTAAAACGAGTAACTAAGTTGCAGTAAATCATCTGTGAGGCTGATTGGAGAGAATTCACTGTTCAATAATGCGCAATTGCACTATCAGTACCTTACTGCAAATGTCTTTTTTTTTTGCTCTTTGTACCCATGAAGTCCTTCAGAGTCCTTGTGAGGTGCATTGTGATTTCAACATTATTTTCAGAGATCAGGAGTCATGTTTCCTGTTGGACATTGTTTAATCTTTCTGAACTATTTTGCCTTATAGCTCAGTGCAAACAGGGAACATATTCACCTAATGGTCTTGAGACATGTGAAACATGTCCACTTGGAACATATCAGCCATCATTTGGATCCAGGAATTGCATCTCTTGTCCAGAAAATACATCAACAGTAAAAAGAGGTGCAGTGGATGTCTCAGCTTGTGGAGGTTTGTAACAAAAAGGGTAATGATTTTTTTTTAACTAAATATTAAAAATGTTCAATTTGTTGTTTAAACATCAGCTAATGTAATCCAATTCATCTGCCTGAGACTGAAGTCCTCTTCTGGTTAAGTGTAGACCAAGGAACATTTTCGAGAAAAATGATAGATCATTTCCTTTTACAAATTACCCTCCTTCTGGTTCTCATATAATGAGGAATAAAATGAGATATGTGATGGGTACCTAAATGAAAATAAAAAAATTTTCCTTACAGAAGAGAAAGGGAATTGTCATTATTATTTCTTCCTTGTTTTCTATACAAAAATTCTGGATTTTAACACAGTTTGCTCCACAGTTTGCTCAAAGAAATTCTCCTCAGTTGTCTTTGGCAAGCTTTGCCAGAAAAATTCCCAGGAAAATAATCTATAGGGATTTGTGATCCATAAAAAGTCTTATCTTTGTCCTTACTCCTTCTTGTTGGAAAAAAAACACAACAACTAAAACAAACAAAAACCAAACTAAAAACAAACACAACAACGACAAAAGGTGTGAAAGATATTAGGGAAGTTCCATTTAAAAGCTGTCCCCAGAGCAACAAAAGTAGTAAAATGAAATACTTTCCAGATATTTCTGTAATCCTTTGAGAACAACATGGCATCTCACATAAGATTTTAAACTGACATTTCCTAGAGTTGTGAATTCCTGGCAGATTTCATCCTGTTCAAGTCTAACAAGAGACTATGACAGAAGAGAAACTGATAAAAAAGAGGTGGAGGGAAGTAAGGTGGATGTGCAAGAGATGAGTTCACTCAAAAAGGTTTTCTTCCTCTTGCAGTACCATGTCTTGCAGGCGAGTTCTCTCGTACAGGTTTGACACCTTGCTACCCTTGTCCCAGAGACTACTATCAACCAGACCCAGGAAAGTCCTATTGCTTGTCTTGTCCCTTTTATGGAACAACAACTGTTATTGGTGCCAGATCCATCACAGATTGTTCAAGTAAGCCACATTATCTCTGCTGGATAAAGTGAGTAAGGGGAACACCTAAAGGATAGCCAGAAGTAGTCTTAAAAGAAAATATCCGACATACTCTCTGCACAAATGTAGGATTTAGATTTCAAGCAGTGAAGTTCTGAGCTGGCTCTGCCTACTTGTGTTGCCTCTGTTTTTAGGACTAACTCTGATACATGCCAAGGCTCAATAAACAGAGTATACATATGCAGTGTGTGTGTACGTTTCCTACGTGTACTATACACATATGCTATAGAAAGAAATATATATAAATATTCACTAATATGCATATGCATACATCTATCTGTTTATAAAAACATATAACATATTTTTATGTGTACACATATATATATGTTTTAGAAATCTATGTCTTACAAATATGTATTTTTGTAATGGGTACTGTAAGGTTTGCTTTTTATTCCCACGAATTCACTTATTTCAGCATATCTTTAGGCACATTACTAACATCCAGTTATAATGCCCCCACGGAATAGGGACCTTGCTTCACAGTGTTATTAACAGTGATTTCATATCTTTACTCTTTAGGTTTTGGCTCTACTTTTTCAGCAGCTGAGGAAAGTATAATGATGGTACCAGCCTTCCCAGAAAATATCAGTAAGCAGTACAAAGTCAGCAGTCAGGTAAGGACAAGTGTTATTTTCTAGTATTATCTCAAATGAAGGAAAAAGCACTTCATGCAGCAGTAAACAAGTAAGACCTTTTTAACTGTAATTCTTTTGCTGACTTTATTTCCTGAAGAGATGAAAGTAATGGTTAAGAGGGGAGCACTCAAACTCTCTTTGTAATCATAGAAGCTTTCATTGAACAGAGGAAGTGGCATCAGCTGTTGACAACCTTAAATTCTGGTTTCGAAGTCTTCACCTGATGTATGAAATACTTACTACATTTGTAAAAGAAAAGTAAATTACATGGAAGAAGTTCAGACAAAGTATCTAGAAAAAGTACATTGACTGTGTTCAGTCATCTGAGGTCTTCCATATGCTGAGTTCCAGAAAATGCTACCAGACATCTAAGTCTCAAATGTAAAATCTCGAGTTTACATATTGTAACACAGATACACTTGAGAGGAGGCAAGCAGAGCTCCCTTCTGTTGTGAGTAACCTCTCTGAGATACAGGCAAGTCTTTGTGTGAAACTAGTCTAGTGACAATGTTTGCTGGAGATGTCTCCTTACCACCCCCTCACACCCCCAGACTGTAAGTCTTGACAGGACTGCTTTGGTTGAATTGGAATTTGGGATATTGTGTAAACAGGAGCAAAGTTGACTCATGAGAGATTTGGCCTGAACCATTACAAAACACAGGGACAGGTGACAAATTGATCTCCTATGGGTTTAGTTGACCATTTACTCGAGGGCTTTGATGAGTTGAGGTTTGCAAGAACAGGAGAAATAATGCTACATGGTGAAGTTCCCTGCCAGATCACCTGATGGCCACTAGCAGGAAGTGATTAGCTGATGTAGAGGGATGCAAAGTGGAGAACTTGCATATAAATACAGCTTAATATAAACTGTGAATCATAGTTCAGATATTTGTGAGGAGATTTTGCTAAGTAAAATGTAATTTCAAAATAATATTCAGATTTGTAGTATTTTTCAGTAAGAAAAAATCACAAACGGTGGTGGTTAGCATGCTGAGAAGACAGAGGAGGAACTAGAAGCTAGTGCTGGTGACTTTTTTATCCCACCTGACAAAGTGGCTAATGCGATATACAGTTTAAAACTAGAGTATTGTGTGCCAGTTTTGCTGTAAGTGTATCATTTGTGCCTTTGGCAGGTCTTTCATGAATGTTTTCTGGAACCGTGCCACAATAATGGGACATGCAAGCAATTGGGCAGCGGATATATTTGCATATGCCCACTTGGATATACAGGTAAAAAACTGGGAAGCAAGTGAAGTAGCTAGTACTTTGTGATGCCCTTAAAATGAGGAAGTATAAAGGAACAAAACATTTCAGTATAGCCTAACTAATTGGAATATTCATCACACATTTAGAATATAGAAGAAAATAGACACTTCTTCATGTCCTTGTTGAATTATGTTGTGTTTTGCAGAAAAGGTTTTGAAAGGTATTTCTTTTAATGGAATTCATGTATGTGAAAATCCTGTCACTTGGAAATATTTTGATTAACAAAAGCTGGAAATTTTCAGTCTTGACAGCTAATTCCACCTGTACAGAGCCTGTACTTGTCTTGTAGTGTTAGCTACCCAGTTGCTTCAAATCAAAGCTGTGTCTTATAATTCAGCTCTTATCAAGAAGTTACTTTTGATTGCCACTCTCTGAAGCTGTTCAGTCTGTTGCTCAATGTGCATCACAGCTTTTTAACATTTGTCTTGGGTCTGTGTTAAAGCACATTCTAATGCAAAGATAATAAACCTGAATGTCTGTTATGTAGGCAATTAATCATGTTTTCCTACATTAGGTAGTCATGGAATCCATTTTTCTGAACAATTTTAAACTTTGTCTTCCTATTTCAGTCCTTTATTTTGCATTCTAGGCCTGAAATGTGAAACACAAGTTGATGAATGTAAATCATCTCCGTGTCAAAACGGTGGAATATGCAAAGATGGCATTGGGACCTTTGTTTGCCACTGTCAACCAGGCTATTCAGGTAATTTGTTTTACTTCATAGCTTTTCTTCAGAGAGGCTTGGTTTCTGTGCCAAGTAAGTAACACAAAGCACAACTACTGCGTAATTCCATATCCAATTATAATATGAAAACACTATGATCTACAGGTTAAGGTTCTACTATATGTGAATAGGTTTCAAAATAAAAGGACAAGCATCCAAGGACAGGGTGTGGGAGTGTGTGTCTGTGTGTGTGCATGTATCCTTCTCTTTTGTGACATATCTGGTCTGAAAAAAGGAACAAGATTTAGGGAATTAGTAAATACTAACAGGGGAAGTGCTTGTGAGACTTACTGCCCAACTAGAAACAGCATTTATGCCATTGCTTTCTGCAGCCCTATGAATAAGTGAGTGGGCTTTTGCTTGTATTTTTTTTTCTCAGTGTTTTTAACTGTCACCTACATGCACATTGAAGGTATTAAAATCTGCAGGGAAACTAATATGCTTGAATAGCTGGCCAAAAGAGCACCTGATTTCTAAATATGGAGATAATTTTGTGTAATCAAAAAAAGCTTTGTGTTTTCCATTAGAAAAGATCTCCCTCACTGTTCATGTTTATGACTATACATTTATCGACAGCAGCATTAGCTGGACGGGTTTTTAAATGTTATTAAGATACATACATAATGGACTTTGCATCTTGATCCCAGCATCTAAATAACACAGATAATCTCTGTAGCTGTTGCAGTAGTGCAGTCAATCACGTAATTTTGTCACCCGCTCTCGGTAACCTTTTGTCCTGCTCATGGTATGGTCTTGTTCTGTGGTCCACATCCAGTCTCTGCAGCATACAGTCTGTGACCTTGTCTTGATCATGCCTCATAATCCTTGCTGTTCAAAGGTCTCTTGTGCGAGGAAGACGTAAATGAGTGTAGCTCCAGTCCATGTTTGAATGGAGCCCACTGTGTTGATGGCAAGAATGGTTACCGCTGCACATGTGCAAAAGGGTTCACAGGTACACCTTGTTCTCTTTCTGACCAAAAAATGTATCTTCCTACCCTACTCAAAGCATTTCCATCTTAATACTATATAGCAATATATATAATATTACATGTTAATTACATGAATGTAAGTTATGGATTTTTCCTTAGGTCCATCTAATCTCTCAGACTCTCTATAGGGTAAACGTGACTTCAGGAGGATTTGCTAAGTGCTAGAACTGCACTTACTAATTTTGCCATGAACTTGCTGTGTGATGTTAAGGAACGAATAGCAGCATTTTGATGGGTTCAAATCGTTATTTTTAATTTTATTTAAGAATTAAAATATTTTATCAGTAGATAAATTATCTATTTTAAAACTATTCCCCAATCCCATACTCTTCTTTCACAGATTTCTGTAACAAATACATGTATCTGTTGATTATCATGTTGCCAAAGAGCTCCACTATAAAATCGCATGCAGTTTCAGTGCTTGTGACTTAGGGCTTCTTTCACATCATAAATCACAGAGTCATGTGTTTCTGGCTTTCACATCTCTCCTTAGAGTTAGATTTTCAGCCAAAGGTCTTTTATTGGAGCTTTTCATTAGTTGCTCAGAATAGATTTTCAGGTGATTTCCTGGTTCACCCCAAATTAGTCATGTTTAAATTCGAGGTTTGCTACATGTTATTTCAGTAACTGTTAAGATGGTTCCCATAATTCTTCTATTATGGAGTTAATGGAGTAAATTCCAAACCTGCACAGCTACTCTGATGTTTGCTTTTTCTCAGAAGATCTGCAACATCCTATAAAAAACAGAAATGGCTTAACAATCTTCTTTCTAAGGTTAATTCAGTCTAGAGCTGTTACTTTGTTCTCTTTTTTCTCAGGTGATCACTGTGAAAGGGAGATGAATGAATGCCTTTCAAACCCATGTCTTAATAGGGCTGTTTGTGAAGATCGAGTTGGAAGTTTCTCCTGCAAATGTCTCCCAGGTTTTACCGGTGTCTTGTGTGAAAGAAACATTGATGAGTGTCTCAGCAGACCCTGTAGGAATGGAGCTACATGCAGAGATGGTATCAACAGCTTCAGGTGAAAAACAGATGATCGATGTAATACGATGTGGAAAGTCAGACATGTTGAGGTGCCTCAGCCTTCTTAGATTTCAGTAAGCATATTTTGGCAGCCTGATCCAAAGTAAGTGATCCCTTTCACTAAAGGAGATCTTAAAAGACCAGAAAATATATTCTTGACTTGACTCTTAAAAAATTCCAAGGAAAACAGCAAAGAAAATATGCAGAGTTTGAAATGTAAGCATGGTAGGACTGCTTGGTTTTAATATTGTTCTTCCAAAAGATGTCAATATTCCCAAACTTTGGGGGCTTATCTTGCTTTCCACAGAAAGGATACATGATGACCAATTATGTACCTGGTAATAATACATTTCCATAGCTTAGGAAGATGAGGATAGCTGTACATATTGAGCCTATAGAGGTTAAGATACAAACCCCAGTGGAAAAATCCAGCTGCTTACTTTCATGATTTAGGGTATCTCAGGTCATAAGCTATAAATGCCAGTAGAAGTGTCATATCCTAGATCATTGTATAGGTAGGTGGGCCAGCTGTTAACATCTGTGTTTAGTAAGTCCTTCCTTCCCAAAAGCCCCAGAAGGTCTGGTGCCTTTCAAGCACCTTGGTTGTCCAAGTATCAGAGGTTTTGGTATCTTTACTTGCTTTGTTTTCCCTGTATATAAAAGTCACCACCTGAAAAGTTCAATACCTCTGATCTTTAATTCTGTGTATGTAAGAGGTAAGTTTTACTCATGGAAGTGCAATGGTTATGTCTCACAATTTCATATAAAGAAATGCAGGCTGTGTAAATATTGTATTGTCCCTGTCTAGACATGATATTATGCAGCTAATAGAATACAAGCATGTTTAAGAGGAATGAACAAAATAAAACTGCATTAATTCTGTAGTATATCATCTGTTGATTTTTTAGTATTATTGTATGCCATTCTCCTTGGCAGATCTGGCCTCATAGGCAGAATTCTTTTTTATGACAGCTGTCACCTTTGAAGTGTTCTTCTCTTCCTCCATAGGTGTCTGTGTGTGACAGGGTACACAGGACTGAACTGTGAAGTGAACATCAATGAGTGTGACTCCAGTCCCTGCTTAAACCAAGCCACCTGTGTGGATGCCTTGAACTCGTACGTTTGTAAATGTCCTCCTGGCTTTACAGGCAGCAGGTGTGAAACAGGTACACAGGACTAAGTGAAAGAAAAAGGTGGCTTGACTAAGTCTCTGTGCAAGATTTTCACTAGCTAGGCTGATTTCATACAGCTTCCCCAGAAAGTAGCTAGGGTGGTGGGACTGTGAGAGGATAAGTGAAGCCTGTGTGACTGAGGCATTAATAAGTGTAATTTTAGACAAGTAACAGCATGTGTCTGTGTCATTTCTCTTTTCTAAGGCATGGATCTATCTTTTTAATACCCAGTAAGCCTATTGAATTTAATTTGTATTTGCTCTGTGTATCTAAGTAGATCTTTCTGTTTCTTGTATTTTGTGTAGGGCTTTGCATCACAGGATCAGAGATTAGTAAGGGGTAGTCTTAGCTTCAGAAGTCATAAAGGCATCAAGTTCCCTACATGCAAAAGGGTACTAAGTTTGCTATAGACAGCTGGCATGGGTCACACCCATAGCACATCTTCCAGGGGTATCCTGGAGACATTTGAACCACAAGGCTCAAACCCCTCTCCCCAAAAATTATAAAGTAGCTGGTGAATCTTTAAATGGAAGCCATATTGATTTCACAAAGACAGTAGAAGACATGCAGAGCGTTTACACCTGCCATCCTATGTCAGAGTTTAACACCCACCTTTCAGGAGAGCTCCACTTGATAACATTACATGTAGCATCCTTGTGAAGCATGTCACTGTGCACTGAACAGCAGCACAGAAGTGCTGTCCCATACCAGGGAAGTGTATTTCAGTAAGACCAGAACAGGAAAAATCTTGGGTTGTTTTGGGGTTTCTCTTCATAGCTTGATTAAATGGAACCAGCTGATTATGCCCCTTTATGTTTTTGGATGGTAGATGGTAGACAGATATGTCATTTCAGAGGACGGAGGAGGAAGGTTCATGTTCACTGCTAGATAATCAACGTCTTTGCCAGATATTTGTCTTGAAACACTGTATTCTAGCCTTGGAAAGCTCTGTGTGCTGGCTGATGTTAGACTGCCAAAAGTTCTTTCTACCTCGATTCAATTTAGTGAATAATTTTTGTAGATGGGCTGCAATTTATTGCATTTGCTTAGATTTCATTGGATTCTCTTTCCATATTTCTATGAATATTGTTCTGAAAACTCTTTATCTTTGTTGCAGAACAGTCCTCAGGTTTCAATCTTGATTTTGAAGTCTCTGGTATCTATGGATACGTCATGCTTGATGGTGTTTTACCATCTCTTGGTGACATCACCTGTACATTCTGGATGAAATCCACTGACACCACAAACTATGGGACTCCCATTTCTTATGCAGTAGAAAATGGAAGTGATAATGCATTTCTTCTGACTGATTACAATGGGTAAATCACAATTTTGCTTTTCTATAGCTCACAGATGTCTTGGATTGATAAAGGAAGTGTAGAACAGAAGTTTGAATATAAACTTTGCCTACTTTGGGGTAGAAAAATCTGCATCCAACTTGACAGAGTTGTCTCTTTGTTTTGTTTTTCTCCTTGTTTTGTTTCCATCACTTTTTGCTCCGTAGAAGAGTAATGGCAAGAGAGCAGTGAATTTAGACAACATGATTTTTTTTCTGGACTACATTCACATTTTTTCTAAATGACTCATTGAGACAATGAGTGGAACAAATGGAGCTCAGCACTCAGAGTACTTCTGGCATGATTCTAAAAGCAGAGTATGACTTGTAGTGTGACTCCAAACTCAACAGGAAATTTTAAGAATCCACTATGCAGCCATGACTTGAGCCTTAGTATTTTGTTACAAAAGCATGTTACTTATTTCACCGTGCTTTGCATGTGATAACCAACTTCCAAGTCCTCTGGGAGAGAGATACCATCTATAATGATCTTTAAAGGGAGATTTCTTGTATGATACAGTCACAGTTACCTTGTTAGTCAAATAACATTTCTTTGAGTCATGGGGGACAGATGATGCTTTTAAAATAGCTGCATGCAGCTGAGTATGCCTGTGTCTTCCTTCCATGCAGCTGGGTTCTTTATGTGAATGGGAAAGAGAAGATAACAGACTGTCCTTCAGTGAACGATGGTAACTGGCATCACATTGCAGTGACATGGACATGCACAGATGGGGCATGGAAGGTGTACATTGATGGAAAACTGTCTGATGGAGGCAGCGGGCTCTCTGTTGGATCAAAAATCCCTGGTATGCTTTACTTATACTACACCACATCCATTGCCTTCATTCTGTTTTTATTGCAGAATATATAAGAAAATGTTTAGGCATTTTTAGTATATATTCACATTTTCAGCATTTCTGGAAAGCTCATGTTTGCTGTCATTTTTTCTGAGGACAGTTCCCCTCACTCAGCATCACTGAAGACAAAATGCACATTTCTAGGTTATATTGGTAGGTAACTTGTTTTATGGACAACACAGTTTAGTCCACAAAGGAACCTGTGCAGAGCTGATTCTGGGATGACTTTGTGAGAGTGCCTCACTCAACAAAGTAAAGTTGATCTGGCATTTCCCTTACATATGTGTGTTCAGGGTTGATTGACTAGGCCTTTTCCCATGCTTTTGAGTCATATATTTGAAGTTATGTTTGCATTTTTTTCCTAACAAGGTGAGGTTTGCTATTTCATTGTTTCCTGTGATCAGTCATCTATAGAGTAATATCAGAGGGCATAAAAAGGAGTTTCTTCAGCATTGAAGAGCTATGAAAAGCCTGGTACTATTTGGCTGCAAAAAGGTTTTGTTTTGATACTGTTTGCATACTGCCACCATCCAAATTTACATAGAATTTCAAAAGAATATTTTATTAAAATAAAAAATGAAATATTGAAGCATTTTAGTCCATGATCCTTGTGTTTGCCTTTGTCTTTCTCACTTGCATTAGAGTTCTCTCCAGGGATAAGACCTAAAGAAGTGTGCTCTCTCCATTACTTTTTGACCTTATCCACCCTATGATATAGAAAATGCATGTTCACATGTTACTGGTCAAGGAGAATAAATTTAACTTATGTGCCATGTCCTCAGAGCACTGACTACCTTCAGTGTACTTCTGAGGGTATGGAATCACATTTGACCTGTATGACTTTGTAAGCTTTTGTTTAAAGCAGGAGATGTAAGTTAGTATTGTAAAATATGCCCCACCTGCTCAAAACTGCATTTTACATTGCTGTGTTTTATGCTTCAAATACTGACCTACAAGTAATCTCTTTGAGCCAGTATCATTCCTGAAGCAGTCATAGGTGATTTCTGCTCCCTTATGTATTTGCCAGTCACTTCCAAATTGCTGTCTAACATAAGGCTTCCCAGAGGTTTTACTGTAAGAGTTTGTTGAAGGTGGCTGGTCTTCACTGCAAAATCCTAGTAACGTAAGGTAGCAAAAGTTTTGTCTTGCTTAGTTTTTAATCTTCTTATGGGATCCCTGCTGTAAGGCTTTGTTTCCTACCCGTCTTCAAATTCTGACTTTAGGTGGTGGTGCACTTGTGCTGGGTCAAGAGCAAGATCAAAAAGGAGAAGGATTCAACCCGGCTGAATCTTTTGTGGGCTCCATCAGCCAGCTCAACATTTGGGACCATGTACTTTCTCCACAGCAGGTAAGTCCTTAGTGCAGTGTTTGAGCAGAGGGCTCTGAACATAGGATGAACTTTTGAGAAGGCATTCTAAGTTAGCATATTGTGTAGACCCCTACTCCCACAGAAGTTAGTGGGGCTCAGATGGAACTCCGGCTTAGGGTAGTAAGCTTAGTGTAGTTAGTAAACTAGCTTTAAGCAAAACTAAGTCTGGTAAAATCAACTCCAAGTCAACTTCTATTTTGATTGAGCCTTTCTGTAGTATGTGGCTTCAAAACAGGAAGGAAATCATGCATAAAAATTAACAGTACTGCTAGAAGGGAGAGAAATCCAATGAAACAAGCTAAGTGCTTGTTTTACAGACTACGTACAGTTTCCTCATTCTGTGAAAACTTCAGAGGGGAGACATCAGAACTTCTGTCAATGCATTAGACATTGACAAATCTGAACTATATCGTTTCAGGAAAGGTCTAAAAGGGCAGAATAACTGAATATTGAGTTACATTTAACCAGGTGCCTAAAATAAAACCTTGGCAGCACCAAACTTCCACTGAGTTAAAAATGAATAAAGATTGGAAGATGTCTGCAAGGACAGCGATCCTTCAGCTTCTCTGGGAGACAAGCTTCAGTACTCAGTTATCCTCAGAGTGGAATTTGTTTCTGTATGCCTAGTTGGGACCTCCCGCTTCCATTTGTGACTTTTGGTTGTGTCTTCCACCATGCGCTGCTGTACGAGCCTGACTCTATGTACCTGATCATCTCCCCATACACATGGGGCTGCTGAGAGATGTCCCCATAGCTGTTTCTGCTCTAGGCTGAACCAAGCTCTCCTCTCAGGGCAAATGTTCCATCCCGTCCCTGAACTTGCTCCAACTTATCAATATCTTTGTTGCTGTGAATAGCCCAAAATGGAATGCTCTAGATGTGATCTCATAAGCACGGAGAAGGAATAATCATTTCCTTGGTTCTCTGATGGTAACCCTATTCACATAGCCAAGGATGCTGTTGATCCTCACTATATTGCACAGTGCACAGCTGGCCAGTGCAAAGCTCACTACCTGCCAGAGTCCCTAAGTTCTTTTCCACAGAGCTGCTCCTGCTGTTGGCTTTCCTCACCTATATTGTTCAGAAGATTTTTCCTTCCCATTTTTCCTTGTTGAATTCTTGAAGCCTGGGTTGTCTTTTTATTCCAGCCTGTCGAGGTGCCTATGGACACAATTCTGTCCTTGAGCACACTGGCTGGTGATACTATCACCAGCTTGATATTACCTGCAAACCTGATGACTCCACCACCACTTCCTGCTCATTAGTATTTCAATCCTGAAGGTCAGAAGAATTAAACTGCTGATAACACTTGAGCAACAAAGACAAGTGTTTAAAGTTAGAGGCATTTCTTTGGGGAAAAATCTTTGGGTTAGAAGGTTTGGTCTTCTGATTTTTCTTAAAATTGTATCACTAATTGGTGGTTTATAGCTGTTTGTTATCCATGATCCAAATAAGAAATAATAACATGAACAGAAAAAAAAGTAAAGCAGAATCTTTGCTTCCAGCATCCAGATGTCTACTCTGTTTATTTCTCTGGTTTTTTACTACTTTGCTTCTCTGATGGGTTTAAAACTACCCAACCATCTGCTACTGTTCTTGGCTTTTAGGGTCACCAACTGTTGCATTGCCAGATCAGATCTTCAAGTTTTTGTTTACTAGCAGTTTTGAAGCTGATAAGCGTACATGTGATTTTACAGGGTGCACTGGTGAAGAGTTTTAAGTGCAACTTTCTGAAAGTTTCTCAGTAGTTGCCCCTCTTTAATAACAGGTCTGATTGAACTATCACTTGCTTCAGATGCAATATAGTTAGGACAAGGAAAAAAATCCTGCCATTCATTTATAGTATCCGTATTGCTCATCTGAAATGGCAGATGTGACATCAGACAGGAAGCTGAGCCAAGTAAGCTCCCTATACAGTTTTTACCTCATTCACTTCAGAGCCTGGAATAGTAAAGTACTATTGTAATCTGTTATCATTAGGTTTGTTCTGGCCAGCTGGAAATATTCATTAAGCCTTACCTTTCTATTCTCAGTCATAAAGGAAAGCAGGGTGATAGAACGTGTTGCCTAGTGCACAAAGGAAGGTGGAATCTAGTCTTTAAGATTTTTCATTGCATGCTTTAGCTGCTTACCCTCTTGCACATTAATTTGATATAGGTAAATTATCACTCTGGTAGTTTTGTTGTTGAATAGACAGCAACAGAAATGTGAGTAGTGTATAGGGAACTGTGAGGTCCTTTCTGGCCCTCCATTCTCCATCATATGGCTTGAAAGGGCTGGTTCCCAAACTTGTTTTCCCCACACTGGAAATTTTTTCGTGCCGATTTCTTGCAATTTGTTCGCAGCCTTTGGCCTAAGCGGTTTCCATTGGCACAGGTTGCTGAAATGAGAACTTCGAAATGACCTCAGAATAAACACAGAACACTGTTTTTTTCTCCAGCTATAGTGACTCTAGAAAAGTCCAATCTGCCTCAATGAGATCAGAGTAGGAACAGTATGAGAACAAAGTTCATGATGTACCTTTCCTTCTCACAAGGATAGACACGGTAGAACATTATTATTGGTAGCTGACTTCATCCACTGGAAACTTGATAGAAGACAATCACCCATCTGAGAAAACTTCTCCATCAGAGACATATGACCAGATCTTCTCTCAAGATACTAATCTGCTGTTGGTCTAATAGTGTGTTCCTTTGTCCCTCCTGGACTTAGCTGGGCTACATAGTTCCTGTTTCTATACTCCATTAGTTATGTCCCTGTCCCACTTTGCTTGGGCCTGGCCTACAGTGTTTTAGAGAGTTAGTTAATTCAGTTCACAAAAATCTGTGTTCTGGAAACAACTAATTGCCTTATTAAGCTGCTCCTTTTTGTGTTTCTGTCCCTCACGTATGATGCAGTGCTAGCAGTTTTCAGAGCACAGATCTTGAACATTAAGTTCCTTTTGGCTCCTATTTGACATTTTCTGCAAATAGATAAGTGTTCTCTTCAGGTTGCATCCTCATTACTGTCTTTTTCTGTGACGTAGATGTGTTTTTCTCTTACACTAACGAATGCACTTGTGTCTCAAGAACTGTGTTCAATACCTTGTTTGTATGTCAAGTAGTCCTTCAGGTAGTGAGTCAGCATGAACTGTCCATAGCTAGATGGCTTATAAGAACAGAATAATAAATACTTCAGCCAGGAACCTCTTGTGCTAGAAAGGATGAGCATTACTCCCTCAAGGATCTGTTCTAGTGTTGCATGCACGCATGAAGGGAAGTTTTTTTTTTAATATTCTTTCCCTATGCTGTCCTTAAACATCACCTAACCAACTGTTTTAAATCCTTAGGTAGAATCTCTGGCTACATCCTGTCCAGAAGAATTGCAAAAAGGAAATGTACTAGCCTGGCCAGATTTCCTGCCAGGAGTTGTTGGAAGAGTGAAGATAGATTACAAGAGTATATTTTGTGCTGGTTAGAACTTTACTTCCTAGAACTCATTTTTTTCTGAACAATACTATAAGACTCTTTTATGGGGTCAACTAGCTAGCTTGCAGCCTTTGCTCTACTAACCTTTAATAAATTATTTTGATAATTTGACATTTAGAACATGTGGTCCTTCATTCTTCAAATTCCAGGGTTTTGTAATAAAAGTTCAGTGAAATCTCTGACAAAAATTTATTGTTTCCTGAATTGAGATGGGAAAAGACTGATGATGGTACTGGATCAGAAAAAAAAAATCCTGCCTTTTATTCTAAGAATAATTGTATGGTATTAAAATACCTGCTGCCTCCTTGCTTCTTTTTCTGTAAATTCCTTTTCTGATTTTATATGTTGATGATTCTCAAAACCTTTTGGACCCAAGAGGGATTTAGCATGCCTAACATTTCTGAAAGCTTTTTCCTGGGTAAACTTATATGGGATCAAACAATCACATAACCATTTTATTCATTTTAGCATGTAGCTGTACCTCTTTACTGTATGCATATATTTTGTCCACAGATTGTCCATCTTTGCAAGGATCCATACCACATCTTCGGGCCTCTTCTGCTGATTTAAAGCCAGGGTCAAAAGTGAGCCTTTCCTGTGACCCAGGATTCCAGATAGTGGGAAACTCTGTTCAACACTGCCTCAACCTGGGACAGTGGACACGGCCTTTTCCCCGATGTGAAAGTGAGTTGTCTCAGTGGGCTGGCTGGATTAGGAAACCCTAGTCTTTATTTAGATCCTATCACTATTCATGGCCTGGGTTTTTTGCAGCTATCATGCACTTGAATCCATCCATGTTACAGTGCCATGTTACATATATGCTTAAAACTAAACTCATGTTTTGCTGAGCAGAAACTGTATCATGATCAGGTGTTAGAGAAATTAATCCATTTGGATCAGCAATCTGGTACTCTCCTCCCCAGTGGCATCAGGAGTGTGGAAGATGCACAAGAAATGCTAGAATATCTCTGTGATTTTTAGATGTCACTGAGAATCTCTGGTTTGAAGTAGAAACCTTGACTTGAGTAAGTTATGAACTAATTTCTTTAAAGGCAGAAGATATTTCTGTTAGGATTTGGAAATGCTCCAAGATTTACAGGATTTCTTCAAAGAAACAGAGCTGTATGCATTCAGGCTGCCAAGTTTCTTTTGATTATATGATTCCTCCTCCTGCTTTCTCTTTTCCTTTGGTCTCCTCTGTTGTGACTGCACATATGACTGCAGTTGCTCGTGTTGGAGCTGATTATATTTTTCATTTCAGCAGAATAGTAAATTAGCTCCAGAAGTAAATATTGCATAATCCTAGAATTGTATGTAGTTTGGAGGAAATCATCTGATTTGTTAACAATGTCTTTAAAATAGTTTGATCTATATTTTAATGTCTTCCTCTTTATTCAGTTATTTATAGCAAAAGTCCATAGTCCATCTCATCTTCTGTGTAAAGAACACCATGCCCATGAGGATTTATCTGAAAGCAAGTCCTGCTGGGCAGAAGGAAAGTTCACTGGCAGAGATAGCTTTCACTTTCTTGATGTGTGATCATTTACAAACCACCATAATCCTGTTAGTGTTTCTGATTTCTCTGCATTGGGCCAAGCATTTTTACCTGACAAGCATAGAACAGGGCTGACCTGCCACAAACAGGCTGAGTGGGTGAAGGCCAGACTCACCCACTGGCCTTTACTTTCAAGGTACCTGTTCCTTGAGTACCTGATGGATGAAAGTTACTTGAAGATACCTGTTTCATGCATAATGAGCTTATACTAGTGGCATAGGCCTGAAAATCTACTAACTGCATCAGGCTCAGTGTAATCACTGTCTTCACCCACCAGGATCCTTTTCCTCTTCCTGGTGCTAAATACCCCCAAAAGCACAGGTGCCTGAGAGCTTATCTTTGTTACAGACTCTCCAGCTCTATTTCTTCACAGCAAGTACTTTGCTTCCATTACTATAGGCTTTAAATTCTTGTTATGTGATCCTTGCACACAGCTAGGGGACTAGGACTTGCTATAACCCATGTAGCTACAAAGATCACCTGTGTACCTGTTGAAGTAAGTTCAGGCCTTTTTGATTGTGATAAAGATGAACAGAAGCAACTCTGCTAGAATAAATTAAAACCTGTGGCAGGCAGGTACAAGGATGCCTTCTGCTGACATGAATGGGATCAAATGGGCTTATTTACTGAAGTCAATCTAAGAGATGCCCAGGGCTGTAAGGTCAGTTCCAATCTATCCATCATTCATGCACTCCCTCGTCTCAGGCCGGTACTGTAACTTAGCAGTCTCTGTTGGCTACTTTTGCAGTGTTGAATTTGCTTTTCAGCAAAGGGAAATAACAACCTCCAGCAAGGCAAACTCAGTTTTCCTTTTTATTTAAAATTCATCAGGCATCATTTATCAGGAGCGTTCTGTGACTGAAGTGCTCAGGTCTCAGCCACAGATGTCTCCTCCAGAGCTAGCAAAATTTTCTTAGCAGGAGCTGGAGAGTCCTGCTAAGACTCTTATTGAGAAATGCCCAGAAAACAAGACCCTCTGCTAGACCTGGAATCAATTAGCTAATTCAGAAAAAGGCTGGGCCCTCTTGCTAATGGGGATGTACATCTGCAGAGACAAAACATGCGGTAGTGGCTCTTATGTGGCATTATTCTGAAGATGATCTGCATTTGCTCTGCTAATGCCTGTGCCCTCTTTTCACCCATGTCACAGGAATCAGCTGTGGAGTGCCTCCAACTTTAGAAAATGGATTTTATTCAGCTGAGGACTTTTTTGCTGGCAGTACTGTTACCTATCACTGTAACAGTGGCTACTATTTATTGGGTGACTCCAGGATGCTCTGCTTGGACAATGGAAGCTGGAGCAGCATTTCACCATCTTGCCTTGGTAAAATGTGCCATACATTTGTCTGCATGCACTGACAATCTTACACTTCTTCTGTGCCCTTAGGTTTGAATGGACATTCATTCTGAAATTGTGGAGGCTAACCACAGTCCCAGAGTCATAATCCAAAATATTCACTTTTCTGAAATATCATGCTCAGCTTTGTGTGAAACCAAAACTATATTCTATCACCTTTTTCTGTCCATCCTCTTATATGTCCCACATCCTGCATTTATCAAACATATAAAAAATTATATAGGCCTGCATTCTACTCCCAGCCTTTCTCCTTCAATGTCTGCAGTCTCTGCATTCTATTCTTCTGACCTGTGCATTTTGTTGTTCTCCAGCATGCTGTCAGTGTCCTGTGCTCTCCAACTGGGTTCTTTTAGATATTTCACACATGGACATTGTAGTATTTAATATCAGATGTACTCACCTGAAGACAGTGATGCTGCACAAGATTTCCAATCAAGCAGAGTGATACAAAATGCACTGCATGGCACAATGTAAAAAAATTCAAGTTACTCAACAAAATAGAGCACAATCAAAATACAGCACAGTTTAGGCACAATTGCAGTGTGTTTCCCATTATCAAGGTCTATGATACGTTCACCGTCATGATCTTGCACATCCCCAGTAGCTGGGAATGAATGTGTGGGTTAAGGACAGCTCAAGCCTATTGGTAGTTGTCTGACATTTACACCTCATGTTGACCATGTATTCTTTTCCACTCCTCCATGCTGGTCTGGCTAACTCAGGAAGACATTCACACTCTTTAACGAGCTAAAGGAGAAGCATTTACATTGCCAGTTGATCCACTCAACTGTTAATTGATGTTTACCTAAAAGAAAGACCACCTTACTGTCTCCTTAGCCCCTAGGCTTAATGGGCAGATCACCTCTGCCAGTGTTCTCTGAGCCTTTTTTCCATTGTGGGGGCTTTTAGGTGAGTCACATATGTCTTCCAGCAAGCAGCTGCAGCACTGGGAGGGCTCGGAGTGCACTTGTGGACACAGTTCATGCTGTAACTTAATTGCTGGTTAGCTGGGTCTGCTGTGCTAGGTGCAGTGGCACAAGCTGAAAGGTGTGACAGTCTGGCACTGTACTGTGTACAGAGGACTAGGTGCCACTGGTCTTGCAGGGCCTTGTCTCCAGCATATCCCTGGTGGAATCCACTAGCTAGCTGTACTTGGATCGCTGCATCCGGTTGTACTGGATCTTAGCCATGCCTCAAATGGGAGTTGCACAGCAAAAAACTGGCAAGATTTGTGTCTGATTTGATTCCTAGTTCTTTGTAGGTATAGCACATAATTTTTTTCAGTCAAGACAAGCAAAAGAATAGCCAAAAGTCTTTTAGTTCTGTCAAAATTCATTTTGGAGTAGGATCCATCTGGTTTCATAGCATCCTGTCCAGCAGCACTCCTTCAGAAACTACAAATCTCATCACAGGTGCTTCGAGGCTGTCCAGATAGTTCAATTTCTATGCAGTAGGTCTAGTCACAATGTTCAGAAGGAAAAAGCCTGTGCCCCACCTTCCAGCTTGCTCTCATAAAGCAGAGTAATGGGGAAATGAAAACAAGAGTGGGTTTGGCAGCCTGACCCACAATTTACCTTTCTGACTCATGCTTCAGGGAAGTGGTAAAAAACCTGGTACACCCATGCCCCAGAGCATTCCTTTTGTTCTGTTAGGGTCTGATTCAGAGTGTATTTCCACCCCATTGGAACTCTCTTGCCTAATGAGACATTACAAAAGAAGTAGTCATTCATTCCAGTTCTGCTGCAGTAGCACTTTGCATTCTCCTGGTACTGGTGTAATTGGCAGCTGTTTTGGTATTAATGTCCAGCTATCATGCTGCATATCAGAAAGAAAGTCCTCTTTTCGTGCTGATCAGACTCATCCAGCAGTGAAAAATAAAGCCTACAATTCACTAAATTGTTTTGCTTTTTTAACCAGTGCTTTTTTTACTGAAAATGGGCAAAGAACCCAAACTGTCTGCATGGTACATCTAGATCAACAGGTGTCCCGTAGCAGGGCATTCCGATGAAGAATTGTTCTACCTCTCTCTAACAGTCTGAAACAAGCACATTTATAGAGAGAGAATAATCCCTGAGAATAATCTCTGGTGCCAGCACTTTTCAATTAGATACTTTGAAATTGACTATTTGCAATTTCGACTCATTGTTTTCATACCAAGGACATTTCCTTACTGTCAAGATTAAAAGATTTTATGAGGTATTCTGGAGTGAGGGGGGGTTGTGGGTTGTGGGGGTTTTTTGCTGCATAGTATCAAAGTACATGGATCATAAATTATCAATTGGAATTTTTAGGTACTACTGTCATGTAAATAGTTAATTATAATAACTAATATATTTTGAAATTATTTTAACTTTTCTGGCAACTGCAGGCTCTTCTTGGGCCTAGTCTAGTTCTCTTTGTCAAAAATGGGGCTCTAATATTTTCAGAGTATTTCCCCTCTTGACTAAGTTTTCCTGTCTTACAAGTAGGAAGGTTGAGATATAGAGGATTTCCCAAGCAGGAGTTTAACGCAAAAATCCTTCCTCAGAGTGTCTGCCCAGACTAGTAGTAACAATAGTTACAATATCTGTTCATTTGCAGTTTGGAAACCAGATACTTTATACGGAAGTAGTGACTGAAGGTTAATAAGATTTATCTCTGATTTTCTCAGGTTGTGCAATACTGTTGAGTAAATTATAATTAAAATTATAATAAAAGGTTACGGTGAGTTATAAATACTTCTTTAAATATTAAGTATTTTTACCAATGGTTAAAAAATGTGATTGCAGTAAGTGATTTTTAATTGTACTCCTTAAAGTAATTCCTCTGACAGTAAGACAGAAATTTAGAGCAAATGCTTACTACAAATAACACATTAGAATCATGGGGTTTGTGGGTTTGTTTTTCTTTGCAGATGTTGATGAATGTGCTGTTGGATCAGACTGCGATGAGCACGCATCTTGTCTCAACACAAACGGATCCTATATTTGCACTTGCATCCCTCCTTACACAGGAGATGGTAAAAAATGTGCAGGTATGGGAAAGAAAAACATCCAGCTAGCCTTTCCAAGGTTCTATAGAGGCCAGTATCCTGCCTTCCAGTTGCCAGACAATGACTGATGTCTAGGACAGACATGCTTTCATCTCCAGGTCAGGATGAGGCTCTGATAAAGCCTTTTGATTCTTGAAAAATCACCTCTTATCATTGGGATGCTGCTTCCAGACATACACACATGCATAAATCTTATTGCACACAGAGCACAAGACCGGGGAACGCCACAGTGTTTCACTTCTCAGAGCAGAGCTGTGCAGTGAGGAAATATTTTAAAACAGACTTCTGATTAGGGCTAGACCTGTCTGTGGAAACATTAAACAAGGTCACTTTAGATGAAGATTACAAGACAGTGGCATAGGTTAGGATAAAAGGTAGCTGGATGGTTTTTGTGTTCAGGGATGGACATGCTGGAATGAGCTTTCCCTCTCAGAGGGAGAAATAACTGTAAGAATTGTTTGCTTCTGACAATTAATGTAAACTCAGTTACAGAGGGGTCTTCCATGTCAAGATTAGCTTACTTGCAGGAGTCTTCAGTGTCTGTCACTTACATATAAAACAGAAAAGGCTGTAAACTACTCATGAGTGTTTTTCCTTACGCTTTGCCTTCCTACTCTCAGCAAAATCCCAAGGATATCTCCTTCAACTTGTTCATAAAACCTGACACTTAATTATATTATTCGTAGTTTCCCTCTTCCTCCTCAGAACCCGTGAAATGCCATAATCCAGGAAATCCAGAGCATGGCCATTTATATGGAGATACATACAGTGTTGGCAGTCAAGTAACATTTTCCTGTGAAGAAGGGTTCCAGCTGACAGGAGCAACAAAACTTACTTGCATGGAGTCCGGAGAGTGGAGCCACCCAATTCCCTATTGTGAAGGTGTTGTTCCTGGGGAGAATGCATGCTGAAATGTGACTTTATTATTAGAGAGATGGAACGGGCAAAGTAATAGTTAAGAGCCTTTAGAGACCATGGCAGCTTATGAAACCCTGTCCTAGCAGATCTGGATCTCAGTGTTGAAGCCTTTGTTTTCTTAAGACATAAGCACTGTTGTCATATTTATAGGGGTGCTCTCTGACACAGATTCTCCAGTGCGTCAGAGGTATAGACTCAGTCTAACGCAAGCATTAGAAGTGTTCTTCTAATTCTAATTCTTCTCCACCCAGCCTTTCATTTTCAAGGAATTAATGACTTCACTGTGTCTCGGTGGACAGGCTGGTGCATGTGCGTAGTCATGGTGTAATAGCAGAAATTGTTTCTTTAGAAAACCAGAACAAATGAGATGAAGCAACAGGTAAAGTGAAGAGTTGACAAAGACTCTCTAAGCAAAAAAAACCAATTACTTTGTCCATAGAGAGAGGTAGATGTGGAGTCCTCTTGGTAGTCAAGCATGTGCTTTGTAGAGCCGTTATAACTACTTCCAATTAGTTCAGTTTCTCAGTAAGGTGAATTCAGATAAAGAGCCCTAACTAAATGTCATTTACAGATTAGTCAAGAACTCGTTGTTTCCTAGGGCTTTATATTTATTCAAATCTTTTCAGAGAAAACAAAGCAAATCCTAATTTTCTGTTCACTTTTGTTTGTGTTATATCAACTTGTCTTGTATTCCTGTCTTTTTAAAGCTATATCCTGTGGTGCTCCAGTTATTCCAGAGAACAGTGCCATTTTTGGCTCAAATTTTACATACCATAATAAGGTGGTGTACAGGTAGGAATTCAGTATGTTTGAAGTGCTGTATTACTAACTGATTGACAATCTGGCAGCAAATAAGAGTATGGTTGAATTGAGTGATTGGTTGAAATGAAGAAGAGGAGCAAAATGGGATTAAAATAATGGAAAGAAAATTGGTTATAGAGTGACTGTTCATTAGCAGAGCTGGATGTTTACTCCAGTACTACTTCTCTAGTCCCTGAAAAGAGAGATGGTTTATGCAGGTGTGGATGATGAAAAAAAGGGATGGCTGATTATGTTGTGCCTGAAAGGCTCTGTGTTTGATAGCACTTCTTTTCTTCTAATGCAGATGCAATGATGGATACAACTTAGTGGGTGAAAAGGAAATTCTGTGCCTTGCTAGTGGCATTTGGAATCATGCTCCTCCATCCTGTGAAATGGTGATGTGCCCTAGCCCACAGGATATCAGCAATGGAAAGTACACACTCAGTGGCACAGCCTACCTTTCCTCTGTATCATACACCTGTGACAATGGATATAGGTAAATGCACGAACATGCCTGAGCCAAATGCAGGTGTCATGCTTGTTAGGAGGTCTGACTATACCTGAAAGAGACAAAGCTGCAATCATTGCTCAGAATGGTAAAATACTAAAACAGAATTGAAAAGACTTCTTTATACATTGAGGGTGCTTTCTGTATTTTATGCTGAACTGGAGCAGTTCACAAAAGTCACTCAGGATTTGCTATATACATAAGTAATGCTTTCAGTTTACCATCAAACTTATAAAAATATTTTGAATATTCAGAAAAATAGTTTTCATTATTTCTGAATGTTCTCCTTTGTCTTTAAATATCATTATACCTCTACAACTGTAGTTCATACCCAGTATTATTTTGCTATTACTTTACAACACTTTTTGTGAAGGAACTTTCTGGAAGTTACTAATTCAGTCCTTGAACTCTTTGTACTAGTAATTTATTCTAAGGTTTTGTTCTGTTTTACATTTGTAAGCACTTATACCAAAACCACATTTTTAACATACTGCAATTAAAAATTAACACATTAATGCTGTATCCAAGGATGTGGCTGTACGTAGAGGTTTCTGCCTACCATGATACCTGCTTGTACCTCTGGCAGATATACTGTGACATAAAGTGGTCCCATATGGATCTGTTTAGGGATTTTTTTTCCTACATTTTCCTGCTGCAATCATTTTCTTGTCCAGAGGTAGGCAGGTAGCTGAGGTATGTTCATTTGGTGAATGTTTTAACTGTGTTAGTACAAATGGATACGTCAGCTGTAGTTCAGTGTAGTGTTAAGTCATTGATTCACTTATTTGTACCCCACTAAACCAGACAGGGATTTTACCAACACCAATGAGTTTTTTGGCTGTGGACTTTGCACAGACAGGCAGCAAATACCACGCTGGTTTGATTCTTTTTCTTTACCTGTCTACTATAACTTGGTGGGAGAGGTCCTCTCTCCTGTGGTTACCACTTCAGAGGAAGCCCTCTCGAACAGTGTCCATTGTATGCATTATTTCTGGACCCAGTCTCTTCCTTCAAGCACCTCTTAGCTGTTTTCAGTCCTAAACATATTGCCACAGGCAGGCAAAGCCCTACTTCCCTGACAAGGGCCTGTGCCAAACTTGTAAAAGCATTACCAGTCAGTGTTCTTTTCCATTAACCTATTTCAGTCAGCTCAACATGGGGGTCTAATACCATTTGAGACCAAATTGCAGGGAATCAGACAGTCCTGTGTAGGGCTCCCAGATACAGAATGGGCCCTACAGGGAACCCACAGACAGCTGACATAGCAGCTGGAGACAAAAGGTTTCACCCAGGGCATCCCAGGGAGGTGTTGCACATTCTGTTCAGACATCTGAGTCACACCCTCTGAACCAATCCTGTTTCCTCAGCTAAGAAACAAAAAACACCATTCACTTCAAAAGTGTGTGGCCATTCACTCAAGCAAAATCCTTTACCTCCTGAAGGAACTGAATGCCTTTTTGTGAGCAAACTTGAACTACAGCATTTCCTTCAGTGTTCTGGGTGAAGATAGTTTTTTAAGCCCTTGAGTGAATCAGGTCTCAGGCAGAGGGCTGGTTGCAAATCTCAAGACTAGCATGTTGTTGATGGCATACAAGTAAATTCTTAAGCTTAAACAAATATTTATTTCTTTAGTGCTCAAAGATGGGCAAAGCTACAGCAGAAATTGTGTGTGTCTGCACAGAGCATTGAGGCTCCACATCAAATCCACCATCAAAGCTTGTTCTTCAAAGTGATATGAAGATCACCTTTTTTTGATAGCATCAGAGTGTTTTTCCGTGAACAAAGGGTGAGATTCTGGCCTCTACTGAAGTCAGTGAGAAAGACTCCTTAGTTTCACTGGGGCCAGAAAGCAAAGCAGCTCTTTCATTCTTTGTCCCTCACCTGGAATGAAATGGCACCCTTAATAATAATCTTTGTGTCTCAGCCTTCAGGGATCTTCTGTACTTGTCTGTGGATCTTCAGGGAACTGGAACAGCACACCACCAGCTTGCAATATTGTGTCTTGTGGATCCCCTCCTGCCATCAAAGATGCAGTCATCAATGGAGATAACTTTACTTTTGGAAACACAGTCTCTTACACCTGTAAGGAAGGGTATGTAGATTAGCACTACTGGATTAATATACAGGTTGAGTAAAACTGATGCACTGTTTCACATGTCCTTTATAACTGCACACTAATTCATTCTTACTACTTCTGTCTTAACTTTTTTGAAGTTAAATGCAATGGAGATTTTTTTGTGGGCTGTCAGGTTAGTATGAGACACAGACATTTCCTAAAGTATTTTCAGGGGAACTGAATACACTCAGAAAGAGAAGAATAGAGAGGAACCGGGGGGAATGGTAGCAAAATGCAATAGGAAACCCTTTTCCTTGGAGTTACTACAGAATCAGTACTTCTGTGTTAAACTCAAGGCTCTGATCATAGCAGATTCTTTGTGTCATCAGGGTGTAAAAATGCTTTTGGTGCAGTTTAACAACTGTTGTGGTGTTCTAAACTGTATTTTCTTAAAATTAAGACTCTTTGTTTATTGAGGTACAGTATTTTAAATTTATTTTTATTTACTCTATGTAGAGAATTTTTCAGACCAAATTTCATCAAAGAGGAGGCGGCTTAGTTTTGATGATGTCAAGCATGAAAGTATAATGCTGGACTCTGATCCTGCAAGAACCTTTGTACATGGTTATCTTTACAACCCGTGAGCAGTTCCATAAAATTTCTTGGAACTGTTCTGTCTAAAAGGCAGAGCAAGTAGGCAGAGCTTTTGCCAGTTTAGGTCCAAAGTCACTGGAGGATTTTCTGCTCTTTCTTGGTGTAAAAAGATAAACTGACAAGCCAGTATTTTTCTTATAAATTGGCTTTGCAATGTTATTTGAAACATAATTGAAGCAAAGCATCCTTATTATGTCTTCTAGACTGTATTATGATTTTAAAAGCTGCTTCTCTTTCCTGTGCAAGCATTTTAAATGGGACAGGAGAGCACCATTTAAAGACTGTCACAGCTGTCTGTCTATGACAGTGGATCATATTAAACATTGGCACATAATAGGCTCTTTTTCTGGGGTCCTGTCATGAGGCCCTGAAAACAAATCCTGCAAACCAGACAAAACATTTTTACAGATGTTGCTTCAAAATCTGAACAGCCTGCAGTTGGAAAATCACTGGAAACTTTGCAGTAGTTGTTGTTTCTTTACTTTTTATGAGACCACACCACACAGAAAAAAAAAGAAGAAAACAGTCAAAGGTACTGTAAGTACACTACTGCCTATTGCATATTTAAGCAGCAGGGGTTTAAGTGGGATGATGAGCAGCACAGATTATTGCCTGTCCCTGCATCCCAGAGACAGACTGGAGAACTACAACTACTAACAGTATTCATGCGGTAGGATTTTATTGTAAACCATTTTATTAGGGTTTTTTCCAGTTAGCATTATTTTTTTATTGGCTTTCTAATTACTTTTAAAAGTGATTTTTTAGGAAGAAGTTATTTAAAATTGCTATATGCATTAATGGTAAGAGCATCTCTGGGTAACTCACTAAGAGAGTTCACTTTGCTTGCAAGTGTGAAAATTGATAGGGCTAATACAGAAACCCAAACGCCTTTCTGGGCTTTTCATTTCTTTCTTTTCCAATTAGTTTTGCTAAACAGAAATAGTTTCTGAATGGGATAATTTCCTTGAGGATTGCATGGACCATGACAGCAAAATACTAGGTTTGTTGTAGTAGTTTGAGCCAAAATGGAAGTTCAGAAATGGTAATTGAATGGACAGATGAGAGAGAGGCAATATGCACAAGGTGTGCTAGGATATCCAAGATTGTGATACTTCACCCATGGACATGTAGTTTTTAAGATTTTCCTTTTGAAGTTGATCATAGCTCTTTTAAAGGATCCTGTTGTTCTGGGGTTCTAGCAAACAAGCTCATACTGCAAGGGCTTCAGGAAACCTTAGGTAGGGTTTGACAATGCCTGTCTTTTTGACTTCCTATGTGGTTTCCTTATCCACAGTTACACATTAGTTGGCCCTGAAACGATAGAGTGCTTAGCCAGCGGCGAGTGGAGTGTGAGCCACCAACAGTGCCTGGCAGTATCCTGTGATGAACCACCCCATGTGGAAAATGCATCACCAGAGAGTGGCCACCGCCTCTTTGGTGATATAGCTTATTACTTCTGCTTGGATGGTTACAGCCTGGCTGATAACTCTCAGCTGCTTTGCAATGCGGAGGGGACATGGGTGCCTCCAGAGGGCAGGGACATGCCCCACTGCATAGCTGATTTCTGTGAAAAGCCGTCCACCGTCTCATACAGCATCCTGGAGTCCATTAGTAAAGCCAAGTTTGCAGCTGGCTCTGTCGTGAGCTTCAAATGCATGGAAGGCTTTGTTCTGAACACTTCGGCCAAAATCGAATGCCTTCGAGGGGGCCAGTGGAATCCTTCTCCTCTGAGCATCCAGTGCATCCCTGTTCGCTGCGGAGAGCCGCCCGTCATTAGCAATGGCTATGCCAGTGGGTCCAACTACAGCTTTGGAGCAGTGGTGGCTTACAGCTGCAACAAGGGGTTCTACATCAAGGGAGAGAAGAAGCGCACCTGTGAGGCCACTGGCAACTGGAGTGGCAGTTTGCCCACGTGCCACCCAGTGTCCTGTGGAGAACCACCGCAGCTTGAGAATGGCTTTATTAAGGTACAGAATGAGTTTTCTCATCTGTCTGGTACCATGGCAAACTGAATGTATCTTCACAGCTGTTGCTGTTGTGGTTTTCTTTCTTCTGTTTTACTCTTCTGTTAAAATTGAGGAAGTACATGATTGGATAGAATAAGGAAAGAGCAAGGCAGGTGGATTTGCAGCAGAATCATATCTGAAAATCATGAATACTTCCATGGGGTTTCCTGTCATAAAGTGGGTTAGGAGACTCAAGATGCCATATGACATTCAATTGATTTCCATAATATCTTATTCTTTGTTTGTTTGGTTCTTGGGTAGCTTTCAAGTACCTTCTGGAGATGTTTGAAGTACTGATGCCAATTCACAAGCCTTGCTAGTTTCACTGCTATGAAAAAAAAAAATCAGATATGCAATAGATAAATCACCTTGGGATAATTTTTCTTCTTTTGATGCAAGCAAACATTTCTTTACTGTAGTCACAACTTCCCTTTCCTTATCAAATTAAATTGCAAGAATGTGTTTTGCTTTGGTGCACAAGGGTAATGTTGTGGTAAGGAAGATAAAACACACTATTATAAAGATTTAACATTGAATTTTTGAAGTATTTTTCTTCTGGCCATCCCTCTTCCTTCCTTAATTCCAGGGATACCAGATACCAGGGAATCTGCATTTGCTAAATTTGGAGGGTGGAGGTTGCCATTCCGGTTCCTACATGGGTTTCCAGCAGTAATAGCAAAACTTTCTGTTCAGATTCCCACACAGATGCATCTTCTAATTAATACATATTACTCTGGTTTTTCTTCCTTAGGTAGGATCACTCCTTCATATATTCCTTACAGCTGGAGAAATTTTTTAGTACCTCAGTCAAAGGCCAGACTGCAACTTTGAGGTGCTCCTCAGCTGCCTGCTCAAGGCCCTGCAGCTGCATATGTGGCATTTATAAATGTCTCCTAGTAGCAGTAGATTTGAGGGCTCCAACCTTAGATACACCTAGAAGCTAAAGAATCATGACAACAATAGGCCATTTGATGGCAGCTTTCCTTGATCCATTTCTTTTCTATCTTCCTTTCCATACTTATTTTGGTCTCATGTGTCAGGAAGTGAGAAAGCAGAGGAATTCTTTTCCAGCTTTTACCCTTCAAGCCTTGAATTTTCTGTTTTCTTTTGGAAGTGGTCTCAGATTTCCTGAAAACAGAGTGTATCATTTGAGGCAAGATATTTTGTGCTGGTTACCTGCCTTCATTCCTTTTGACACAGCCTTTACTACTGTCAGGGATTCAGCTAGAAGCTAGACCAGGAGAACACAAGAAATTACATCAGTCTCCTATTGCCCAAATCATGCATCTTCATTTCAGGCTTGTCTTTGTCTTAACTGTTTTCCAGGACACCACTGGACACTTCTTTGAAAATCAGGCAAATTATCAGTGTGACTCTGGTTACCAGATGGTTGGGAGTCCAGTGTTTATCTGCCAAGCAAATCGGCAGTGGTACAGTGAATCACCTCCTTACTGTGCTCCCCTCACCTGTGGAAAACCACCATCCATCCAGCATGGCTACTCCAAGGGAGAAACTTTTGACATGGGCTCCAAAGTTGAGTTCTTCTGTGATGAAGGCTATGAGCTGATTGGAGATGTTTCATGGACATGTCAAAAGTCTGGGAAATGGAGCAAAAAGCAAAATCCAAAATGTGTGCCAACAAAATGTCCAGAACCACCCCTGGCAGAAAATCATCTGGTCTTGAGAGAAGTGTCTTACCAAGTTGGTGTTGTACAGTTCTCCTGTAAAGAGGGTTATGTTTTGCATGGCTCCTCTGTACTGAAATGTTTGCCCTCCCAGCAGTGGAACGATTCCTTTCCCTTCTGCAAGGTTGTACAGTGTTCTGCACCTCCCTATATCCCCTTTGGGGACCCCTTGACTTCATCCCTTCATTTTGGCAGCAGTGTGAAATACATCTGTGTGGATGGGTTTTTGCTGAAGGGGGAGCCCACCATCAGATGCCAGGCTGATGGTTCCTGGAGTTTGCCTTTGCCAGAATGTATTCCCTGTGGAGTGTCCTCAACCAGAAGAAATTCAGAATGGCATAGTTGATGTGCAGGGCCTCACCTTCCTTAGCACGGCCCTCTACACATGTAAACCAGGTTTTGAGCTGCAAGGGAACACAACCGTCCTCTGTGGAGAAGATGGACAGTGGCTTGGGGGAAGGCCAGTTTGCAAACCTATTCAATGCCCAAGGCCTAAGAAGATTCTCAATGGCAAATACTCATTCACAAATTTCCATTATGGGCAGACAGTTAGGTATTTCTGTGACAGAGGTTTCCAGCTCCAAGGGGAGGAAACACTGAGATGCCTAGAAACAGGAGAATGGAGTACAGAGGTTCCCTCTTGCAAGGCCATAAATTGCCAGCCCCCTCAACCCATTGAGAATGGCTTTGTGGAGGGTGCAGATTACAGCTACGGGGCCATGGTCATTTACAGCTGTGTGCCAGGCTTCCAGCTGTCAGGCCTTGCCATGCAGACTTGTGAAGAATCAGGGTGGTCTAGCTCTACACCCACCTGCCTTCCAACAGACTGTGGCCTGCCTCCCCACATTGACTTTGGAGAGTACGTGCAGCTGAGACATGGGGAAAGACGTTCTGACCAGGAGGGTGTCACAGAGAATCCCTCTCTCTCGCATATGTTGCTGGCTGACAACATGAAAGATTTCAAAAGTTCCTTGAAGGAGGACAATGCAATGCAGCTCACCACTTTCTTATTTGGAACTATCATTTTATACACATGTTACTCTGGCTACGAGCTGCTGGGAAATCCTGTTCTAGCTTGCCAAGAAGATGGGGCCTGGAATGGCACTGCCCCTGCCTGTGTTTCAATAGAGTGCACCTTGCCATCCCCTCCAGAGAATGGTTTTTTGCACGTCACAGAGAACACGCTGGGTAGTGCAGTGCGGTACACCTGCAGGCCAGGATTCACACTGGTTGGCTCTGACACACGGCTGTGTTTGCCAAGTCGGCAGTGGAGTCACACTGCTCCTTACTGCAAAGCAGTAATGTGCAATTCACCTACCCAGCTTTTGAATGGGAAGATAAGAGGGGAAAACTACACACATGGGAGTGTTGTCTACTATGAGTGTGATCCTGGTTACCAGTTAAATGGCCCTGCAGAGAGGAGGTGCCAAGAGAACCAGAAATGGGATGGCAGTGAACCAATCTGCATTCCTGTTTCCTGCAGCCCACCACCAGTTTTGGAGAATGGTCAGGTAACTGGAGAAGACTACACGTTCCAGAGGCATACAGAGTATAGCTGCAACAAAGGTTTCCTGTTAGATGGGGACAGGAGTAGAGTCTGTCTTGCAAATGGAAGCTGGAGTGGAATCACTCCTGTTTGCAAAGCTGTGACCTGCCCTGTGCTGCTGCCTCTTCCCAATGGGAGAACTACTGGCTCAGATTTCAGCTTTAATAAAGAAGTGCACTATCACTGCAATGATGGTTATAGCCTGCAAGGAGCATCTACCCTTACCTGTCAGAGTGACGGTACCTGGGACTCAGAAGCTCCACACTGTGAACCAGTCATTTGTGGACCCCCTGAAGACATCTCCCATGGCTTTCTGAATGGCTCAGCCTTTACTTACGGGGAATTTGTCCACTATGTATGCTTTCCTGGTTATGAGCTGCATGGCAATCCCTTACGGCAATGCCTGTCCAATGGCTCCTGGAGTGGAAACCTTCCGTCTTGCCTACCCTGTCTGTGTCCTACACCACAGATTCCAAATGGGATTGTTCTTGGTACAGTTTTCAGCTGTGGGATGAGTGTCCAGTTTCAATGTCTGGAGGGTTTCAAACTGCTGGGGCCTTCTGAAGTCACCTGTGAGGCAGCTGGCAAATGGAGTTCTGGGTTTCCTCGCTGCGGACAGATTTCCTGTGGTGCTCCACCCATCATTCCCAACACATTTATCAATGGGAGCAGCTCTGAAGATGAGAACACCATCATCTATACCTGCTTGACAGGTTTTGTCATGAAGGGGGGTCCAGAACTGACTTGTGTAGAGACTGGTGTGTGGAAGAAGCCATACCCAAGCTGTGAACTCTTAAGCTGCGGCCCACCACCATCTATCCCAAATGCAGAGGTTCTTGGGAACTCTTACACCTATGGAAGTAAGGTCCAGTACAGGTAAGGATGATGCTGCTATTCTGTTTTCATAGGAAGTCCCTGAAGGCATGAAGATGGAAGGTTTATGTACCCTCAGTTAGAGCAAGTTTCTAGATACTCAGATTGACAACGCCCACATTGCCATGCACTTTATAAAATATTATTTGGACCAGTCATGAAAATTCCAGAAAGGCATTTCAGCCTGTTAGGCTGACACCTCCACTGACTTTAATTTCCCTTTTCCAATTGCTTTCTCCAATTGCTCCTCCTCTGAAGCACTGGTTTCAACATATAGGTTTTGTTAGCAGGTGACAGCAACAGTCAGCAGGTTGTGCAGCTTCTCTGCTCTTGGCATTGCATTTATGCTTTCCTTCTGCTTCAGGTGCCTGTTATAATACAAAAGGGCTGATATCCTTCTTGTCCCATTTTCTGCACTGCAGCGCTGTGCTGTCTGGAGCACTGGAGTAAGTTACTCCTTTGTCAGATATGAGAAACTGAGGTTTTTTGTTTATTTCCTGAAGTGTATACACTGCAGATCTCTTTGTCCAAGATGAAGAAAAAAAGTCTTGGCAAAAGGGGAGATGTATTTTTGATGGTAAAAGCAAATAATGGTATGGGACAGAACTGGGACAGAGATGGCAGGTGGGTGAATTGAACTGTATCAGTCATTCCCATGCAACTTTAACAAGGTGAAGGGAGTACTTTTGCTGCTGTTCAGCAAGTAAACCCACTAGTGCAAGCCAGTTGACTTGTTACTGGTAAAGCACCATTGAGTCAGCCTTAAATGTCTAAGCAAATGGTCTGTGTTCAGACTAAGGCTTGGTTTGTTTTTGGAAGAAAGCGAGATCATTAGAATTGCTTGGTGCTCATACACTCTCTTTACCTCACCAAAGGCCCTCCTAGCAAAGAGATGGGCAGTGTAGGAACTTCACTAAAACTTCCAGTACCCTCTGAGTACTAAAGCCACCAACTCATTTTCCATTGTGATGCTGCAGCAGCATGAAACAACTGGAAATGAAGTCTGAAGCTCTTGCAACAAAATGAATTCAGTCCAGACATACTTCTTACAGGCTTACCTTGAAATAATAGAGAAATCTCAAGATGTACTTATTAACAATGCTGAAAAATTACTGTCCTAACTTTTTAATTTATGGGTTAGCTCATTCCCAGCTGTGTCTCTGTGGTCAGGTCTTCATGCTGTGTTGCAGATGTCTGGAAGGCTACACAATGGTGACAGAAGTGGATGTATGCACTTGCCAGGAAGATGGACAGTGGTTCCCTCAAAGTATTTCCTGTTGCCCCAGAAAGTGTCCCCTTCCAGGAAATATCACTAATGTAATCGCAGTTGGGAACAACTTCACTGTGAACACAAGCATCACTTTGTCATGTGTAGAAGGCTACACTCTGGTAGGAGCAAGCACATCTACATGCAAGGTATAGTTTCTTAGTACTGTTTTATTCTGCTGACCTTCTCCAATTCAGGAGTCTTTTTCATGCCTTCCTTACCTTTTGGCCCTTAACTGGACTCAACAAAAAAATTCAAAACATATTCTGCAAAATATACTATGTTTAGTTGTTTCCCAATAAGAACAATTATTTGTTTTCTATGTATAGACTTTCAGAACTAGATTTTTTAAATTTCTTCTTCCATCAAAAGCTGAGGCTGTCCTTTAGAAAAGCATTCATTTTATCACATGCTAGGCATTAAATCATGTCTGAAATTTTAAAAAGTTATGTCCAAGGTTTCTAATGTGTTTTGAGGATTGCATGCAGAGCTTTTTCTCCAGAATAACAGGCAGCAGACATTTGAATCCACTGTACACCTGTAGAAACTGAATCCTCTGAGTGTTAAAGAACAAACATCTTCATCAATTCCACTGGTAACCTCACATTAGCTGTGGACAGCCTCATCTTAAGTTTGTAAATAGACTTTTGAAGTCACTAGGTATGCTCATATGAGAAAAGCTGAGCATGAGTGGGTTTGCAGAGTAAGTCTTTCTTATTAAATGTTTTCCCCTCATTTTGCTGTTTCAAATATCTGTGGAGTAGTTGTCTTTGACAAGCGTTTCTTCAAGTATCAGACTTCCCCTAGTGAGTCAGAGAAGGCTGCTGAAGCACTTAGTCATGGTGCTAGACAACCAGCCAGGAGAGATGTAGCTTTCCTTCTTCTGATGTGTTCCCTGAGCGATTAGGTGATCTTGCACCAGTGAACTTGCTTTTCCAAGCTTCTTTTCCCCATTTTACTTTTTATTTCTTTTGTCTTTTAAGTCTTAGGCTAAGTGTTCCTGCCAAAGACAAACTCCAGTCTATGTTAACATATTAAAAATTTTACTTAAATTACCAAGTTTGATAAAGGATTGAACAGGTAATATTATATCTGTACACCCACAGCAACTGGATCCTTCTACTGTGATTTTTCTTTTTTAATTAGATATAAATTGCAGATATAAAGCAGTGCTTTTGCATTTCTAATTACATTTATTTTTCAGGAAAATGGTGTTTGGGTGCCACCATTTTCTGATGACATCTGCAGTCCTGTGTCCTGTGGAACTCCAGAGTCTCCAAAGCATGGATTTGTGGTTGGCACTAAATACAATTACAAAGATGTGTCCCTTTATAAATGTGACTCTGGCTATGAATTACAAGTAAGCAAGCTCAAATCTCCAACACTCTAAACTTAGAGTTTTCATTTTCAGTTCCTGTGTGATTGCTGTGGACTGTCTCATTCATATTGATGCCATAGAAGCTGGCTGTCTGCTGGTTTTGTTATTGTCTGTAGAGAGTTCATGGTATGTTTGGGGCAGTCTTTGAACACTTTAAGGGTATAGTTGAAGCAAATGTAAGAATCCTGTTCAGAGGTATATGTCCAGCAGGTATCTTGCAGTATTTGAGTTTTCTTAACTGAAGTCCACTGCAAATACAACATTACACATGCTTGTGACCATAAGTCATGGAAGAGTTAATTTCTCATGTGTCACTCCCTTGACCTGGTTCTTTAGCCAGAGTTAGATTGTAGGTGTTTTTCTTCCATTTCTTGTGTCCCAAGCATTATGTCTTTGTGCCAAGAGTTGTGCCTTCCAGACTTAAAGTTCCCATAAACTCCACTGCCCTCAGTTCTATGACATTGCTAGATGGTATTGAAGTGATAGATCAAAGGTATTCCATTTTGTTCAATGGCAGCTTTATTCCCTGATGGAGGAGAAATCAAAGTCCTTTCCTGTCCCTAGTTTTTTTTATGGCTTTTATCCCCACCTGAGCTCTGAAACAGCATTGCTTTCCCGTATCAGGATTCAGGCTAACAAGTTCAGAGTTGCCTCAGGAGTGTTTTTAGGAGCTGCAGTGAATTCAGAAATGACAGTAGATTGCTGAGGCACAGCATGATCACTGTACCCAGGTGATGACAGAGTGAGACATGAAGTGGTCAGGTGTCTCCAGGACAGAGGCTGGCTCCTAATGCTGGTTTTATAGTGCCAAGCAGAGTGCAGGATTGCACTTCCTTTGTACTGTTGTAACGCCAGTAATTAATTAGGAACTTCATGCATGTAAAATCACCCAGTCAGAAGTTAATTCACTCAATCAAGATAAAAATAAGTGTGTGGAGAATGCTTAGGTAACAATGACTTTAATTTTCATTATGTTGTCAAATATGAAATATCACTGGGGAGGAAAGTGTTAGTATTCAGACCAGATTAAAAAAAGAAGGAAGTAATAAACCAGTGTTGTTATGCAGTAGTAGGTTCTTCCAAGCTTTGTAATCCAGTTTCGCCACCTAGTGTCAAACTGTGTCCCCGCTGTAGAAGAGAAGTCCTGCTTTTTCCTTTGGGAGGCAAAGTCCATTGCGTGTGATGCCATACAGCAACATGTCAAACAGCTGCCCTTTATCGATGGGTCTGCTTTGTAATGAAAGTACATTACTGCAAGGGACAAAATTAAATATTGTTCTCCATGTCTTGAAATACAATAAGAATTAAATCCTGAGCTATTGCTGTCTAGAAAATTTGTATGTAAGAAAGAAATAATGTCATTTATAGGCAAATATAAAGAATGAGTGTTTAGGATGTGTTTAAATCAGCATATCATGTTTACCAAACACAGGCTTGTACTGTTGTTAAAAAGATTGCTAGTTGAATTTCCTATAAGTGAGTCCTGAAAGGAGAAAATTTGTCATCACAACACATTCCTAGGAACAAGAATGATAAAACTGACAAAGAAGATGATACATCAGTGATATAAGGACAAGAGAACTAACTAACTGGCCCCACAAACTTTTGGTTTATAAAGAACACCCATCATTTTGCAGAAAGTTCTACCATAAATTCTACTAGTAGTCTTGAGCTGTAGCACCTAATTTTCTCTTTACATGTGTGGCACATGCAGAAAAAGCCTCCTCACCTTGTTGGATACTAAAGCTGATGGGAGGAAAGAGTTAACTAAAGTAAAGTTGTTCTTTGAGCATTTTCTATTTTTTCACAGGGTAATGCAGAACGGACTTGCCAAGAAGACAAGCTTTGGAGTGGCACTGTGCCAGTGTGCAGAAGTACGTTCTACCTGAGTCTATCACTTAGTGTTGGTCAAGGGTGATATCACACAACAGAAATCACTAATGCTCATTTTGTTTTATAACTCATACTGTCTGCATTTACCTAAACATTTTTGGTAAGTACCACTAGTAGCAAGCTGGAAGGGCAGAATTGCTGGTGTGTGCAGATTTAATGTGAAGGAAATCTCTACACCTTTCTGCCTTGCTCCTCTGCAGCTTCCAGATTTAAATAGTTCTGACACTTGAGGTCATGGGTTCTGGGGTTACTGAGGACCTCTGAACACAGTTGCCAGGAGTCACAGGTATTTCACATCCTTAAATGTAGCTCTGTGGATATCATTCTCAAAGGTACTTCACTTCTCTGAGATATCATTCATTGCAGTGCTGAAATAGGAGTTTCTACATAAATGCTTACGTGCACTTCAGCTGTTGGCTGAAAGAGGCAACAGTTTCCTGAGGCTTCTTGCCAGCACAGTCACAATAGATTTTTTACTTTTACCATTAAATGGAGGCACCAAGTATGGTTGTGCTCTGCTACTCAGGGGCAAATTCCTGGCAATGACTAGACAACTGCTGTGTTCTTTCCTGTTTCTCAGAGTAAAACCTGTGGAAGAGCTGTGAACAGGACAATACGTATACATTTTGTTTGATTGGAAAGTATTGCTTACATTACAGGAATATCATGTGGACCCCCAGACATGATAGAAAATGGATCTGTTCAGGGAGAGGAGTTCCTGTTTGGCAGTGAAGTTTTTTACAGCTGTGACCCTGGCTTTGAGCTACAGGGACCAAGCAGAAGGATTTGCCACGTTGACAAAAAGTGGAGCCCTTCCGCCCCTACATGCATGCGTAAGTAGCAAGCAGAGCAATGTGATGTCCAGGAAGGCTAGGGCAGGAGGAGAGTGTTTTGTCTGGCTTCCTCCCTGTCTTTTCCTCCAGCAGAGGGACTGTAAAAGGAGGAGCCAGAGGAGAAACCAGCAGAGAAGTTCTCATTGGCAGTACTTCTCTGATCTGAAGCAATCTCCTTTTGGCACACTGAAATGGCATAAACATAGAGAGAGTCGTGCTGAGGTCAGTAGGGTAGGAATGTGGCCTGCTGTAGCTGTCTTGCCTTGAATTATGATGTGCAGAGCCTTGGACATTATGTTCATCCCTGCCATGCCAAAGCAAGTATATCCTCACCACTCAGTATGTGTGGATACCACAGCTGTGCTCCCTAGGATCAAATCTTGGCTCTCAATCAAGAAAATAACTGAGGGAGCTTAGAAAGAAGGATTTATTACTTATTTCATATAGCTCATAAATAAAATGCCAATATTTATGGTCTTTGCCAGTGAATCATTTTCCATCTTTCTTTTTGCTGATGTCAGTCCTATGCCTTGCATTTTTCTCTCTCACCTTTGATGAATTTACTTGGTCTTTACAGTGTGGGAGAGTGGTCAAGATTCTCCTTAACTACTGCTATTCTTCTTGAGCACATATTGAGATAATTTTCACTGTAGGGGCACAAAGGAGACTGAAAATGCAGCCTCAGTTCTGCACAGAAGACATATTCTGGATCTCTGTTGATTTGAACATACCTCATATCTTTTAACACCACCAAATACATTTGGACATATTTTCTGGTGTCTGCAGTGTGAACCCCAGGAAAAAGGGCAGGGAAGGAATTATATGACTTCCTCTGTGTAACAGTTCACAGCTTCTTTCTTCTTTCTTCTTACTGCCTTTCCATTAATTCAGGGTGAGAACAGAGCTATCAGACAGTGTGTAACTCATAGAAAGAATAGTTTTCGTTATGAATAAAAACCCCAAAAGTTTTCTTCTCTCCTAGAAATTACTTGTGGGCTGCATCCCTCCGTTGAAAAAGCAGAGGCCATTTCTACTGGAAGCACTTATGGAAGTAATGTAACCTTTGTGTGCAGCTCTGGACACCATCTTGTTGGGCCCCAGAATATCACATGTCTTGCCAATGGGAGCTGGAGTAAACCCCTCCCACTGTGTGAAGGTAACTGTTTGGTTTCATGTCCTGGAACATTCCTATCTGTGATAAGCAATAGCTCCTCCCTTATGCATGCATATCATATAATCCAACTGTGTTGCTTTTGAGAAATGATTCTGGTAACATGGGGTTTCTGGAGAATCTATCACTGGCAAGAAATAATGATTTCTGTCTTTCTGCCCTACCGGCCCCAGTATGAAATCATAAATGTGTCCTCACTTCCCCATTTTGCTGGGGCTTTTCTGTCACTGGGAGCATCTTCTTTTCTAGGTCGGCTACATTTCCTTCCCAGGGCTACTGAATCAATGTTCTTCATGATTTATAAGTCTGTGGTGACTTTAAATGTATTACGTTATTAATTCAGGAAATGTTTGAAGTCCAGGACTAATATCAAGCTGAATTAATAAGACCCCTTCCTTTGCAGAGACCAGATGCAAAATTCCAGTTTCCTTGCTGAATGGGAAAGCAATTTATGAAAACAATACAGTTGGCAGTACAGTAACATATCTCTGTGAGAGGGGATACAGCTTGGAAGGAGAACCAGCAGCAGAGTGCACAAGAGATGGAAGATGGAGTAATCCCTTGCCTCTCTGTAAACGTGTGTGTTTGCTTTGTAATGGAAAAGTTTATGCAGAGAAACAACAAGAGCAGTTACTGATACAAGTTAAAGCATTAATTTCTCTTGAGTGTATTTTTGTGACAGTAAAAGGACAAGCTGTCTTCTGCATAGTTCTCTCTAGTTGGAAAGATGACATAAAATGGAGTTATTATACTCAACCACTTGACATATACTAGAAGCAGGTGAGAGAATCATTTGGAGGAGAAGGCAAAAGGGAGACTTTATTGTTGTCCACAAGTGACATATTGACAGGGTGTAAAAGAAAAAGTGCCAGATTCTTCTCAGTGTTGCACACTGGTAGACTGAAAGGCAGTGGACACTAGTTGCAATAAAGGAAGCTTCAGTGAAGTTTTTGAGGAAGCTTTTTACCATCAACAGAGTCAAACAGAGGAACAGAGACCCAGAGAGGACATGAGATCTCCATCCACAGTTACTCAAATTTAACTCAAATTTTTGGTCAGGGTCCAGAGCAACTTCTGACCTAGTTGGCCCTGCTTGGAGAAGCAGGTTGGACTCAGTCGCTGTATAAAGTCTTCTGCAATTCTGTTAATTCATGTACATACGTCATGTACATGTGCACTGTGCCCACACACCTACAATAGCCTTTCTTGTTGAGCCTCTTGTATGTGCCTCTAACTAATTTTAAGACCTAGTGTTGTCTTAGGATGGTTAATTGAGACATTTTAATTTTTGTATCACAAAGTATTTATTAATTTTTGTATCAAGAAACTGACATAAATTTCTGCTCTTTGTAGAGCCAATATTTTCCTTATTGGTGATGAGATCAATGTACCATGCAAAAATAGTCCAGCAAGCTTATAGCCAGCAATAAATGAAATTAGAGAGATTCTAAACTCTAGTGAATGTCACAGTAAGTCTAATCAAACGCCTGAATTTTTGCTGCTCTTTGTAGGTCCAGCCCCTCTGAACATGAAGTAGGATAGGTCTGGTTCTCTTTTATAGAAAGGTTATGGTAAACAGGAAGGACAAGAGAGAATGGTTTCACAATAACAAGTAGGATATTTCTCCCTTAAATCCTTAATATGTCCTCTCCTGGCATCAGCCAAGCATGGTAGCAAGCCATGTGTCAGCAGTGAATTAGATAATTTTTTTATTATTATTTTATGACCCAAATCTCATATTTTCAAATTACATTACAAATTTGACTCATGTGCAGCATCCATTTCTATTGCTTTTCATATGTTTTGGGTTTGAAATTTGCAGAAACTATTCTAAAGTAGTCTCCCTTCCTCCCTTCCTCTTTTTCTTCCTTTCTTCTTTTCCCTCACACCCTTTCTTTGAACAGCAAACCCTTGTCCTGTGCCTTTCATAATCCCAGAGAATGCCCTTCTGTCAGAGGTGGATTTTCATGTTGGCCAGAATGTATCCATTAGGTGCAGGGAAGGCTACCAGCTGAAAGGGCAGTCTGTGATCACCTGTAACGCTGATGAGACCTGGACTCCAGCCACAGCTAAGTGTGAAAGTAAGTACAAGACACACACTTCGACAGGGATTGGTACTTTTCAGAAGCTCTAGAGAAGAGCTGTGTCTTCTTTCTTTCTAACAGAGTTGTTCCTTTAAAAGGATTCAGAATATATCTGTATGGTTTGGTGCTTCAACAGTGTTTATCCTACTATTTGCTAGGCCCTTTTGTAAATGTATCTTTAATTTACCTTTTGCAAGCCCTGGAGCTGGGATTGGTTGTTGGATACTCTAAATACCCTAGGAATGATTCCCATCAGATTATGGGTGATGAGACAAGAGTTGCAGGAAGAGGTGCTGCCTTTTTTTGTATTTATTTATACAGACAGAAGGCAGTGTCCTTTTACAAGCATGTTGGAAAGCCTTTTGACTTCTTGCAAGCAATATTGTTAGATATTCATGGGATCACAGAATGGCTTGGGTTGGAAAGGACCTCAAAAATCATCTAGTTCCAACCCCTCTGCCATGGGCAGGGATGCCATTCACTAAATCAGGTTGTTCAAGGTCCCATCCAACCTGGCCTTGAACACTTACTTACAGGTATGGGGCATCCACAGCTTCCTTAGGCAACCTGTTCCAGCACCTCATCACTGTCTGGGTAAAGAATTTCTTTCTAATATCTAAACTAAATCTGCCTTCTTTCAGTTTAAAACCATCACTTCTTGTTCTGTCTCTATATTATCTCTATCTCCCATATAAATACTATATCTTCTTAATAAGACCCCTTAAGAAACTGGAAAGCTGCAATGAGGTCTTCCTGAAGCCTTCTCCTGGATTCATGCTGAATAATCCCACCTCTCTTGGTCTTTCTTGGTAGGAGAGATGCTCCATCCCTCTGATTATATTTGTGGCCCTTCTCTGGACCCACTCTAACAGATCAGTATCTTTCTTGTACTGAGGACCCCAGAGATGGATGCAGCACTCCAAATGGGGTCTCACATAGACAGAAGAGAGTGAGATAATCCCCTCTCTCACCCTGCTGGTCACACTTCTTTTGGTGCAGCCCAGGATACTGTTGGCTTTCAGGGCTGCATCTGAAAATGGAGCTGTTGGCTCATGTCCATCCTCTCACTGAAAAAGAACTCCCAAGCCCTTCTCAGGGTTCTCCCACTCTGTATTCATGTTTGGTATTGCCCTGACCTGAGTGCAACACTTTGCACTTGGACTTGTTGAACATCATGGGGTTCTCATGAGCCCACTTCTTAAGTTTGCCCAGATCCTTGGATTCCATTGCTGATTTACCACCAGAGGTGTGTCTGTGGTACCTCCCCCGGACAGCATTGTGTATGTAGGCTCTGCATGTAGGCTCTGCAGCTCACCAACATCTGGACGGTTTCTTTTGTTTAGAGATATCTTGTGGTCCCCCAGCCCATGTAGAGAATGCTCTGATTCGTGGTAGCTTCTATCAGTATGGAGACATGATCACCTATTCATGCTACAGTGGGTACATGCTGGAGGGGCCCCTGAGGAGCATTTGCTTGGAAAATGGAACATGGACAACACCACCTACCTGCAAAGGTAAGTCTTTCTTATTAAGAGAATGATAGTTTAACTTGCCATAAACACAGAGGTGTCATCCTAGGTGCAATAAAAACGAAAGTGAAATTCTTGCTAGCTTTAATGCAGTCATAGTTTCACTCGGAGCATTTAATTTCAGGTTATTGCTTTATTTCCAAGTTAAAGAAAGGCTTCCATAATTTTTCTCTTTAGTCCTTGCTAGTCTTACAGTTTATTTTGCTACAGTGTTGTATCCCACACCTAGGATCTTTTCTCCTGATCTTTTGTGAGAAAGTGACAGAATGAGTCATCTTCTTGACAAGCTGAGCTGTTTCAGATAAGCATTGCCAGTCGGTTTTTCACAGTCAAAAACTGAACACTGCAGAAACCAAAATAGAACAAATGGGTGCTTAGTCCCTCACTATATTTAAAGTGTGGCAGCTCCTGAAAATCAATTTGCAATTAGAGGTAGACTGATATATCTCTAAATAATACACACTGAGCACTCTAGAAAATTAATAGATTTAACAATATACCAAAATCCAGGGTTTCTACACTTGGCCTACCAGCAATTATTTGCAATTTCTTGGTCTGTTGAGGTAAAACACTTTTTTAAAAGTGTTAACTCTTCCATTTAGAGATTCAAATAAATAAAAAGTTTTGAACAGAAAATGGGGGAAGCAAACAAAAAAATGAAGAGATGATAAACTCAACAAAAAAATATGTAAGGATATTCAAAAACTAACTTAAAGCCATGGATGAAGCACAGCAAAGAGTTCAGCGTCATAGGGCTTTGGTGGAAGAGATCTTGCCATCTGCCATTTCCATATCAGAAGCTTGGCTTGCCCTCTGCTGCTGGATAGCTGTGGAGCACTGAGTTAGCTGCACCTTAAAGTCTTATTTCACACTGTGAAACAGTCACCATGACAAACTGAGTTTTAGGTATTCTGTTTAGAAGGCAAAAAACCTTACAACACAGCAGTGGCCAGTCACAAGCAGCCCCATTCCTCTTCACACAGAAGAAAAGTTCATGGACACTCATCTGGGAACATTGGAGCTGTTATCAGAATTGTCAGGGTAGCCTCTCCTCCTGCAAGTCTCAGCTGCTCATGTCAAAACACAAGCAACAGTTCTTCCTTCTGCAGAGACTTTCTGTTTAGGTCAGAAGCCATTTGGAGATAGAGGATTCTGTACTGTGCTAAGCCTGGCAAATCATGGACCCCTTTTCAGTTTTTTTATATAAATTCTGACAACAAAATATTATGAATGCTGCCACCTAAACAAGTTGAGTTGCTCTACTTTATGAAAGCAGGCACTCACCTAAATTCCTGTATCTAATAGTTATAGCATCTTGCCTAAAAATCATGGATCAGTAGAGTGTTATGAGGAGAACCAGAACCAAACAAGAAGGCTTGCAACTCCTGAATATTTCAGGAATGGAGTAGCTTCTCCTGAGAAACAGGTTTGTCTTGGGTTTGTGACCGTGGCTTGCCACTGGCATGAAGAATTACCCATCAAGCAGCCAAGCAGAGAAGATTTGAAGGAAAAGCATGTGAGTTACTTCAGTTGTCATGATGTATCCAAAAGACCTGTTGGAAATTTGCACTCCCAAAGCACCAGGCTGTTTCTGGAAAGTTTGTGTTTCTAAACTGTGATTTCTAAACTGGCTATAGAATTCAAGGGATCTTTGCGTAATAGCTACTTTACCTAAGCTAGAATTCATTAGCAAAATTATTTGGATGTTATCTGTTCTGATTGTAACACTTTGGATTGTTCAATTGTCCCTTTAAAATCACCAGCTTTACTTTTTATTTCTATTTAATATTTATTAGTTACAAAGAAGACCTCTACTTCATGTCAAGGGATGTAATTGTCTGCCAGAAAAGGTTCATGCCACTGATTACTAGCAACCAGGAAGGGCTGATCTGCAAAGCACTGTCAAACTTTCTGTTTGCAACACTGCAGTGTCTACTGGAACTGTTCAGAGGAATAAGTAATAGGAAAAATTATTTCCAAAAAAGTGCAGTGAAGAGGTGGACAGATAATGAGGGTGGAAAACAAAGCAGGATAACCTGTGTATTAGGGGAGGGGAATAACAATTTCCCTCCTCTTTTCTAAGAGGGGACTTAAAAAGAACTAAAGATGTTTCTGGGAGTACTGTCCTGCATTTTCATAACACATGTCAAAGTGATCTTTCAAAACTGCTTTATAATTCATGAGAGTGATTTTCCTAACAAAAGTCCTACAGGACCCAAGCCTTTGTGGTCTACATCAGAAACAACATGAAAGCACTCTTTGTAATGACTCATGCTGCATTTCTTGTTTATGGCTGTGTGAGTTGATTATTCATGTGTCCTAAGCCTGCTTGAAACTTTCTGTCCCGGTTGAACAGGTTAGTTAATGTAAATATTATAATTAAAAAGCAGACTTCTTTAGCTTCTTTGAAAGAGCTCTCAGCACAGCTGCATTTGCCTGAATCACCACTGGTTAGAGGTTGCTGGCCAGATTCTGATCTGAGTTTCAGGGGTGAGAACTATTCGTCTGGATCTGCTGATTGTAAATATCTGCAGGACTCGTTAGGCTGCACAGATGCATACAGCTTACCTGACTCCAGTTTCTTCTTTCTGAAGTGCTCTAAAAGTGTCTTGTCTGTTTGCCCTCTTCACATCTTGCTAACTGTCAGTGGTCAATGTGGAGCTGTCAACCACAAAGTTTGTACCCCATCAACAAATAAGAACATTAAGAGGGGGAAGCTGGGGCCTGAGGAAATTGTTCACTTGCAACCACAGGGAAGCTTTTTGCAAAGCTGAGAACAGATAACAGAATTTATTTTTCCCCTTCTCACGTGTTTGACTTGAGCAGTGTTACGCTTTTGTGTCCTGTGTAGATAAATTTACAAGAGGATGGATAAAATATTGATACCATGGATGTGAGATTTACTACCATTAAGTAAAGTCACAACTGATCGTTCCTATTCTCTCCTCAGCAGATCAGGACTGCATTTGCCCTGCCTGCTTTTACAGTAGGGAAAAAAAAAAAAAAAAAAAGGAGAGAGAGAGAGAATGAGATCCCAGCTTAACTTCCATCCCCAAGCATTTTTCTAGTCTTGTCTGTTGATAAGAATAATCCTCACAGCTACAGACAAGTAGTCTCTGCTTGCCTAAATTGGTGTATAACAAGTGCACACCTAGGGATGATAAGTTCTCATTCAGTTTCATAACCAGGACCTGGGCAGAAATCCAGGAAAAGCCTATCTCTACCTGACATCTGATTGCTGAGTAGTATGGAGTTGCCATCCAAAACAGTTTTTGTAACTCACGAAATATCTGCATCTTCTACATTGACAGAGAGAGAAAATACATTTCAGAAACCTTATTTCATGGGCCCTGAATTTAATGTGGGATATCATTTATACATGAATCTTTTATCTCACATTGCATTATACATTCATGGAATATTGTTTAAGGGGTGTAGATCACACAAAGCTTTAAATGGTTTTTTCATTGCGGAAAAGAAACCTGTTTGGCACACTGTTCTGCTTTAGTCAACACCCAGAGACAGTCTGTCTGTGTAGTAATATATTTTCAAAAATTTTCAAAATCACTGTTAAAATATTGCAAATTATGTTAACCTTTCAGAGGTCTCTTCCCATTGTCATTATCAGCTGACAGTTGTTGGGAAGGCTCTTGAGATTGAAAGATAAAATGGCAGAGCTTTGACCTCATTTCAACAGACTCCAAGCTATAGCTTGCATTTTGGCATTATTAGCTCCAAACTCAGGTTTGTCTCTCTGAGGGAAAGATTTGCATTCTTTCCAATGTGGATTTCAGGTCTGAACAGTGTTTCAGTGTGCCAATCCACTGTTTGTATTTAATGCTAATACTGAACAAGATCTGAAACACTCAAAACTTAAATGCATATTTTGCTCACCTAATAACTAATTAAAGATAGATGCAATTGCAGTTCAGATTGAGTTTCCTGAGATTGCTGTCAATCTGATCATTTATTTGTTCTGTAGTATTGTCTTGAAGCCACAGTTTTTCATTTTCTCTGTATAGTATGTACAGTCTTGAGAAAGATTGCACTTTCTCCAATGATCTTTAAGTATAACATGTTTGTGCATAGCTTTCACCTTATTTTCTAAAGTAGTCCTGGTTTCCCTGGAAACATCAAAATATGGCACACTGTCATAGAAATGACAATGAAGTCCAAAGTCTGTCCAGTCCAGGCAAAATATTGGCCCAGCATGATAGATTTCACTCCAAATTCCTCACTTTTATGATCAGGTGCTTATTAATAGAATGGAAGCCAAGGAGCACCAGTCAGCGTGAATGCTAGGTGAGGTTTATAGTCACACTTTGAGTTCCGGAGATGAACACTTACTGTGCCATTGCTGCACCCTTTTTGGTCAATTCTCATTACGCTAGATGATAGTTCAGTAAAAACCGCCTGTTCTATCACACAATCTTACTTTAGACTGTGTATTATGCCAGATGGCATTATCTTGGTGTTTCATACCAAGGTTAGAAGAAAGCTTGATTCTATTCCAGAGTCAATTTAGAAGGCCCGAGGGAAGGGGTGAGGAGAGTAATAGTTTTTGTTGGTGTATTTTATGGGTATTTTCATTTTGTTTTACAAAAGTTAGTGGGAAAAATCAGATAAAGAATAGTGTCAGCCTTGAAAAACTATCCAAATAATTTTTCAACTATAAATTTGTCTACATTTTCATTCTTTCCATGGACAATTTTTTGATTATCTTAATGATTCCCACACTCTGGCTTACAGTACCTAATCAAACACACAGAGCCAGAAGATGACATAGCCCTTGAAATCAAAATCAAACAATGTTTCTGAACTTCACTGCATTTGTTTGTTCTGCTCTAAGCTTTACAACTGCAAAGGTCTGTGCAAGATGCTGAGTTACTAGGCTTCTAATTCAGTGTCCTGAGTTAGTAATGAACTGGCGGTGTTTGCAGCTGTCTGTCGGTTCCCGTGCCAGAACGGTGGCGTCTGCGAGCGACCGAACGCCTGCTCCTGCCCGGATGGCTGGATGGGCCGTCTCTGCGAAGAGCGTACGTACTTCATCCCAGACTGTAATCCTAACGGTCTTGTGGGTAAGGCAAAGGAATTTACTGCACTGAACCAGAAAAGGCATAAGAGCTAAAACCATAAAAATCATTAATATATTGTGGTTGACAAATGAAAGAGAACAGAGAGGTATGTACTTGGCTTGCTTCTAGAAAAATAATCATCCCCTTACATCTTCAAAGCAAAACAAGCCCTTTTAAATGGATGTGATTTTGTTTCTGGGTGCTCTTTCACTGTGCTTGAAGAACACCGTGTTTCAGTTCTCCGAAGTCTGTTTCTAATAGCAATACCTGATAGTTTTGGGGAATGAACAGGGATTAGAACAGAAGAGACTTGAGTATTCTGCTGGTGGCTGCATTAGTTTCTTGGCTTCCATTTTTATCAGTCTGTGGTTATGAACTTCATCAATTCATGTTCAAATAATATATTGTGTCACCTTTTCCGTGCTGTCCCTCCTGACCTGTGTACTTGTGCCTCACAAATTCTAGACTGGCTTTTTCCGTCATGGATCTCCAAATTATTAGAGAAATGGATCTTTTCTCACTGAAAAGAGCCAAATCTGACTCTTGACTCTGTCAGAGATTCCCTGGGTGATATTAGGATGCCATTTGATCCATGTTTCTCTTCATGGTGGTCTTAGCACAAGAAATTTGGGAGATTTAACCCTTTCAGGCTGGCATAGCTGCTGCATGAGGAACCTTATTACTGTACATATAGTAACACATGGGTCTATGTGGATAGAAAAGGGAAGTGCCCTCATTTAGTATTTATTATTCAGTATTCAGTATGGCTCTGATGTAAGGCTTTAGCGTGTCCAAGATCTACAGCAGGGGTGGTGTCACTATCCCCAAATCTGAGTCACCGCCCCTGACTCTGACGATACATGGAAACCTACAAAAATTGTGCACATTCTCTTCTAGTTCTTGGAAAAGAATATGGTTCAAGTATTTAAAATTTATCATATGTTAAAATTGTCCTTTGAATCTATCTCTGCAGCTTTCAAGTCTTCTCTGTGACAGTGTCAGTTGCACATGGCACAAATTAGTGATAGATACAGAATGAGAACAAGAGGTTCAGCAAGTTTTGTGGTTTTGCATTTATGGAAACTCCAGCTATGTGGTACATTCACACGGCCCCTCTTTTTCTGCCCCTGTGCCTGGCAGTATCACCACAGCCATACGTGCAACTTAGCCCTGTAAGTCTCACAGTGGCAGCAGATGAGGATTGCACCCTGTGTCTGACAAAATTGTGTTTGGTATCCCACAATTGAGTTTATTAGTTTCATCAGTTGTGACACTTGAAGCATTCTCCAGAACCAGTCATTTCGATCATCATCCCAATTCAAACTGGCAATTGACTAGCCAGGTCATACTTCATGCCAGGTACAAGCACTAGCTTTTTTGTTGTTATTATTGTTGTTTTGGGGTGGGTTTTTTATACTTTGGCAGATAGTTAGACAAAGGGAAAAAATTCCCATAATTGGTCAGTGAAGCACCAATTTTGCATTGCTTGTCAAACAAGGTGCATCAGTGAACAGAAAAAAAACAGTCTTAGTCTTTGAAGTTGAGGGCCTGTTCTGGAAGCCCAAGGAATTTTTGAGTGCTAGCACTGAGCGCTGATCTGTCAGTATCAGACCGCTGAGAGAATTCAGTCACCTTGTAGTTCACAGTACATTAAATGAAAAAGATAAGATTCATCTTCCTGAGAGAGTCCTGACCATTCTAAAAAGCTTGCAGTGTACAACAAGTTTAATGATATAGAAAAGTATTTCCCAGTGATACAGGTTAGTTCTGTGAGGTCACCAAAAGTTCAAAATTATTTCCTTATCCAAGCTGACTGCACCTGCTCAGCTTGTTCTCTGGTGTGCAGGAGCAGAAGAAGAGCTCCTACCTCAGTATTCTGCAGCCCCATCCACAATCCTAGTATTAAACTCTACTGGAACTGCCACTTGAAGGTCCAAATTTGAGATCCAGCTCAACTCTTGCTCTTTTTAGAGCATGTATGCTCAAGTACTTTGTTCACTTACCATAGCAGAGATGATAGTTTTGTGAAGATACTTAAAGCATAAACACATGGGAGTTTTGCAGATCTGCTGACAGGAGCATTGTAGCTTGATTGTTGCTCTGTCCAGAGGTCATCAGCTGCTTGGTATGTACTTTGTTTCTTCCCCAAAGGTTCCAGCCCTAGCCTTTTTCACCCAAAATACCTTGTACCCAAGCTGCCTTTCCCCAAGGGGCTTATGGTCTCACCTGTCTCAGCATGTTTTCACAGGCCTAGACAAAGTGCTTCTCTATGGGCAGGGCATAGATTTGGCATCTGTTTTGGATGCTACATCTGCAAGCCCAGAGAATTCATGAACAATCAATTTTTTTGTAATTAAAGCATGAACTGGTTTGGTTAGCACCATCACGGAAGTGGACAGAATCTGGATATTGCATGTGAGATACAAACAGCCCTGGCTCATTTCCCATGAACATGGAGCCTACAAGCATCTGAAGGACTCCAGCAATTGGTGAAGCAATTGCTCCAGGCTGTCCATTTCTTTGCCACTGCTCTTTGTCATATCTGTCTGCCATGCCAGTCGTATTTGCTTGTCATGCCTGGTAGGTAGATCCTGCTCAACTCTGCTGATACTCCATGCAAACACTTCAAGGGGCAGTGGAGTTTCTAATTAAACTAAAATAAGTTTGTTCACCTCTTGCACACTCTATTCTTCACTTTCATGGGAGATAACTCTTTCCTCTGGTTCTCTTTTCCTCAGCAATATGCATTCTGCCATGTCTCAACGGAGGTCGCTGCGTGGCCCCCTACCAGTGTGACTGCCCCCTCGGATGGACGGGATCACGCTGCCATATGGGTAAAACTTCTCATCTGCATTTTTTCTCACTTTTTAGGACTCTACTAGCAATACCTAGCACAGTTCTCCAGGGACTCATAGAACTCCAGAGCTTGACACAGGAAAACACAGGCCTACAATAATATTCCTTGGGGATTTGCTGTTCCCAGCTGTGAGCTGCTTTCAGACTACTCCCTCCCGATGATCTTTAAAACTCCCAGAAAAGCTTGCTCTGAGGAAAGACAGACAGTATTCACAAAAGTACTCTCTGCAAAAAGCAGTGCAAAGGAGAAAGGGTTTCCAGGGAGAAGAATAAAACTATTTTTCTCAATTCCAGATACATTTTTTAATTCCAGATTTTAATTTTCATCTTCAGGAAATTCAGGTCATCATTAAATTCACAAATAAGCTGCAGGTATTATAGAGGTTTTTCATCACATAGTTGCCTGGTTTGGTGGATTCCCACTAATTGTCTGGGTACTGAATCAGGAAAGAGAGCATAACAAAGCAGGGATTTAAGGGTGATTGAGTTTAATGGATACATCGTACACACATGGGTACCTTACATTAGGTATCATCTAAGTTCTCTAAACAAATTCAATGTGCATTTCTTTTTACTAGATCTCTTACTTACACCTAACCAAAGGGAGCACAAAAAAATAGGGAGGTCAGGGAGCACAAAAAAATAAGGAGGGGTAGGAGTGGAGTGATTCTAGTATCCAGTTTTGTGTCCTGACCTGTCCTTTTGTGTGAGATAAGGTTGACTGCAGTTATGGAAAATATTTGAACCGGAGTTTAGAGTATGTGGTTCTGTATCAAGGCTGAACAAACACCAGGTTTTGAAAGACTTTTCCCTGTGAAAAGACAGCAAAACTCAGCAACTGAATGATTACTGAAATGTCTTTCAATCATTATTAAATCTTAAACACTTACAAATAGTAGCTATTTTTAAAAATATATTTCAGCGTCTTCACTGTATTTTTAATTGTCCAGGTGAACCTTAACTGATTTTTAACAGGGACTTAACATGAAACTCCACTTTTATCTTCCTGCAAGACTTTGAAGTAGCTGATGGGGTGAGCTGGGAAGGAATCCATGCCTCTGTTAATAAATGTTCATAGTATTTGTTTAACTGATAAGAACAGTGAACCTGGGGAATAAGCTGTGCAGTGCAATACATATATTGCAGTGCAATTCACTGCAAACCCAACCCTTCTGCAGAAATTTTAACTCTGGACTATTGTCATTTGAAGGGACTCTTGCCTAACACATAATGCATCATTTCCTCTCATATTTTACAAGCTTTGCAGCTATAATAGGTGCTTGAGGAGGATAGATGGCTTCTTTGCTTTTTGGTCAGCAATTCAAATCTGTACAGGCTTGACTTGCTTTTCAGTAGCTAAAGGGAAAATTATAGTAAACAACTGCATCTGCATCATAAACGCTGCCTATGAAGTTTTTTAATCACTTCTTGTTTCAGCTACTGATATTGACATTTTGCTGTGATAGAGAAATACTTCAGTGACAGCTAAAGATGTTTTGATCATACGCTTCATTCCAAAATCAGAAGTAATTTTCAACATTACGTAATTGGTGCACTTAATTGTATATGGATGGCCTATCACTATAGCCTCCTGCCATTGTTTGTTCTTGTTTGGCCCAGAGGATTTGGAGTAGGTTTTTTGCATTCCTGTGACTACTCATTTCCATTTCCTGTAATTCCATAATAATCAGTGCTTTCTGATGCATATTCCTTGCAAAAATATTACCCGTCCTTGCCCTCACTAGTATCTTTAGGTCTGTCCTCTACATACGGCATTATCTGCTTTAAAGTATTCACATCTTTTCTGCAATATAAATGTCTGTGTTTGAAGGACCTCATTAAGTGTGTATCTAAATTGGTTCTGTAAATTGTGTGGTTCTTTACCATTCAATCTCAAAATCGACAGGAAGACCTGAAACTTTAACTTTTGTTTAGTTGCTTGATACCTTTGGGTTACACTGTCACACAAAAGCATGTTCAACCAGGCTCAGCATGACCTGTAAGGCAGACAAGGGTTTTTCTCTAGTGCCCTGTTGCACCTAGTCTCACCTCTTAGGGCTATCCAGTGTCTTTCAGGACCTTACTGTCATTCTCTGCTTCCTTTCCTTGTCTCCACACAGGTGCCATTGCTTGAAGTCTTACTTCTTGCTTGCTATTGATCTGCACATGGCTTTCTGATTTTCAGCTTCCCCTGCTTATGCTGTCTCTTTCTATGCTTTTTTCCCATGTTTGGTGTCTGCTTGTCCTGGCTAGTGTTAAGCTGTCACATTCCTTTTTTAAAAAAAGTAATCTACATTTTATTCCTGTTCTCCTGTTCGTCTTATGATTCTTCTAATTCTTCCTTCTGCTTCTGCTTGCATTCCTTTGTTGTCTTAATTGGAATCAAAAACAACAGAATTTTTAAGGCAATGTAAAATTACACACTGGCTGTTTCATGCAGCTCATACAATGCATCAGCCAGCAAAAATAGTAGCAGTGCTAGGAAGCACTTAGCAGACGTGTGCTTCTCAGGCTAGCCTTTCCATTCTGAACAGAATAAGGCAGGATGGATTTTCAGTGCCCTGCTACTAAATCAGCTTGCTGTGGATGTGCTCATTAATGCAAATTTGTGTGTGTTTGTGTGCAGCTGTTTGCCAGTTGCCTTGCTTAAATGGTGGGAAGTGCATACGACCAAATCGGTGCTACTGTCCCTCTTCCTGGACTGGACCTGACTGCTCTAGGTAAGTGTCGTTGAGCACTGTCCCAGAGCTAGGCTGAGTCACACCCTACTGAACTCTAAATCTGAACAATGAGCAAATAAATTTAGTGATTTGAGTATCTCTAGATTCTGTAAATCAGTAACCTTTAGATGCCTCGAGATTTATAAGCAATATGTAAAGACTTTAGAGAGTAATCTGGAAAATGGTTGCCCGACTTGTAGAAAACTCAGAAAATTGTATCTTTACATTTTACAAGCAGACAGGCAAACCCACAATGTTTAGACTGATTTTTCATTATGTAAATGGAAGTGGGGTTTTGACACATAATACAGAATGTTAGTCAGGAAATTTTGGTGGCTTACTGTTAACTAGTGTTCATTTTGAACTGTATGTACCTCAGCTGGGTCCATGTTCAAGACTGGGGTAATGCAACAGTTGTCATAAATAATAAGTGATCTTAGACCCAGCATTGAGTGATGTAACCATTTAAAGAGTACAACAAGGTGCCTCTGAGGCAAGTCCCAGTTCAAATTTCCTGGCAGCTCTAGGGCCATTATAGCCAAAAATGTCTATACCTCAATTCACACAGGCTCCTGCTGAACACAGTGGTCATTATCCTGGAGAGCTCAATAAGAACCACATCAATATTAATATTTTTCTGCAGGGAACAGAAGCCTATCACATTGTATTTTTTTTCTGTTCTTCTTTCTGGGTGGATAGTGACAGACATTCCTTCCTATCTCTCTGATACACAGTTTATGTTAAAGCTGTAGGAGAGATGCTTGACAAAAAATCAGTTGTCCAAAATGAATAGTTTTAATTTGTCAGCTGTGATTATATGTGCCTTAGTGAAGCAACTTAAATGTACTGCCAACAAACAGTATCTTTTAGCTTAGACTGAAAGGTATACATCTGAAGTCTGGTAGTATTTCCTTTTAGGACATGAAGCAGAGAAGCCCAAATCCAGTGGGCATAATAGGCAAAAATGGTGGAATTTATGTCATGAGAGCCAAAGCAAAGTTTCAGGCTATTCCCAAACCAGACTATTCTTGGCTTCTTTTGTTGTTGTTTGTTGTTGTTGTTGTTTTGGTTTGTTTGTGGGGTTTTTTGGTGGGGTTTTTTTTTTTTGTGTGTGTGTGTGTGTTTGTTTTTTAGTTGGGTTTTTTTTGTTTGTTTGTTTTTTGGTTTAGGGGGGGTGTTTGGGGCTTTTTTGTGTGTGTGTGTGTTTGGGTTTTTTTGTCCAAGTCCATAGCTATGTGCAGCATTGGAGTCTGAGAAAAGGTGGGTCATTAGCCCTGCAGGATTGGGGTCTAGAAGCTTGTCCCTTCCAGAGCTATTTGAGAGGACATTTCCCAAACATAAGTGGGTGGGTGAAGTGAAGAGATACACAAGCTCTGAGATCTGTTTCAGATTTTGTTGAGCTTTGGCCTGAGTTACTTGTGGCTCTTTATGGGCTATGACACCTTTCCGAGAATTCTAAAATAATACAGGCAAATGACATGATAGCAGAGATTCCCTGCTGCAAAAGTTAACAAGGTGTGGATTTATAAGGGGAAGCTGAAAGGTCCCAAAGCTTTTATCAGCATGCAGAACAAGACTAGTTCCAAACTACTCTGTGATGAGCCATGACTTAAATTAAATGTCAGTTATCTCTATTCCCCATGCCCACTCTCTCCCCCTCTTTGAGGGCATTCTAATCCTTGGTATACTTTCAGACACCATCTTCTTCTTCCTTACTGTCAATTATTTGGTATGTTCAGCTCACCACTGATTTTATTTTGTTTTGGGTTTTTTTGATGCAGGAAACGGAAGGCTGGATTCTATCCCTTTTAACATCAGCACAGCAATTCTACATTCAGATATCTTGCTTCAGCCTAGGCACCAGGGCTTGGATTCTAATGCATCGTAAATCAAATCCATTGTTACCCTTCCCCCACCCCTCCCCAGCTCCCTTGTTTTGTATTTTATTTTGTGATACATCTTTCAATTTTTAAGGAAATCCTCTTTATTTTTCATTTATAAAAGTATTATCAAATATATGCTGCTACACAGGTGTCATACACACATACACACACAAATGTAAAGTTTCCTACAATCCACTGAGGAAGTGGTTGTTTAAAGTGAAGTCCCTCCCATTTCTTACATTGAGTAAGCTAATTAAACTGTACTATACTGCCAACCATGATTAAACAGAAGATGGCAATTCTGCTTACCAGCTGCCAAAGCATACTACTGTCCAGCAACTCAACAGTAAAGAGTTACACAAGGCTGAATGAGCCACTAAACTCTGCATTGGGCCTGTCTTTGAACTTCAGTTCATAAAAATCATAACTGCATGTGATAAGGTCTATGTTGTAACCACAGTTTCTGATGAGCATAAAAAGAAGATTCTGTAGTGTAGCTCATGTGACATTAACTTCATTGGAGAGTGACTTAATGGGAGGCACTGGCATGAGTTTTACCTGAGATTTCTTAGTAAAAGAGATGAGGGAACATCATCTCATTCAGAGAAGAATGGATTAAGTCTAGCCAACAAGAGTCTTCAAAGCTTTCTGATGGCCATCCAGGTGTAGCTCTAAAAGCTGTATGATCCAGGATCCAGCAGTAGGAAGGAGGTGGATCTCTGAAAATTGCACTTTCCATTTGCCATGGGACATACCACCTGCCTGTAACTACCATTCCTTTCCTATATAAATGAAGTACATATCTAGCAGCTGTCTGCTAGGTGAATGTTTTTGATATCTGAGGTTTCAGTCCCAATATTTGACTGCCCCTGAGATGGAGAGAGAAGGCACCAGGTATGTTTACAGGTGAAAGTTTGCTATCTGCTTGCCAAAATGTTGCAGTTTTGTTATGCAGAATTCTCAAAAAATGGAAAAGCCCTGTCTTGAGAACACACAGAGGCAGAAATGCTCAGCTGACTGAGAAATACTGAGAGCACACGTTATCAGATTTCTCATTCTCAGACTGGTGATCCCATTGTGTCTGAGGAAAACATACAGATGAATGCCATCATTAAGTCATGCTCTGATGAATTGAAGTGTTAAAATTTATGATTAAGTAGGATGGTGGAATTACAAGGCAGAAATCACATGCATTTTTCCAAGTCACATGTTTGGTAATTACCATAGTTAGCAAAAACCCAGATCTATGAAGAAAGATCTTAGAACCTGAGAGTCATTGATTAGAAGCTCCATTTTCCCAATAATAACAGAAAAGTGTAATTTGCAGTTATTATTGGGAAAGAGAAAGGAAAAATAAATTTTACCTTCTGTAGCTTCCTATTCCTGCTTGGTTACCCTCGAGATTAAGAGTGTGCAGAACTGCCCCACCCCACCCCCCTTCATGGATGTACCTTCCTTTTATGCATGAACCCTGATACAGGAAAGTGAAACAACACAAAATGAGCTCACAGTTACAGTAACAGGGCTCTAGTAAATACTGACACATAACTGATGCTGTTAGCCCCAGACCAGAAATGGGGAAGAAAGGAAAAAGCAAAGTTGTCAGCCATTAGGAGCTTTCAGCCAATTAAAAGAAAAACAGATAGTAAAGAATAGGAGTCATTAGGGGATCAGATTAATGTGAATGTAGATTCCTTCCCAGTGGGAGCTGCAACCAGCTGAAGAGTTGTGGTTTTAGCTCCCACAACCTTCTTTTTCTAATGGACTCTGCTAGCACGTAGCAAAAATCTTTTGTCTCCCAGCTCCATAGCCATCGATGTTTACAGCTTTGACTGAAGTTAGTGTTCAGTAAGTAATGTCCACATTTCAACACAGTCACCACCATCGGTAGGCACTTTGTTCCTTGACTTCCTTGCTGCCTTAACAGCAAATGAAGGGAAGCTGCAGTGAGCAACACAGGACTTCTCAAGGGAAAGAGTGCATAGGTGAGAAAAGCAGATCTTTATTTATGTCATTGTCATGATTTTGTCCCTTTTCCAGTGTGCTTCTCTGGTGTGTCCTGTCACTCTGTCCTGGTCATCTCCAGAGCAGAACAGCAGTGGGCAGGAGAGTGCTTAGATCTGGCAGGACATTGCTGGAGAGTTTAGAGCTGTGGAATATCGTTTAGCACCCCAGCTTCACACTAGTGACTAGTACATGGAATCTCGGGATCAACCAAGTCAACATGTTTTGTAAGGAGATGTGGTATTAGGACAGAATAGCTGAAACTAGAGGCTGTCATATTAGTGCTATTGATGATGTTTTGATACTCGCTGGAATATTTTCCCTTCCCTACCCAGTACTGTATTGTCATTTATGTCACTGCTTGTTGTGTGTTTTAACCGACTCCCATGTGATGCACTTTACACTGTAAATAAAGTTGCACCCTGTTTACTACCAATGTAGAGGCAACATTGTATTCTTTTTATAAACCCTCACAACGATGATATTAACCTACCCTTTAGATCTGCTGGCAAAGATGACAGAAATAGACCTCCACTCAAGCAAAAACACAAAATAATTGCCAGTAATCTTAAAAGGTTGTGTTGGATTAGTCCAGGTTTGATGTGCAGATAAAAATGCAGGTACCAACTCATTTTTCAAATCCTTTCTTCTGCTAGGGCATATTTTTAAGCCTGTTTAGACCAAATTTGCCACTGGCATAAAGAGACATATTAAAACTGGCTTCACTCACCATCATCCAGTTGATGGAGATACAACTTGTTTTATTCTGCACCAGTACTGGAATTTTTAAAGGTATGAAAATGCCCATATTCCTGAAGAAATGAGGTAAAGAATGACTGTAGCAGAAAGAAAAAAAATTAAACACCACTCCTCCAAACAAGGAGCACATGATTTCAATAGGCAAAAGATTTAGGATGTGAAGTTTTTGGAGATAATGTTGTAAGCCTGTCAATGTTTGCATACACAGGCATAAGTGGAGACTTCGAAGTGCAAAATGTGGTCAGTGTTTGATAGCCTAAGCTAGCAACTCAAAAGGTGGTGTGAGGTTACTGTGGTGTTGTTAATGAAGCCCTGAAATTTAATGTGTACCTTATAGAAAAGATAGAAATTTGCATCTCAGATTTGCAGTACTTGAAATATGGGTAAAAATCCATGAGTGGGAACAGCTGGGATGCCTGTGCACGTAGACTCAGATCTTGTGCATGCTCTAGAGAACTGCCTTATTTAAAGGGAAGTGTAGTAAGAACAGGCTTTCTCCCTGGCCCTGTTCTCTTTGTTGTGACCATTGAAAAAGCTTAAACTCTGAAAGGAGTCTGCTGACACCTATACCTCTCTGCTTGGAAGTACACTGGGAAATGTTGACTCTGATCTCACAGGATAGTGGGGCACTGGACAGGGTTAGTGTGTGCCAGCAGTTGTTAACATGAGGAGTCACCCTTACACTTTAACAGTCTGACCAGAGATATCCTTTGCATCTCAGCACAGGAACAGTTTGTGCACCTCTGAATTGTTTTAAAGCAGTTTGGATCCTCACTGCAGATAGGATCGCTGCTGCTTTTACCACACTGCAGATTCTTTACTGGGAGAACATACCCTGACCACACATTTCCAGCAGAAGAGACAGGAATAGCAGTACCCAGAGGCAAGCCAGGTGGAATATACAGTGTCATTATTGATCTGTTTCTCTAAGGTTATTTCCATTCATGCTCATGATGCAGAGCACTTCTTCACCCATTTACATGTGAGTATCCAATCCCATTTGCAGCAAGCTCCTCTCCCAGGAGCAAGGCTGCACTTCCATTACCCCTGCTTTCTAGCCTGACATGTTGCTAGTGCCTGCCAATGTCAAGGTCTGCAGGCATGCCACCTCTCCTTGCTGAGCTTGGAGCACTACAAAAGCTGATGCTCTTCACAAGCTGATGGACATGGTTCTTCAGCACAGGCATGTCCATCCTGCCAGATGTCCCTCCTGTAGATGGACCAGCACAACTACTTTGTGCTGTAAGAAGTATCATGCACAGCCTGGTGAAGAGGACACTTGAGTTTCTCCCAGCAAGTGGCAGATTGTTCCACCACAAGAAAGTCACTTCAAATATTCCCATTTTATGGGTCAGATGAGCCCTTCCTTCTCCCTCAAGGTACTGCAGATTTAAAATGACAGATGAGATTTAAACATGATTATCATCTTTGCTAATGACAGCCCTCCTGCAGATGTCATCTGCACACCTCATCGCTAGCTCAGTGGACCATCACTAACCTTAATCTTTTCAGTCTAGTATCTTTGCTGAATGCAAATATTCCTCCTTCAAATTTTCATTTGCAACCAACATCTGCTGAACAGATTGTCCTGAAGACTCAAGTTTTCACTCTGTCTCCAGAAACTTTGAGACTATGAAAATGTCATCGAGCCCAGACCGGCACCAGTTCTTGTTTGGACCCAGAGCCTGCATGCATGGCAAAGGCCAGAAAAGGAGGCTGCTGGGCAGGGATAGGTTGTCACTGAGATACTGTTGGCCTGCACCACACAGCAGGCCAAGAGCATGGTGAGGGTTGACCCTGGGTCTCTGCTCAGTGTCTTTTCTCCGTGATGACAATTTTGCTGTGCTTTATCCCAGCAGCCTCAGGAAATCAGTCAGTCGTTACACAACCAGGTGGCAAAGACCAATAACAGCTATCACCACTCCCAGCTCATCTATACTCAGCAAACAAATCCAGGGCTTTCCTGGCTGCCTCTTAGTCATGCCTTCCCTTCTTGTCCCCTTCTAGCTGCTTCCTCAGTACAGTCCATTTATTTCACTGTTTTCAATAGTTTCACTGTAGTACTTCCTTCTCAGTTGGGAGTGGCATGATTTTTTGCAGCTAACTCAGAAGTCACCAGGATTCATTGGATGTGAAGCCAGCAGCCTCACTAGCTGGGAGGGAGGCACAGTGTGAAGGGTGATGAAGCTCTGCAATTGCCGGTGCAGGCAGGGCTTGCAGCCTCTGCAACACACAGTGGCAGCCCTGCTAGGAGCTGAGCACTCCTTCAGCTGCTGCTGCCTCGTCTTGCCTTGCCATCCCTTCCTCTTGCACTCCCTGGCATGCATTTCATTTTACAGATACAGGTTATTCTTGCAGCTGCTGGGGATGTGTCTGCATTTTCCAGGCAGACACCAAAGACACAGAGCAGAGGTGCATCCAGATCAGCTTGCTATAGCTGGGGAGAAGATGCTGTTGCCTTCTCCCCCTGCACAGCCTAGCAGCCTAGGGTTGTCCTTTCCCCGACATCTGCTCCACTGTTGTGGCTCACAACTGATTTCTGCATCTGTCCTTGTGCAGCTCTGTCCAGAAAGCTACAGTTGCATAGGTGAGGTCACAAGCAGGGTCCTAGGCTGCTACACAGGACAGAGGAGTCCCAGCAATATGCAGAGACCCCATCTGCCTCGTGTGCATCTCTCATGAAATACTGTAGGCAGGTCCCTAAGTATTGTTCAATGCCAAGGGAGTTATTAAGGGAATTACTGCTCTTGGCTTCTTCTGGAGGGTGCAATATTAACTAACAGCCTCCAAGCCACACATAGCACCAAAGCCAGGCTGCATGCCCATCCCTGGCTCAGCCGGGGAGGCAGACAATTCCTCAAGGAAAAGGTAGGTTCACAACACCCTCTGCAAAAACCAAAACCTTGGAGTTTGACCTTGCCCTGGTTCAGCCGCTGCATGTTCACCCTAGAAGAGTGTGGAGCCAGGCAGTAACACCAGGAAACAGACATCTGGGAGCCCAGGAAGGACCATAGTCCATCCCTGGCAAGTAAGATGGGGGCCGAAATGCCTGCAGTGGTCACTTGTGGTGCTGAACAGGGACAGCTCTTACAGCTCTGCCCAGGAAGAACCTGGACACAACTCCAGACCCATCTCACCTAGCATGGGGCATTTGGGCAAATCCTGAAGGTGAGGGGAGGTTTTTCCATGGTGGAAAAGAAGGGGTGGCAAAATGGGAGGCTGTGTGGTATGACAAGAATGGAAGCCTCAAGAAAGCTGCAGTTTAGAAGGCACTTAAGTATATGGTCATGTCATACAACCATTAAGGGTACTTAATTGCACCTATGCAGTTAAAAACATGTTTAAGCATTCTTCTGGACTGCAGCCTTAGACATTACAAGATTATAATAGATATGAAAAACTGTGTCTGCTCTGTAGACTCTAGTGAGATGGCTGCTAAGTGCCTGGCACTGAATATTTGCCATCAGCTGAATGTAGAAAGTTGATAAAAGAGGTGGCTGCCAGTTTTGCTAGGCCAGATGTCTGGTTTGATTTTATTAAATAGCTTGGTTAACAATGTAGGGTAAGGGATAAAGAGCTCATTAATTAATCTTGTTTATTGCAGGGAAGTGCTATAAGCACCTGTGAGAATAAATTACATGAAGAAAGGATAACCATATTAAAGGGAAATGATGTGAAATTAAAGTTAGAAATGACAAGTCAGTGCTTCTTGAAGGGAAAAAACCCAACAAAACAAACAAATAAACAAAACAAAACATATTTTAAAAGAATGTGCCCCTGGGGAGGGAGGGAAGTGTGAAGGCAGCCTGGTGACCTGGCTATTCCCACCCCCACTTGCTTTGGTTTCATGCTTGGGGATAAGCAACACTGGCAGAGTCCTAGACAGATGAGAGGAGAGCAAAACCAAGACCAGGCCACAGCACTGGGCAAATGCAGCAACAGAGCTTTATATGAATTTTGTTTCATCTTAGTTTTGGTAGTATGACTTCCTGCTGGCCAGCACCAGTGAGTTAATGTTGCTGCATTCCGGAGTGTGCTGGCATATGAAGATGGCAGCTGGTGTCCACATGGGAGGAAGAGGAGTGTCACAAAATCTTGAGTCATGAAATGACTAAAATGGCAGATAAATAAGGGAACATAAACACAGCCAGCCAGGGGCTGCAAGCAGACCCTGTTCATGCCACCAAGGATCACACTGCACAGCACCTGTTCAGAATGTGATTTTGCAACCTAAATGTTCCAGAAGCATGGAATTCTGATTTCATCCCTGGTAAGATTACATAAACCAGATATGATTGGCTGCCATGTATGAATGCCATATTTAAGGGCACTTCAGAGAGGAGTCACTGATGGTAGCTATGGGGTTCAATAAAACAAAGGATTGAATGTAAGCGAAGAAGATATCCAACTGCACCAAAAAGCATATGAGTTTTTTGGGCTACCTGTGGGCTGGGCTTCCTCTAAGGAAACATTGGACTTGATGGAAAACAAGACATGATACAGCATAATAAGCACACTGTACAGTCAAAGAGCTTAATCCAGAAGGTTTCTTAGGTTTCTGCTTTCAGGAAGATACTGGGGTTTTTTGAGACTTCAGGTTATTAATTAAAAGATGCAGAAGTAGTATAGAATGCAGTCTGGCTGGGAATGAATGACTGGGGACACAGACACCAGCACTCTGAAAACAAGCACTTAAGGACCAAGAATTAGAAGAGGGAGCCCTGTGCATCCACTCACATTTCCCAGAAGATCTGCAATTGAACCTCAGGGCAACAGAGGTAAAAGCTACAAAGCAGAAGTGAACCAGAGAATCATAGAATTGTTAAGGCTGGAAAATAGCTTTAATAACATTGAGTCCAACTGTTAACTTCGCACCACCAAGACCACCAGTAAACCAAGTACCACATTTACTTGTCTTTTAAATACCTCCAAGAATGGTGACTTCTGGGCAGCCATTTTCTGTGCTTGGCAACCCTTTCAGTGAAAAAAAAATTACTAAAATCCAGTCTAAGCCTGGTGCAAATTAGGGCTGTTTCCACTTGTCATTGTCATCTGGGACCAGAGAACAACCCTCACTGGCCTACAACCTCCTTTCAAGTATTTTACTTACCTCCAGGCTAAACATCCCAGCTCCCTCAGTCGATCCTCTTGAGACTTATGCTCCAGAACCTTCCCCAGCTCCATTGCCCTTTTCTGGACAAGCTCCAGCATATCAATGTCCTTCTTATGTAAGGTGTGCAATGTCATGTGTACAAATCTGGGCACAGCATTCAAGGTAGGTCCTCACCAGTGCCCAGTACAAAGGGGATGGTCACTGCCCCATGGTCCTGGTCCAAAACTATTGCTGATACAGTCTAGGATTCCATTGTCCTTCTTGGCCACCTGAGCTCCCTGCTGGCTCATGCTCAGCCAGATGTTGACCAGCCTCCCACAGTCCTTTTCTGATGGGCAGCTTTCCAGCCACTCCTCCCTTCATCATGTGAGGTTGTTGTGACCCAAGTGCAGCATCTGGCACTTGGCCTTGTTGAACCCCATACAATTGGCCTCAGCCCACCATTCCAGACTGTCCAGATCCCTCTGCAAAGCCTTCCAGCAGATCAACACTCCCACCCAGCTTGGTGTGATTTGCTAACTGACTGCAGGTGCAGTCAGTCCCTTCATCCAGATCATTGATAAAGATTTTAAACAGAACTGATCCCAACACTGAACCTTGGGGTACACTAGTAGGGACCATTTCCCTTTGTATTATAGGTGCTTCATTCTACTCCATATTCCTGGTTGTCCTACCCTGAAGACAACCAATCTTAGTGTTAAAGACTGATGTAAAGAATGCCTGAAGTAGGCTTGCACAAGAACTTGCCTTTGTGGTGCCAAGTTCCCTGTCAGACCCAAAAAGGCTCAGGACCCTGTCACATTTGATATGTAGCTGGGTGCACTGTCTCTCTCAGTCTTGTCCTCATCACAGTGGGTGCCTTTGGATGCAAAAAGCAGCTGCAGATATCCCCAGCAATCAGTATTCATAGTTGGGCGAAGGCCCTTCTGTGTAGTTTAATGAAATTCAAATCAAGTCAAGGATCAGGATCTATATGAGGCATCAGTGGGCTAGCACAGGAAATAACAGGTGTTGTCGTGTAAAAGGACAACAAGACCACAACTGGATCTTCCACATAGTCCAACACCAAAAAATTCCATTGGGAAATAAAGTGACATCATTTCATCCAGACAATCTGTGCTATCAGAAAACATCCATTGCCAATATTCCCCAACAGGTGAGTTGTATCTATACCTCCCCCACGCACACATGTGTGCACAGGGGAGCCACTGTCTGCCACTTGTGGGGAAATAGTTCTGACTCTTGTGCCAGCTCCACATCTCCCTAGGCATGGATGGAGAGCAGGCTGCAAAGGACAAACCAGATCTGCTGCCCATGGTTAAACTGACTTCCCCTAATTTAAAAAGCTTGTTGGTGGGATATTTAGTTGTGCCCTGCGTGTGCAGGCAGGCATCTTCAGGACTACAAAGCAGGGAGCCAGATGCACAGCAGCCAGTGCCCTGCAGCCTGGCACAGTCAGACCCCTTTCAGGGGCAGCACTGCTCCACACAGCAGCCATGTGGAGAAGAAATGCCCAGAGTGTTGTCTCAGCTGCTTTGGAGGAACTGTATACAGGGTGTACATCCCCACAGTTCTTGGGTGCAGTCAGCCCAGCAGCAGGGTGTTTTAAGGCCAGAAGTGAGTGCCACACCTCCCACAGGAACCAGGAGTGCTTTCACCCAGCAGGGACCAGGGCAAATGGGACCCTCAGCAGACAACCTCTGGGGGGCTTTGTGAGGGAAAGCCAGTCTCCAGGACAACAAAGCTGTTGTTCCTCCACAGACTGACAGGAAGCTGCCCTGGCCCCTATATCTCAAACTAGCACGCAGCTGTCACATCAAAACCCAGGCTTGGCCTCCAAGAGGAATGTTATGTTTGTGTGACATCCTGCTGTACTGTAACAGGGCTACAGAATTCCTTGGTACCCTGCACTCAAAGGCAGAGCTCGCTGCCAGGGCAGCAGCCCAGGCTTTTATATAAGGGTGCTTAGCCACCTCTGCCACCCCTGCCTAGATATAGTGAGTTGATGGGATGGATGCTGCTGCCACCCTCAGTTTCTGTCTGCACCCATGTGTTGCTGCAGCTGGGTTGGTTTGTGCTCTTCTTCTGACAAGATGAGGTGTGAATGCCAGGCTGGTGTCCTGAGTGTCACAGGGCAGATCCTCTGCTGATGGGTGTGAGCTTGGCCAGTTTTCAGACCACAGCCACATGTAATTAATTTCCATAGCAAGACTTGCAGGTATTGATGTCATCTAGAAAGATGGGGAAACTAAAGCACAGGCATCAGGTAATCTGCCCAGCCATCCACTGGAGATGGAGAGATACAGCCTGGGCTGGAGCTGAGCTTCCCAGTTCCTCCCCCAGGCTGTACTGCTGCCAGCCCATGTCTCCAAAGCAGAGCTTGTAGTCAGTCAGTGGCTGCTGGGGCTCAAGAGATGTAGTGGGGTGTCTTGAGCATGCAGGAGGAAAAGTGCCACACGTCACTACTACCAGGGTACCTCTGCCTCAAAGGCAGACAGAGGAGTATTCAAGAAACCTTGGGAGAGCCACATGTCCAATCACATAGTAGATCATCAGGACCATAAAAGCAGCAAATAGCTGGAAGCACTGAGAAATGAAAAAGATCTGAGTGGGCAAAAAGATGAGGATGCAATGGGTTTGGGCTTTCAGGCTTACCATTACCTTTTTGCAGGAGTGTGGAGAGCCCTCCCTGCTGTAGCTCTGCAGGGTTCTGGGCTGCTTAGTCCTCACAAAGTTTCTCTAGAAAATGTCAGGATTTCAGTTTCCCTCCAGCTCTAGCCACTACATCAAGCAGCACTGCCCACCAGATCAGTTTGTGAGACTGATGCAACCAAATGTGAAGTACTGCAACTGCATATCCTCTGATGAAGGTGCCTGTTAGAACAGAGGAACAAAAAAAGAGAGAAACACAAAGAAAGCCAGACATGTTGTTTCACGGTGTTCAGTCTTGTCTGGAAAGATCCAGGTCAGACCTGGTGTATTCCTGCTTGCTCGGAGGAGGCACCGGGCAGCAGTCACCCTTGCCCCCAGCTGCCCACCCAGGACAGAAACAATGGAAGGCCTGAGAACAGGCTTTTAGTCCTGCTGATACTTCCCATAGCCACACAACCCCAAATCTGTCTACCTGGGGTCCCAGTAGCCTGTATTTCGCCTGCAGACACAGCTCCTGACCCAGACCAGCCTGGCAACCCCACAAGAGAGGGTTCCCACACTGGGATTTTTGTTGGGGAATTGGATCCTTCATCCCCACTGAGCAATGCACAGCTCCCGCACCAGTGTTGAAAAGAGGTCTACATTGCACCACAATGAGAAGCTCTTCTACCTTCTCCCTGAAAATGGTGCTTGTACCCAGGTACCTGAAAATCTTTGCTACTGTGCGTGAGTCCTTGAGGGTTCTCTTTTGAAGGAATTTTGCTCTGCTCTTGGTGAAAACCGACATTTAGCTGCTGTCTTTTTCCTAAAACAAGCTGTTTTCATTAGTCTTCCTCCGAAGCATCTTTAGGAGGAAGTACTGTTTTTACCATATGAGCAAAGCAAGTATATACTGCTCCAGTTTTGCCAAAAGAAGAAAAAAAAAAGGCCAGATGAAGATGACTGTTTCCCTGCCAACCTTGTGATGTTTCAGCCAGGATTTTATGCAGTCTGATTGATATGTCTAAATAAATTACTCCTATGAGCTGGCCACATTCCTGAACTCTAACTTAAATCTCACAATAGGTCAGTGATTCCCCTGGAGGTCCAAAACCGCTGCCTGTGCCCTCCCACTCTCTGCAGAAACCCCTTTGCCCCCACACCTTCCCACATCAAGTCTCTCCATGCCAGAGTTGAACTGGCAGCCATTAGAGGGATTGCCCAACACACAGATTGGCTTTCTCTGTGCTGTGTGTACCTGCAGCTGTATCTTTCTCCCATCTCTGTAACATCTTGTACAGCTTCTTTGTCTTTTTTTCCCTACCTTTATTCTATTTGTATTTTTCTTTCCCTTGGAGATTCACCAACCATGTCCAGCCCAGAGCCTTTTGCCTTTATACATGTGGTATCAGCTGTTGTGCATCCCCACTAGGTGCTTCAGCAACCTCTGTTTGAGGCTGTGATGCATCCCAGAAAGCTGGACCAGGGCTCCTGCCAGCCCTGCTGTGGGCTCACAGTGTGCTCCTGAACAAACCACTCATCCCTCATCAGTTGCCTAGCAGACTTTGCACAGGAGCTGCCTTTGCTGGACAAGCCCACATCCAAGTGTGCATTGCATAGGCACTTGCACTGAGGGAAAAGCCTTTCTCAGCCCCAGGTATAGGCTGAAGTCTAACTCACAGTCCCAGTCTGCAGGTCCATCCCTCCCATCATCCCAGTGAGTTGACTGCAATGCTGGTGTGTCTCCATAGCTGCCATTCCCAGAGCCTGCCAGCCCTGGTCTGGACATACATTCTATTTTTAAAGGTGTCTGTAAGCATACTTTTCCACTTTCTACTGCTTTTGTTTTGGGTTTGGTTTTCTGGGGTTGTGGGGGTTTTTTTTGGTTGTTGCGGGTTTTTTGGTTGTTTTCTTTTCTTTTTGTGGTGGTTTTTTTGGTTTGATTTTTTTTTTTCCTGTAGCACCCAGGAGACCCTGCAGAATACAGTGGGAAGTACTGTACATGGGGTTATCCCTGATCCCATGTTCCCCTCCAGTGCACTGGTCCCTGTGGAAAGGAGGATGGCAGAAAACCCATGCCTTCCAAAATAATCTATATTTGCTACATCCTTTATCACACCTGTTCATGGTCCCCCAGGGTGTTTTGGTTCCTGTTTGTCCTAATTTTATTTGTACAGAAACAAGTTGCAAGGAAGGAGGAGGGAGAGGTAAGGAGACAGGGAGAAGAGAATAATATCTGCTCTTTTCCTCTGCAGTGCTTGCCTCCAAGCCCAGGTATCTCCAGGCCATCTCTCCTAGCACCCACGGACTCATTGTCCAAAGGTGTTCTTGTGTTTTTACCCTTTTCATGGACAAGGACTCCCAACAGGCACCCTCACGTGCCAGCCCCTGCCTCAGCCACCTCCCAAGACATCTCTGGTCAGCATGCATGAGCAGTATGAGACAATATCTCTTAATAATACCTGTCTTGTGCTGGTGATATAGGGGTTTATATTTCTCCTTCTCTATTCTGTGTGTCCAGGAACAGCTTGCCAGCTATCAGAAGGGGAAGAAGTCTCCCAGACACTGCAGGGATGCAAACAAGTTGTTTATACAAACAAGTGTTTGCGCCTGTCCTTTTTCAGAGTAATTCCTTTTATTAACCAAACCATTTTTCCAGTTTGCCAAGATCATTATCATTATTCCTGTGCTTCAGGGCAGTGCATCTCAGTTCATCATCATCTATAGATGTCAGAAGTACAGTCCAGCATTCAGGTCAACAATAAAAACACTAATTGGGACCAGACTGAGAAAAAAAAATACTAATAATAATAATAAAAATCAAGAACTTTTGAAGTTTGCTCAAAGTATCTCGTCATTGTGGCCAGAAGTCGTTGTCACCAGATGCAATCATTCAACAAAATCTGCACCCACCTTCTAGTAATCTCATTTAAACCATGCTCTGGAAAGCCTCACAGGAGAAGGTACAAAAAGCGTCAGCAGTGCCAAGAGATGTGCCAGGTGTCCTGCTCCTGCATGTCAGCATCACCTCTTATCTCCTTTCAGGGGAAATCAGGTTTTTATAGTATAATCTGCTGTGCAGGAGTCATGATGCACTTTTTGAGTCTTCTGTTACATTTCCTGCCTTCATCAAATTTTCAGCAGTAATTACAAATAGTTCTGGGATTGACTGAGCCAACTCTTGCATTGTTTGAAAATTAATTTTGTCAGGTCATGACAACCTGTCAGTGTCTCACAGCTGTGGGTTCTTCTTCTCCTCCCCTTGGCTGAAATCCGGTTGGTTACTATTACAGTTTAACAACTAGCACAAAATGCAGCCTGCAGCTCAAAATTAAGACTGATGCAAATACAGAATGAACCATTTTAGCCCTTCCAGTGCCAAAAGTTGCTGCCTGGTTTTCCACTTTGAGTCTCACAGGCAGCTACAATTATATGTATTTACTAGGATTAGCAGTATATCTGCTTGTGCTGTCACACTGAAACCTTGCATGGAGTAAAAATTGGGAAAAAAAGTCAAAAAATAAGCAGAAAGAACTTCCACCCTTTTCTTAAAAATTCACTTTCTCTACTAAAAACATACTTCTAATGATCAACAAAAAAAATGTTTTTTTTCTTGGCATGCCCAGGAACCCCTAAGTAGCACAGAAAGCACAACTTTAAGTTTTGGATCTACCTGAGGCATTCCACAATGAAACAGCCTCAAAGGAGAAGTACTACCCACCTGATCATATTCTCTGAACATATACTTCACTTGCAAATTCTGCTTGCATGAAGGTGCAGGTTGTAAATGCCAGATATGTTTCAGCTGTCACTACCTCCCCATTTCCATTCATCTGGCTCCTGCTTTATTCAAATAGCCCACTGCAAAGGAGGTTCACAGGAAGTTCGGCACAGGAAGTTCGGCTGTGTGGCTTTGCTTGTGAGGATGAGGATGTTGGACCTTATGCCTTACACTGGCAATACGGCAAGGATAGGGTGCTGTGAAACACAGATTTTGGCCTTTACCAAAAAGGTGTATTTGGGAAGAGGCATTAACTTAGCTCAGCCAATGCACGAATGTCTTGCTGGTACTTTTTCCTTCAGACAAGCTGCAAGAATGAGCTTCATTAATTAGCCTTCCCGCACTGGTGCTTGCAAAGCTGGCAACACAATTAGGGCAAGAGCACAATCACTGCACTGCTGCACTTCTGGCAGGGAAGGCACTGTGTGCAATGTGCATTTAATGGAGCAGGTCAGGATCTGAACACTGGGCTCAACGGATAGCTTTGGGGTTTGCCAGACAGGCAAAAGCACTTCAAATGCATCATACCACCAAAGCACTCAAGTGTGATGGGCACTTTTTTTTGGCAGGTGATTCGGCAGACTTTTCTTTAGCCAGTGGACAGAAAAGTGATGTGCCCCTGTCTCTTCTGGCCAGTTGTATTGGGTTTGCACAGCAAGACTTTGGTAGCAAGGTAAAGGAAAAATAAATGTTTCACTGCAGAATAGAAATTCTTTCTACTGATAAATGACAGCCAGCTGTGACCACTGACAAAAACCTTGTTCAGCCCAATGTCCCAGCTCTGGGATTTTCCTAAAGTGCTGGTACAGTAGTACGGATGGCACACACCACCACACACTGGAAAACCCATGTCTGCAGATAGACATGCATTGAGGTACAATGCTACCTACACCTACACAGAGCATGTGCTGTTGGGCCAAGGAGGCTCCATGACCAAAAACTCTCAGCCAGGTCCTGTTGTCAAACTGGGACTCTTTCTTTGATGTCGACACCTGGACAAAGTGCCTTGCCTGCAGCAGGAGCTTTCCTGAACGTGACCATCAGGATGTGAAGAATGGAGTCCACATTAAAGAAAACATCCCTAGGAAATTTGCTAAACAGAAAAAAAAATGTTGAACTGGACCTGTTTTGCTGAGTCAGGATGATGTAAAGGTGCTTGAGAGGAATAAACGCTACCAGTTCTGAGTCATCTGATAAAATCACATCTTTTGACTATCTCTTAACTCTGCTGATATGAATGACTTCTACTCAGTCGTTTGCAGATTGCCAAGTTCAAGAAAGCTCTAGGGAATGCACAGACTGCCTGGTAGATGGGTGTGTACTGCACACTGTTTCTGTGGATTTACACAGGTTCTCCTGATCTCACTTGTTGACAAAGGAGGAGTGCCACAGAGAATAAAGCTGAGCTAGTATAAAAGTGTTGTATGAACAAAGCCAGACACCTCAGATTTTGCAAAGTCCAGATTGCACAAAAGATTTTCTACCAGACACCTTTTTCAGATCTGAGACATTTTCCTAGGACTCTGCTACTTATTGTAAGAGCAAACTTAGCCTACAAATACAGCAAGTTCCCTAAGAGCCAAGGTAAAGGTAGCAAAACTCTTGGGTTAGTGAAGTGGAGAGGACGTAGAGGCTGGGGAGCCATCCTGCATGCCATCAGCCAGTGCCCAAGAGGCTCCTTTGCCCTTAAAGGTACATGGGTGACATTGTCACCTCGACAGCAGTCATAAGCAAAGCACTGCTGTGGCAACTGCATCTGCACTGGCAAGGCTTGTGGATTTGTGTATCTGAGTGTAGAAAGGGAGAGGGATGAGGGAGAATGTCTGTCACTGTTCTATTCAGTTTGTCCCAGACTAGTCTTTTGTTCATCTAGTGTGAATTTGACAGCCATTTTTAGCTAAAAAGCTACAGTGGCTTTTAGCATCCTTTTTTGTTCCTCAGGGAGTGCTCATTACCCAGGGAACAAGAATGTTTCTGGGTCAGAATGACCTGCTGGTTTGTGTTTAGGATCAGGCATCTTAACTGCTATGGGGAGTCACCCAGCAAAGCACCTCCTTGGGCTCTGAGGGAGCAGAGACCCCTGACCCCTCATTCTTAGGGCATTAGCCAGACACTGTTCTTGCTGCTTAGGATGAAAGTGAAGATGAATCCTGGCTCTTGGGACTTAAAAACCACCTATAATATAGACAACTACAATGCTACAAAATAGTAAAACAACCATCAGTTAGGCTGAGAGTGTCATTAATGAATATTTTTCCAGCCCTGCCTCAAAGCACAATGATGGGCTTTCAGAAGAGCAATTAGAAAAATGCCTAGAGTGGAAATATCTCATATGAACCAAGTCCTTCTGGGTGGTTTGGCTGCAAATTTTACTCATGCTTAAGGTTCAAAGAATGTGAAAAGGGTTCAAAAATTTGGGGGAGGGGGATAATTTTCAAAAAATAACCTCTGGCTCTTCTTAAGAGGGACAACTCAGGAAATATGGTGCTATGGCATGCCAGAGAGGTGACCTTACCTAAAACTGGTTGTCCAGAGGAAACAGACAAAACTGCTTCATCTTTGTCTCTCTCTCCCTGAATAGTGCTACATCCCCATGAAGAGGAAGGCTGCTCTTCAAGCATCCCCATAGCTAAGGGAGGTTTGGGGCCTGCTCACCTTGCAGGAAGTGGAGGGCATCGATTGGACAACCCAGACTCCTGGGAGCACCCTGTGGTGCTGGGGTGCTGTGCTGCACTGTGTCCTGGTGCTGCCTCAGAATCAGGCAGAGACCTGCTAATGCACAGTAAGCAACAGACAAAAGTTGGGATCAGGTGGAGGGAGCAACATTTCTGTTCTGGAGGACAAAGCAAGAAAGCACTGAGCTGCAATGTTAATCCCAGCAGCAGGGGGACCCTAAAGTATCAAGTGTCCTTGATTCTGGCAGAGGCAACCAGGGTTATTGCTCATGGTGACAGCTGTGCAAGCTTCTCCAGTGCAGGTCAGCCCTCAGTACCTTGTGGGTCCCACTCACAGGCAGCTACTCTTACCCTGAAACAAACCCTAAACCCTGAGCACTCACCTCAAGCCATGCCATCTCTGGAGCTACAAGAGATAAACAGAAGTGCAGCATCTGGATTTAGGAACAAATTCTGAAGTTCCTGAAAGCTTGGGAGATTTGGTACAAGAGATTTTGCTTGGCTTTCTTCTCTTCTTCTCTTCTTCACCTTGCCCATCCAAAAGTAGGCCAAGCATTTGTATGGACTCGGGTGTAATGTTTACAAAAAAATCCCTAACTGGCAGTGCCATAGATGTGCAAGGATCCTCTGTCTTTAGCAAGCACAGTGGAAATCTAAAGAAGCTTCCTGACTCTGCTTCAGTAGCTTGCTTTAGCAATAAACTGCTGCAATCATATCTCTTCTGGGAAGGAAATAGGGCTCACCTCTCAACTTCGAGGGAATCAAGAAAATGCACTTCAAAGAAGTGGCTGGTTTGTAAGTGCTGTGGTTTAATTGCAGAAGAGCAGCCTGTCCAAAGGACACGTTCAAGGACATTCTGCCCATGAGTCTATGTACTGAAGACAGCATACTCAGGTAAAATAACACAGCACCTGTGCTGCAAAGAGAGTGCTGAAAAGTGCTGGGCTTGTCACTTGTCATGGTGGCAAGTTCATTTATTCTACCTACTCCAAAAGGAATGAGTGCATAATGGTTTCTAGTTTTGAAGTCAGTCTGATATAGGTTAAGAGCTGTAAAACAAAGACCAAGTCACTTCTATTTATAAAGTCCTGTTGTCAACATTATGTCTTGAGCACAAAATCCAAACTACTAAGAACCCCTCCCCAGACTGCAAGAATTTAAACCAACTCATCCAAGTAATGCAGTCCCTTTGACTGCAAGAGGCTGCCTTTTCAAGGGTCAGACCAGTAAGTAAACTAATATTTGCATGTAATATTTGGCAGCTTGGGTACAAAGAAGATGTAATGCATGAAGAAATAGGCACTTCCCCTTCCTAAAGTCTCTTGTCTGTATTCTAGCAACTAAGATTTGCTATAAAATGAGAAAGAAATCAAACTGCTCTTGGATTTGGTTCTTGCATAACCAAAGCCTCAGGTACATTGGAATATGAGTCCAGCACCAAACACCCAAAAATACTCACTGGTTCAGGTTTGCTGAAAATATATACTGGGCATCTAGTTTTGCATGATGGAAGTCACATCAGGTTATGTCCTACTGAGTAGAGATCTTTCCCGGTAGAGATATGCACAAGAAAGGGAGTTCCAATGTATATTTCTAATATTTTTGCCAATCTTTGCCCATTTTGTTTAGTGCTAACGGAATATACAGCAACTGAACAAATGATGTTAACATACCAAATATAAAACACACTTTTTCCTTTGGTTTTCTGGTAAGGATTCTTAGTTTCTGGAAACAGTCCTGTTCTGTTCAAGCTACCAGATCATTGTCAGCTGATAGAGAGAGGGATGAGCAAATTCGAACCAAACACAGACAAATAAAACATCATGTCTTATTGCCAAAAATAGAAGAGAGTTAGTGGCCATCTGCCAGTAAGATAATGAAGGATTAGCTGGACATTTCTTATTTCAAAACCCTGATCTTTTATCACTGTTCAATTTTCCATCTTGGTATACAATTTGGAGAGGTGGCTACTTCTCATCATGAGCAAATCTCAAACTGAGACATGAGGATGAAGAAATCAGGAAAAAACATGTCTCCTGAGAGGGGCGAAGCAGACTTTGTAGGACAAAATGCGAACACATCTTAAACTGCAGGAGGGTGGTGTGCTTTCTCAAAAATATGCTTCAGAGCAACATTTCATGGTATCCGTACTTAGTGGCCACTTACTTCTATCTGTGTCAATAAATAATTGGAGCCTCATCTTCTCCAGGCCTGGACCTGGCTCTCTTGGGAGAAAACAGCACACAACTCTAACAGAGCTCTTTTGCTTCTGTTTCAGTCCTGAGGGCCCAACATAGACAGGCAATGGGGACAAAAGGCAGGTGCATTTTGAGTGAAATGGGAACTAGAAACTCAAAGTTTACACTGTCATGAGTGAATGGTTTAGGTTATTTAACAAATCACTCTCAGCAAAAGCAGGTTTAATATAAATTTGTAAAAGCACGACAAAGTTCAGTGGAAGGCTCCACTCTAGTACTTACTGCCTAGATGAAGCACACAAATGAAAATTGTGTTAGAATCACTTTAGAATTATTTATACAGAGGCTGGGGACACAAAAGGGTGACCCTCCTGTTGAGTAACAAGCTTTGGTAAAGACCCTCTTTCTTTCTAAACTCTTGATGAAGCCTAGGTGTGGCTGTGCCCAAACTTGGACCCAGAACAGTTTACAGCTAAAGGGTTTAACATCCCTTTGACTTATTTAATAATTACAAAATTACTCAATAGGGTGTACTGTAACCATAAAAATAAAATTGAGATGGCAATATTCAGGCTACACTTGCTATAGGCTGTGAGGTGTGTAAATCAATACACATATGTACACACACAGACACATAGAAGTGTCTACAAAGTTATATATGCATGTTTAAAAATCTCCCTCAAGTTCAATGAAATATGTCAAATGCCTTTGCCTTTCTCAAAAGGCAAAGGACTGACCTTTGAGGAGGCAAGGGTATCAGCCCGGTCCCATGGGCAAATTTTGGCAACACTTCCCAGAGTCCCACGTGTGACAGCTGGTAAGCTCCAAGAGGCATCCCACTCAGAAAGTGTAGTGGGTTGACCCTGGCTGGACACCTACCAAAGTGGGTGAGTCCACCACCCTGGTGTTCACCAAAGCCACTCCATCGCTCTCCTCCTGAACTGAACAGGGGAGAAAGTTTCATCACTCGAGAAAAGGATAGGAAGAAATTACTCATTACTGCCATGGGCAAAATGGATTTGACTTAGGGAAATTAGTTGAACATATTACTAATAAAAATCAGAGTAGGAAAATCAGAACTAAAAAACCCAAAAATCTTAAAAACAGCTTGCCCAAACCCCTCCCTCCTTCCTAGACTTAACTTTATTCCTGAATCTCTACCTCCTACCCCACACTGGTTCAGGGAGACAGGGAATGGTCAGTTCATCACTTATTTTTTCTACCACTGCTTCCTCTTCAGGGAAAGGAGCCCTTCCCCTGCTGCACAGTGGCAGCCCTCCCATGGGAGACAGTGCTCCACTGTAAGACCTTCATGAACTGCTCCACCATTGGCTCCCTCACAGATTCACAAGTTCTGCCAGCAAACCTGCTCCAGCTCCTGGTCCTTGCCAGGAACGTTCTTCAGTGTGGGCTTCCCACTACGGGCCTGTGGATGGTATTTTTTCAGCATCTACCTTTTCCAGCACAGGGTCCTCCATGGGCTGCCAGTGGATCTCTGCTCCACTACAGTCCTCCACGGGCTGCAGGGGAACATCTTGCTTCACCATGGTCTGCATCACAGGCTGCAAGGGAACCTCACCTCTGTGCCTGGACCACCTCCTGTTCCTCCTTCTCCACTCATCTTGGTGTCTGCAGAGTTGTTCCTCTTACATATTCTCACTCTACTCTTCTTTGGCTACAACTGTTCTTGTGCAAAAACTTTTTTTTTTTCCTTCTTCAGAATGCTATCATAGAGGTGCTACCACACCACTGAAGGGCTTGGCTTTGGCCAGTGGCAGGTCCATCTTGGAGCCAGCTGACATTGGCTGTGTTGGACATGGGGGAAGCTTCCCTCAGGTTCTCAGAGAAGTCACCCCCACAGCACTCCTACCACCAGGACCTTGCCACACAAACCTAATGCAGACAGAGATGCTGGTCAGAGTCTGCTGTGGTCCAAGAGACCTCAAAGTGCTTCCCTCACGACCACTGTTCATAGGGCTGTTAGATGATTTGCTTTAGTCATCCTGGTCACAACAGGGGAATTTTAAAGGGAATTTTCCTCAAAAAAAGTCCAATAACAATAATATTATTATTTTGGTTGGGCTGATATTTAGACAAAAATGAGGGTTTAAGGTTATCCATTAGAAAACTGGACCTTATTAGACAGCAGAGGTTCCTGGGAACAGACAGATTTTTTGATAAGCTCAAGGGTAACTTAACTGCCCATTAATCAAGTCCAAGGCTAACAAGAATTCCTTGATCATAGAGTGGTCAAGGCAGGGAGGTAAGTGGAGGATGTGCACTACCACATACACCCAGTTTCATGCACAGTCTTGGGATGTAAAGCTCCAAGGCTGGTTAGTGTTTAATTACATGACCAAACAGACAAAGGCATTGGATTAGGCATTTTCTTAGGCACCTTTCAATGAGAGTGCATCCCTACAAATACCATTTGTCTACTGAAGGCTAGAGCTATGGTCTTAACGCATTACTAGTGTTTTGGGTTTAATCTATGCTAAAAAGGGGGTTAATCTGTTTGATCTGTGGTTTAAAAAAAAAAAAAAAAAAAAGGACTGGGTTGTTTTTACGGGCTCCTGAATGGCTGTATATTGGATGGAGGCTGCAGAAATTAGAGCCTTGATGAGGTGTTAGAGAGATGCCCAGTGCTTCTCAAGAAAAATGCCCAAGGTAAAGTACATCAGCTGATTTCCAGACTATATGGGTGTGTTAGTTTGGCACAGCCTGGTTTTTGGTTGGGTGGTGCCACAGAGGTGGCTTCTGTGAGAAGCTGCTGGAAGGTTCCACCACACCTGACAGAGCCAATCTCTGATGACTCTGAAGATGGATATGCTGCTGGCCCAATTAGAGAGGTTAGTAACGGGTCTGTGATGACATATCTAAGAAGAAAATCAAAACAGCATGGGTGCAGTTTTTTCCAGAGGTACCAAAGCACCATCCCCAGTGTGGTGCGTGGCCATGTGCTGCCACTGCCGCCATCATCTCTGTGCGGCGCGCAGTGAGCCGGCCACGCTGCGGGCGGGCAGGGCGGGGCAGGGCAGGGCAGGGTGGGGCAGGGCGGGGCAGGGCGGGGCAGGGCAGGGCAGGGGCAGGGCAGGGGCAGCAGCTCCCCCTTCCCAGCACCCTGCACGGAGAGAGGTGTCAAACAGCACCAGCGCCGCCGCGGCCACCACTGCCCGTGGGACGGCGGCGGGGCCGCCCGGCCGGCAGTGGGAACACGGTGAGCGATTCCCCGATGTGGGACCTAGACAAGATCAGCCTCTCTGCACCACAGAATCCTGCAAGAATCTTTGAATTAGTGCAGCTTGTTGGCAAATGGTATCCACAAACAACAGTTTTTCTTCTAGTCAGAGAAGAGATGAAGGGCGGACATGTGACGGAAAACAACATGGCAACACCAAGCTCAGTGGAAAAGAAAGAGGGGGAGGAGGTGCTCCAAGCACTGGAGCTGAGATTCTTCTGCAAGCCACGGTGGGGACTATGATAAAACAAACTATCACCCTGTAATGCATTAAGTCCACGGGGGATGCAGAGATCCACTTGCAGCCCAAGGGAAAAGTGCTCCCGCTGGAGCAGGTGGATGCCAGAGAAAGCTGTGGTCTAGTGGGAGACCCAAATAGAGAGAGAGCCCCTGCTTCCAGAGAGAGAGAGCCCTTGCTTCCAAATTAGAGCAGGCTATCCTTAAAAGACTGCACCCCGTGGACAAGTAACCCATGCCACAACAGTTTTGGGAAGTCCATTTGCCTGTGGGAGAGACCCCACAGCATAGCAGAAAAAAGACTCCTTGCCCTGAGTGAACGGAAAAAGATCTCGAGTAACGAACTGACCAAAACCCCCCATGCCCTGTCTTCCTGCACTGTCAGTGGGGAGGAGAGGGGGGAAAAAGGTGTTTTAAAGGCTTATTTTTACTTCTCATTATCTTCCTTTGACTCTTAAAAATAAATTTACTTTAAACCTTTAAATTTGAACTTGTTTTGTTCTTAGAGAGTTTTTTTCTCCCAATCCTTATCTCAGTTCATGAGCCCTTTGTTAACCTTTTTCCCTCTCCTCTGGCCAGCTGCAGCAAGAGAAGGTAAGTGAGTTACTCTTGTGGGTGCCTAGCATTTGGCCAGTGTCAAACCAATGGGACAATGGGAGACAAAAGCAACGTAAGAAAAATACATTACAATATAGAGGTACACACACAAAAAAGCCAGGGTACATGCAGTTCAGAAGCCTTTTCTTCTGCTCTGACCAAAAACTCCCAAAAGGCAACTGACCAGTCAACGTAAATCAAGACAGAGGTCCTCCTGGAAACCATCTTCATTTGGAGTCAAGAAACAATGGGTGATTGGTGTCAACTGCCACTGAGTGGGTTGGTGTGGTCCAAAGACAAAGGCTGGAAATAGCTCCCAGGTATTGCAGCTGTCAGTAACAGCCCAGCCTTGAGTGCCCTCACAGTCTTGTCCTCTCCATTTTGCCTGCCTTAACAAACTTCCTTTGACCTCCCTCAGCCAGCCAACCACCAGCCTCGCTCTTAAGAGCAGCAAGCCTAGGCTGGGCCCAGGCCAAAACCCAATAGCCAAACTTTGGCTTTCTGTTCACTCCCCCTCCTGGCTGCTAGCTGCCAAATGAAGTGTGTTTGCAGTGACTTACAGTTTCAGTGCTTGGCTGAATTGCAGCCTAAAACCAGTGTCCCAAACCTCATGGTACAAGTCTGTAGAAACCTGGTTCCTGCCTCCTTATGATGTTATTTTCAGCAGATCAGGAGAAAAGCTTTCAAGTAACAGCACTTAGGAATGGGTCTAGGCTTCTCATTGGACCATTTTCTTTTTGCACACAACCCTCCCCCAAAAATAAACCAGTTTGTTGAAACAACAGCATGCTTTCTGTAAGAGTCTGTTGAAAAAATCTGGGCCTTTATTGCAATACTGAAAGGAGAAATGAGTCAAGGGAGCCCTTAATCTTGTTAAGAGCTCAGAGGACTCTGAAACATTAATTGGCCTGTCTAGACCAGCTCTGTGTCTGGACACTGTTATTGTAGTCTCTACTGCAACTATTGAAATTAGAGCTTGGTACCACACACACACAAATTTAATTTATTTTCTTTACATTGCATACCCTATTTCCTGCTTGCAACCTCTTTTCTTTTAGTTCCTAACAAAAAAGAACATATTTTTCCATTTTAATTGGTTTTTGTATTGCTAATTTTCTGTGCTTTGTAGCTGCTGGAAAAAAAGCTAGGGCTGTGATTGCTTTAAAAGGAAAATACATAAATATGATGCTAAAGAGTAAACTTAGGACTGAAAGTGTTTGTCTAGCACAGATGTCATTGTGCAACACAACCTCAAGGGAGGGGTCCTGCTGAGCTCCACATCAAGGTTCAAGTTTACATCTCAAATTTGCATAAAATCTGAAGAAAACCTCCAAATTTTTACAAAACTTCTGATTGAGACAAGATTTCCCCCAGACCACAGTCAGGGGAAACTCTTATCTGGAGGAGAAGATGACTCGTCTATCCCCATATACTGGTGTTTGCCTGGTGCTGTGCTGCAACACTGGTGGGAAAAGTCAGCATTTATCAGAAAACGGATGAAGAAGCCCACCAGTTCATGTAGATTGTCCAGGTGCCCCCCTGCAGAAACCCCCACCGCTCCAACATCACACACAGACCCCAAATATGGGGTAGTCAGGGAAGAAATTGATGTCTATCTTTGCAGCAGGGCATCTGCATCCAGATACAGGTGTCTAGCCCACTTGTCTCTGGTGGCAGGCAGCGGTAGTGTACCCATGCAGAAGCATCTCTCACGAGGCATGGGGTGCCCAAAGGCTGTTAATGAGTGTCACACTTCTCAGAAATGTCTCATAAGTCATTCTGGAGTTGCCACGAGAGGAAATTGCATGGCAATAAAGCAGAATTATTTGGTTCCTGTTAATTAACCAGAAAGGTGGTAAACATTAACTATCTTTGAGACTCATGTGATGCATACAGATGGTCAGGTTCCCCTCTCAGCTCTAAGCTGTTTTGGTTTTTTTTTCATCTGGAGGTTTCTGGAGGTGGGCTGTCTCAAGGATCCTGTAGGATATGACAGCAAACTAAGGAGGAATTAAATGTCCAGCACAGGAAGGAAAAGAAGCAGCTATGCCTCCCTGCATCTCTAATCACTGTCACATCCTTTGCCCTACAGCAGTTCAGGGAGTTGGTATGACAGCACTGGCTGCAGCAGCATTCAGCTTTCCAGCAGAGCAGAAACTGAAAGGAAGATCCACACATTTGCCTGTGCCTTCACTAGCATATGATCACAGCCTCACTGGCAGGGCCATGGTCCGTGTATGGCATAGCCAAGCAACTTGAAAACCTCTTCTGGTTGGAGGCTGAAGTTCAGCCTGGCTGTAGAGAGGGTGGAAGAGGACCCTGTGGCACACAGAAAAGCCAAGGCCAGGTCTTCTCCTCGTGGCTTGTTGGCGACTAGGAAAAGATTCCCTTGTTCTCCGCTCTTCTCCAATAGACAAAACTGGTGCTGATAGACGCCTGAAATGCATCACTGGCACTCATGTGACCTGTAGCCAGCCATACACTTGGGTATCATCTATCAGTGGTCACCCTGGCCATATGGACAGATCCACAAACCACGCATATATGGTGGCCAAGCAGCTGGGAAATCCTTATGAAACAGGTGACACCGGCCACCAGCATGGATGTGACATTTACAGTATCTCTTCTGCCTGGATGTAGCAGTGGCTTGAGATGTCTGATGGCTATGTCTGACTAGAAGGGAGGCTCGTCTGTCCTGGGGCTCTGGCTGTGTGCTTCCTCAAGCCTTGCTGTCACTGGATGAATCACAGCCACCTCCAAGCTGATGGAAGGGGCAAGAGCGCATGTCTCATGAGATAGCCAGCTAGTTTTGCTTCTTCCTGTCTGCTCTAGGGCATCTCAGCCCTGTTTTTCAAATGCTTTATTACAGATGCCTTCAAAGATCTTAAGTTTTTCCAGGATGTGGTGACCATCTTCCTACTCATTCCTGCATATTTGCACATCCAAAAATATAATTGCTTTGAAAAATGTCAGCTGGACAACCTCTGCAGTGTAAACATGGGCTCTTCTGCATTATTTGTTTAAGCACAGAAATGCAATTGTATGTGCACTTTTGGAAACTGAAGCTTGGGCACATCTCTCCCCAGTGAACATCATGGTTCTGTTAAACAAGCATCTAGGAAATCACAGATTACATGTTTTTTAAACTTGACTCCATACTCACACACAACCATTCCCTGACCTGAGCCAGCAACAAGAGATGAAGCGCTGTTTGTTTCGGGTAAGAAAATGAGACAGTGATGGTTTATGGATGCACTGCATTTGCAAGGCAAGTTTTTCATAGCAGAAGTGGGGGGAGGGGGCATAGTTTACAGAGGTGGCTTCTGTGAGAAGCTTCTAGAAGCTTCCCCCATGTCCAATGGAGCCAATGAGAGGCAGCTCCAAAATGGAGCCACTGCTGGTCAAGGCCAAGCTCATCAGTAGTGGATATAGCTCCTCTGGAGTAACAGAAGGGGAAGAAGTTACTGTGTAGGAAAGAAAACCCAGGGAGAGGAGTGAGAATATGTGAGAGAAGCAACTTTATAGACACCAGGGTCATGAAGAAGGATAAGGAAGAGATGTTCCAGGGACCTGGGGTGAAGACGATGGTAAGGCTGTTCTCCTGTAGCCCACAGAAGTCCACAGCAAAGCAGAGGTACACGTGCAGCCCCTGGAGAAATCCAGGCCAGAGAAGGGGAAGAGTGTGAGGAGTCCTCCCCCTGCAGAGGAAGGAGCAGCAGAGACAATGTGTGATGAGCTGACTGCAGTCTTCTCCAACTCCCTGCATTTCTGCGGGATTAGGCAGAGAAATTGGCCAGGAAAAAGAGAGAGATGGCGTGGAAGGTGATTCTTTAGCATTTAGTTTTATTTCTTATTACCCTAATCTGATTTGATTGGTAATAAATCCAATTGATTTCTTCTCCAAGTCGAGTTTGTTTTGCCCGTGATGGTAATCAGTGAGTGATCTCTTCCCGTACTTATCTCAACCCACAAGAATTCTCTCCTCTGTCCAGCTGAAAAGCAGAATGACAGAGCAGCTTTGAGGAGCACATAGTGTCCAGCCAGGACCAACTCACTACAAGAGGTAACCATACAGCTGCATTTCAAGAGACTCATCAACCCTCCAACCTAGGGATAGCCATGGGTGCAAGGACAGAAAACAGTGCTGAGACAGTGCTCTGAGGTCCACCTTGTGGGAGGGATGTGATGCTGTCTCACAGATAAGATGACATAAAGGCCTTGAGACACCTTGGGATGCAGGCCCAAAGCTAGTTTGCCCTTCTCTTTCCATCGTTTTTCCTTCATGCTGCTGACAGGTTCTTTACTGCACTGCTACAATTGTCTCCAGACATCAGATCACACATTTCAGGATTGCAACTGGAGCATGAAAGTAAAAGCTGTATGGAGTCCTGAGAGAGATAACATTGCTCTTCTTGCAGCCAGCAAAGATGACCCAATGCCCCACATACATTCTAGTTTTTGGAGCAGAGAGGACCATAGACACACTAAGTTTAGGGACTTTGGTGCCAAATTTGTCTCTGCAGTGGTCCAAGAAGTGTGCAAAACAGTAAAGAGGGGGTATGAGTCCCATACCTACCCAATAAGGCCACGAACAACTCTCACTGTACAAAACCACATCATGTGTTCTTAAAACAGACCTGATAAATGCATCACTGCTGAAGGTCAAAGTCTGTGTGGCTTATGCATCTGGGTCCCTCAGCCTGCAGGTAGTGCAGGAATGCAGAGGTTTGTGAGGCAGATTCAGAACTACACAGAAATGTAGCATTTTAGTTCCAGAAGGAAAGATGCAGAGCATAGTGAGAAGAAAAAAAAAAAACCAACTAGGAGAGGTCAGAACTTAAAAAAAAAAAAAAAAAAAAAAAGGAAGAGGATGAAGCTTAAAGAGAAACAAGGCAAAACAGCTTTGGGCAGCAGATAGTCAAAAACAATGTTTGTCATTGGCACTGGTTTGTAATTTGAATGTGATGCAAAGAAACATGAGGAACTGAACCTTATCCCCACAGCCCTTCCCCTTCTCACACACTGCTTCTTGTGGGCAGCACAGCATGGTCTGCCACAGCCAGCTGCCAAAAGGCACTGGACTCCTACACATTCAATCTGGAGATCAGAGCCAGGCTTGATACAAGGACACCTGAATGGTGGCAGTCCGAACAAACACTTCAGAACTACAAGAGCCTACCTCAGGTGCATAGGGACATTTTTGGTCTGTGAACAAGATTTGAGAAGGTAAGATAACTAAAGATAATTACAGCTTGCAAATTCTCTACATAACAAAGCATCTGTGTGTGATGTCAATGCTCTTAACACAAATGTGAGTGTTAGTTCACTGGTAACACACCAATTCAGTGTATTTCACTCATAAACTTGCATTCAATATGAAGAAAAAAACAAGAGCACCTGGCAAATTGTGCTAGTGGAAAGTGGCCGAATCCTGCTAATTTCCTGGAAACTCTCTGATGAAAAGGGTCCTGCCCACACAACAATGAGCAAACCCATGTCTGGTGAAATACATACATTAGTGATTTCCAGGAACTAATGGTATTTCAGATAAATTCTAAATGAAAAGCACTGAACCAAATCTCTGGTGAATGGGAATTATGTGTGAAAGTTTTGGTAACAGGGGGTCTGCAGGGGTGGCTTCTGTGAGAAGCTGCTAGAAGCTGCCCCCATGTCCAGTAGAGCCAATGCCAGCCACCTCCAAGATGGACCTACCACTGGCAAAATGTAAGCCCATCAGCAAAGGTACTAGCACATCTGAGACCCCATGGGAAGCTCATTCTAGAACAAGCTTCTGGCAGAACCTATGGACCCATGGAGAGAGAAGCCTGTACTGTCAGAGGTTTGCTGGCAGGACTTCTGACCTCCCAGGGGATCCTGGCTGCAGCAGTCTGTGCCTGATGAATGGTACACCAAGCAAGGAACCAACACTGAAGCAGTTCGTGAAGAGCTGCTGCCCATGGGAAGAAACCACACCGAAGAAACTCATGGAGGACTGTCTCTCATGGGAGGCACCCCACTGTGCCTCCCACCCAGGGGAGGAGTGTGAGTGCTGCCTCGCAGAGGAAGGCGTGGCAGAGACAACATGTGAGGAACTGACTGCAGCTCACATTCCCCATCCTCCTGTGCTACTGGGCTAGGAGGTAAAGAAAATCAGCAGTGAAGTTGTGCCAGAAAGAATGGAGGGGTGGGAAAACGTATTTCAATGTTTATTCCTATTTCTCATTATCCTATTTGTGCTTTTAACTGGCAATACAATAATTTCCCCAAGCTGAGGCTATTTTGCCTATGACAGTAACAGTGGTCTGTCCTTAACCCACAAGACTTTTGTTATAATTTCTCTCCCCTGTGCAGTTCAGAACAGGGAGTGATAGAGTAGCTTTGGTGGTCAGCCAAGGTCAACCTGCGACACCTGGAAGCAAAACACACACCAACCATTTTGTCCTCTATGTAGACGTCACATACACATTTACTCTGCATGTCCTGCTTCCTCAAAGACATCTCCATACGTGTGTATCTCCACCTGTCCTGAAACATCAGTGTTTGCCTATGATCAGGCCAAATCAGCAGATGCTGTCCCCCAGACAAAAAGTTGTGAAAATGCACATGTCCCAAAAAAGCAAAAATATCTCATCTTGTCTCCAGGATTCTCTTGGTCTCCCATTCTGCAGATATCCAGCACAAGCACAGCAACCACAAAGTGCTAGATTTCAGCTTCATGCTTTGGCACAGCCTTGAAATTCTCTTTTCCTCTCTGTCGACTGCTGTCCTCAAGATCAAGAGCCTTGCAATACCCTCCTGCTCCCCAAAGAGTCTTGCTCCTGAGTAGCAGCAGGGGACGTTTGGCATAGACAGATTCAGCAGCATTCCCTAGGAAAATGAAGGATCCCCTAAAAATAAGATGTGGTTCTCTAGGAAAAAAAAAAAAAAACAAAGACACAACAGGTCTCATAGGAAAAATGCAGGTCCGCTAGCTCCATCCTGCTCTGTCACCCAAGGAAGAGCAGAGGCTGTGAGCATGGAGGAGGTGACTGAGCTGGAGACACGTGAGGCAAATACACAACATGTGTTTGTCTTGACATGAGGCCTGAAGTGCCTCAATACCAGAGAGTGCAGATAAGCATTCCCATGTTTTCAGACTTCATGTCAGGGCACCTTCCTTTCTGGAGATCCAGAACATGCCATAAACCCAGGTGAGCTCACAGAAGTTTTATTTAAAAAAGAAAAACAGATTCCTAATACAAGTCCTAAAAGTAGCAGCTTCATCAGCTCTGGAGTGTTTTGAAATTCTTTTCTTCAAAGAACTTACTAAAAATTAAGCAAAAATGAGTGTGAAGGAAGTAATATGGATGTTTTCTTGATTCCCAGAAATGCTTTGTTAACCAACATCCCGCCATGGTAAGGGGAGATGAACTGTGGCCAAGATCTCTATTCCTCTTTTTTTTCCCCCTCATGTTTAACTCAACTTCTCCTCTCAGTTTTAACTAGACATGCTACACCAAGCATTCAAAAGAGTCTGGGCAATTACATCTGCAGCACATCAGCCTAGGAGAGAGAAAGAAGCCTGTTTCGTCTGTGGCTTATGCTGGCACAACACCAAGCACACCTATCCAATTATTAAACATTTATTGCACCTTTAATAGGTCAGTTACAAAAAGCAAAATCTTCCAGAAGAGCAGGCTGGAAGGAAAAGGAAAGTACAATTAAAGGTTGCTGCTCTGTTGCAGTGTCAGGGCCAGGTGTTACACTCTCAATTTCCATTGTGAGACACTGGCAAACAACCTAGCTTTCCTATGGTAAAATCTGATGCCACTATGGCTGGAATTGTTGACTCTAGCAGCTTTCTCATTTCTGCAACTGGATGCATCATTTCTTAATGTTGGACATGACTGACCATCCGTGCCATGTCTGAGTGATATTATCCTTGTAGCTGTGCCTTTTACTGAATGACACATTTGAGAGGTCAGGAGACTTAATAGCGCTTTTAGGAGACAGAAGGTTGTCTTGGACACCTTAACTTGCAAGAAGTTAGCACAAGCTGCTAGATCTGGTTTCCTGCTCTTTTTTTTCCTTTTCCATCTCCTTTGTTCTTCCTCTTCTTTTTCCCTCTTATTTTCTCCATTCTCACTCTCCATTGCATGCCAATGAGGAAATGGAACATGAGCGACTACTATGTGCCAGAGTCCAAAGCCTGCAAAGAGCAGGTTTTTGGTTGGTTAATGCTTTGCAGCGCCACACTCGGGATGTCCAGCTGCAGACCTCCAGCCTACTTTGGGTCCCAATAATCCATGGCATTTCCTCCACCCACCAACATGCACTGGCACACAAAAAAGAAAAGACAAAGCAAGCCCTCGAAAACAGATTCATGGATCCAAAGCCTTTAAACCACAGACAGGTAAACAGCTCTGGAAAGCCACATGGAGCTGGAGGGGCATCACACCGGGATCATGTGTCACAGTCACAGCTCTGGCTCATTCATCCAGATGGACACCACGATTTACAGCCTGCCTCACTGGTCACCCTGTCAGGGATTACTGCTGCCCACCTTTCCACCCTGCTTCCCACCTCTCCCAGCAGGTCAGAAAGAACTGAAACTGTAAGTTGCTCAGCCTCCCAAACCTACTGCATATCTGACCCTGAGCACACCCTGAATTCACCTCCAGCTTGGGGTGAAGCTCTTCCCTACTGCTGGCACATGTTGCTCTCACCTAACAGGTGACAGAAATTAGCACAAGCAAAGTCCAAAAAAAAAAGATGCCTTCCATCACAGGAGCTTTAAAAGTGACTAAAACAATGTATTGCGTTATAGAACCAAAAATGTGTATTCTATTTCATCTGTTAAAGAAGTTGGGGAGATGTTTTTTTCTTCATCTCTTGTTATTCTGGGGGGAGGGGGTGGATGCCTTCTGATAATGGGGCCGCTGTTCAAACCAGGTGGGGCAGTGTTTCTTATCTCTTTCGCTGCCCATCCTCCCTCCAGGGGAATATCTTCTGCTAATGGGCCATTAAGGCTCACCAAGCCATCATCCACAAGCAATCATCCAACTCCATCATCCCATTGTGAGATGCTCCACCCAGTGAGGGGAAGCCAACCATTCCTACCTAAATAAAAACTGAGATGCAGGAACACAAAGTATCTGGCTCCACTGGATTCCTGGAGGGAGACTGGACCCTTCTCACCATCACTGGACCCTTTTCTACAGGATCATCTCTGCTCCAACAGAACCAAATCTGCCACTCCAGGAGGACATTTGGACTGCTTCCAACATTCTGAGCAACAGGGTGTCAGGTTGTAGCTCTGACTCTGTCAGGGTTTTCTAGGATTGTTATTTGTTTGTTTGGTTGGTTGGTTTGGTTTGTTTCTTTCTACTACATTTGTATTGTTAGTATTCCTAGTAAATAACTTATTCCTATTCCCAAATCTTTTCCTGAAAGCCCTTAATTGCAAAACTATAATTTGGAGGGGGTGAGGGGTTTACATTCTCCATTCCAAGAGAAACTCCAGCTTTCCCTGGCAGATACCTGTCTTTCCAAACCAAGACAAACAAGACAAATTGAATTCCCACCTGGATGTTTGTGAAGATCATGGCATAGCATGAGCTCACAAAAAATACACAACTTTTTACTGGCCTACATGTAAGTGGTACTGATTAATTCTCTTGAGGACACCTAAATTTAGACCTGCTGACTTTCTCTCCCACACTTTTTCCACACATCTAAGGAGTGTGGCAAGTATATACTTATAGTGCATGGGTGGCTCAGGCATTTGTCTATGTCTCCAGACCTTCTGCAAGAGAAACTATCTAGGGACTGATTTTGAAGCATACATTGCCTTTCCACTCTGTCCCTCCTCAGGACATATTTTCTGACTTTCAGAAGCAAGCAAACACACCTTCCTGAATGTCTTTTAAGTACTTCCTGGTCCCCTGCCACATTTGCCAAGAGCCATCTATTGGCCACCATCCTATGCAGTGACTCCTGGGTATGACACATCATATAGCAGTCTGCTGAAGCATGAAATTCACGTCATTTTCAACTTCTCCACAGTCAACTTGCATACTCCTAACATCCACTCTCGGCCAGCCTGGGCGAGAGAAGTATGTTCCACTTGTGGTTGTGAGGAAGGTGGGTGGGAGTGAGTGCACATGAGAAGCTGAGGCCCTGGTGACTGGTTGGTTGAGTGACTGTGTACATGGGACAGCTACAACATTGTTGAGCTAAACAATGAGACATTCTACAGTTTTAAAAAAATTAGAAAAATAATAAGAAAACAGGGTGTGTTTCCTGTGTGTGTAGATTTTTTCCTCATTTAGAGGACACACATTCCTCTGTACTATTTTTATTGTGTGCTGTCATGATAGTAACTACTACAGTCTAAGAATCAAACACAGATCACATAAATTATATTACTGTCCAGTTATTTTAGGCATCCATACAACAATCCTACAGCAACATTTTGGACTTCAAACTGCTGTATGCCTAAGCCTGTGCTTGACTGTGAGCACAGCAAGAGGCAAGTGGCCACACATGGCACCTGAGGAGGGAGGCACCTCTCCTAGTTTAGAAAGGGTTTACCCACCCACACTTGCCTATAGAAAGCCGTTGGTTTCTAAGAATTTATTATCTGGGTGGGTTGTTTCCTGTCTTTGCTTGCACTGGCTTCTTCAAGAGCCACACGATGCTTGGCTGAGGTGGGGCATTCAGGAGTTGGACTTTGAAGGGAGTCTGGGCTTTTTATAATTTTATCCTGCCAGGCAGCAGGTTGTAGACCAAGGTGCTTTGGCTGATGAGGAATTCCTGTTTTCTCTTGAGCCAGCAGCAGCAGCTGCACCTCCCCAAAGTAGCACAGTACTAGCTGTGTCTGTCAGCCACAGCGCGCACGGACACAAGGGCAGCAGGGACCAGCTGAAGGAAGCTCAAAGAAAATATGAAAGCCAGCAGAAACCACCAAGCCTTCACGGTGCTGCTTCTCTCCCACAGGCCTCTCAGCTCCTCTAGCGAGGCTACCAAATTAAAAAAGGGGATGCTTATGGCATCTTCTTCCCCTGCTTAAGCAGGGGAAGAAGCAGGGAGAGAAGTATCCAGTGTGTTTCAGGCAGACAAAACCCATCAGGTCTGGAAAGAGCTAGACAGAAGGTGGCCTGCTGTAGTGCAATTAAGGTTGAGCAAAGGGGATGCAACCACAGGGCCAGAAAAGAGCTTACTAGTTCTGCTGCTGTAGTATGCCACACACTTAATAAATTTCCAAAATAAAAAAATTACTTACATAGTTTCCACCACAAGCAAAGCACATCCTGTTGGGACGGGCTGGTACCTGCATCCTTGTTTTCTTTTTAAGGAAGAAGTGTATTTTTTATCCAGGACCTGCACTACATCTTCCCATCCTCTGCTCAGCTGTATCCCAGAGCAAACTTTTCTCAGGCTGGTAACCCAGCTGCTAAAACCTGCAGAAACAGCCCATTCGTGACACACCTGGCACCAATACCCCAAAACCTAACCTTTCCTGTGTCCCGTGCAGTAAGAGCTGGAGTCAGCAACCTCCAGAATCCAACATTAAATCCTACCAGCCGAACAGAAGGAGAGGAGGGCTGTGGCAGACCTGTTTTGCACTGTGGAGTGGGCAGTGGTGCAGCATCTGGTGAAACAAAGGGTATCTCCAAAACACAGAGAAATAAACTAGATGGCAACTTAAGGTTTCACCACAGAGTCCCCTCGGATGGGAAGGCTCAACTGTTTCCGTGAGGGGTCTTTTTGGTCCCGAGTCCCTCCCTGAGGGGAGCTCCGGGAGACGGCCAGCGCTTACCCCGGGCAAGCCCCCCTCGCGTCGCTGAGCCTTCCGCGCTGCAGGAAGGCCTGCATCCCACAGGGAATCGGGGCCACTCCGTGCTTTCGGTGGTGGGAAGGAAAACAACAAGGGAAAAAAGGAAAAAGAAAAAAAATTCCAGTGATTTATTCCCGCCTTCCAGCTTTGCAGCCGCCCCGCTCTGCCCGCATTACGAGCAAAATCAGCTCGCCCTTCTCGTAAGGCGAGCAAAGAGCCGCGTCAGACAGAGCCGCTCCGCGGGGGGACGAGGGGGGGAAGCCGAGCACTTCCTGCTCATCGTTACACAGCACTTTTCTAGCCTTCCTGGGCTTTCCTTTCTTCCGCTGCTGCCGCTGGTTCCCCCCGGCAGCCGGCAGGGACGCACTCTCCCCCGCCGGCCCGCGGCCCTCGCCGGCTCCCCTCAGCGGGGCCCCCCGGCGACCCCGAGCCCGGCGGCGCCGTGGGTGGGGGCGCGCGGGGAGCGGCAAGAGGCGGGTCTGTCCGGGCCCTGCGCATGCGCGGCGCGGCTTGCGCTGGGCATAAAAGGGCGGCCGGGGCGGCGCGGGAGAAGCGCTGGGACGGCGGGAGGCGGAGGAGGAAACTGAGCCGCGTACGGGGACGAAGCCTTTCGTTTCTTGCCTTTACGCCACCGACCCTCCTTTCCCAGCCATCGCCGCCATGGTGAAGATCGTGGGCAGCCTGGTGAGTCCGATGGGCGAGGCGGCCGTGACCTTTCGCCGTGAGAGGGGCGGGCGGCGGGACGAGCATCCCTCCCTGGCGGGCGGGCGAACGGGGAGGGAGCGCTGCCGGCGGCTGCTTAGCAGGGGAGGGACCCTTCTCGGGCTTCCCTGGGCTCCCGAGAGGCCTTGGCCTGCGGGAGATGGCGGGTGGGAGCCCGTGTGCTGCCCGGGCAGGCGGAGCCTTCTTCACCCATGCGGCGGGAACAGGGGAAACCGCACGGAGCGCTCGGTCAGACCAGAGGGGAGGGAACAAATAACTGCGCGACCTGAGGCTTCGGGGAATCGGAATGAGCAGGGAGGTGATGCAATTTCACGCTATAACAGGCTGTTGCTCATCGCACTTTGAAGTCTTAAGGAAAAGGTTTCGTTTCTCAAGTGGGTAGCAGGGTACCACAGCGACAGGAGGAGGAGTCTTAAGCTGCGTCAGGGGAGATTTAGGTTGGACATTAGGAGGAATTTTTTAAAATGCAGGGTGATTAGGCGTTGGAATGGGCTTCGCAGCGAGGTGGTTAAGTCACGCCCCGGCAGATGTTTAAAGAGCCGGACGTGGCTGGCGCTGAGTGCCATGGTGTGGTTGACAGTGTGGTGTTGGGTCACAGGTTGGACTCCATGATCTCGGAGCTCTTTTCCAGCCTAGCTGATTTGGTGATACAGTACCCGAATTTAGTAGTCCTGATTTGCCTTACGTACTGCCAGTCTGTAGCGGACCAGGTGGCTTTCTTAGAGTTTGGCCTAAGTTCTGTTGCATTTCTGGACGAGACATCATGAAAAAGTTCATCCATTCTTGACTTGAAAGGAACTGCTAGAGCCCATTCCCCATACTTAAACAGCAGGAGTTGCTGGCATAAGAAGTATTTCCCTTGTTATGGTGCCGTCTGACATACTCACAGCCCTAATGCAGCACATCACTGTTTGGATGATTCTGTGAATACAAACACATCTGTGGCTCTGAGATACAGAATAGTAATAAAGTCTAGACCGCCACATGGAGAACACCCTGCTGGTGATGAAATAGCATGTGGTCTTGTGCACAGCAGCTGATGTGGTTGATACACAACAATAGAGTATTTGTTAGCTGTAACTTAGGAACCCAAGTCTCAAAAAATATCCTCCATGCAAACTTAGCAAGCTCTTCTTTTCAGGAAAAGTCCTGTTGGGCTAGTCTCACCTTTTAAACTTGAAATTTGGTGCAAGTGTCAGTTTGATCTCATTTTGAGGTGTATGCAAGTGATGCTGTGCGGGCATCCTGTAAGGCCCCCAAAAGTCACTCAAGAAGATGTTTAACAGGGTTTACAGTTGTTCTTGTACTCTGAGTTAGACACAGGGAGGAAATACTGACCAGATATTCTCAAGAGGTCAAAACAATGAAAAAGACTTTACTGGCAACTTCAGAGAATCGGAGAACTTTGGCAAAAGGTTTTAGTGCAACATTCAATCAACATAAAACACTTCTCGAAGCATTAACTTAGTCCATTCAAATTAGCAAGCTCTAAGCCCGTTTGATTTCAAGTTACTCAAAAATTCTGAGAAGAGGGAATTAGAAGTAAGAAAAGACATGAAAAAACGCACATATGGCTACTAAATGCTGGGTCCCTGCAGTGTTCAGTCAGCTGATAGAAATTCTAAGAGAAGGTAGGGTCAAGACATACACTAGCAGCGTGTTTGGCCTTAAATACCCCTTGCCTTCAGTGTGCCCGAGGACAGGAGACTGAGTGTCTGGGATACAGGCTCTAGGGATGGGGGATGTGGGGCAGTGCACTGCCTCACCAGAGCAAGGCCTCATCTGCCCCTTCCCCCACACATTTGCACCCCAAGGTGTTTCGAGACCTCAGTCTTTCCAGTCTCTCACACATCCAAGTTCATTTTCCAGGCTGTAGTCTTCTACAGTCAGTTCACTTTATAAATGAAAGGCATGTCAGACCTCTCCCGCTGGACCGCAAAAGTGTTGATGTCTGATACATAAATATACAAACTAACACTTGTGACCACAGCTCAAACCCCGGTGAATGCAGGAAGCTCCTTAAGGTGAATGAATTGCCTTACCATTCAGGACCTGGAGAGAGAATGGTGTGTGAATGCAACCTGGAATTGTTGTTCTGCTTTGCATTTCTTCGCCCTTCTCTGTTTATGGTGGCACAGGAGGGGCAAACTTTTGGTGTACAGTTTGAGATCTTGTTACATACAGGTACAGATTAAACATGGCAAGTCAAACCTGGCTCTGGGGGAAGAGCCTGCTTTAAATTCACTAGGCTTCCACTGGCCTCCTAGCTATGAGCATTAATTAATAGTCTGCTGTAGTTAAATCGTAGTTAAAGCAAACTTTTGTTACTCATTCATGGAAAGTGTGGACTCAAAAGTCATGCTGACATCAGCATTTTAATGTCAGTGACACCCAGAGTATTCGAGCACAGTGCAGCTGGGATTTCTGGATTAATTCTGGTTTTCAGTAGAGCAGGTTTGTATTCTTCTCTGATACAAAGGGGAAAACCCATTCTTGCACTGTCTGCAAGAGCTTCTATGAGTGAGAGCTAGCTAGATGTGGCCCTTCTCCCTGCATGCCTCTTCAGAAACAGCCTAGTTTCTGAAGAATGGCTACCGTCAGGGTGCTTGACTGATTCCTCTGTAGTACCTGCTATGGCACAGAAGGAGCAGTATTTTCGTTGTTTTGTAGTGGCCTTTAGATGGGTGACTGGTGTAACTTGTAAGAGGGTTTGACTATGGGACATATACTGCCTTTTATAGCCAAGGCTAACAAGGTGTGTAAACTTAAAAAGCTGGTGCTGCCAAAGCTGTCCTCTTCATTCTAGCTGCCTCTCTTGTTATTTGAGTTAAAGAAAATGCTGAAAAATTGCAGCTTTTCCTGTAAGTGATGATTTTAGAAGTGGTGTGTGCTAGGGAGTTCAGGCAGTTGAACCTTTGGTCTGTTTATTACTAGCTTTTGTATTTAAAAAACCTTACTAAATTGCACAGTAACCACTGGTAATCAGCTTATGACCAGGCAAGTTCAAGGGTGACTTGGTACGTGTTGAAAGTAATGTTTACAACCAAGTTTTAATCAAAATCTGTCAGATAGTGTGGATTGTATTATCTATTGCTGAGAGCAGCAGACTCCTTTCAGCACCATCTGTGGCCAGCAGCCTCCTTTTTGAAGCATTGCCTGGTGCTGGGAACCTCTGAGACACTAGAGGCTTTCATTATTAGAGCTTCTTACTTGGCCCTTGGGAATGGATGCCTGCTACCAATGTGTTGGTTAAAGGTTAAAGGTCCTTTTCTGCTGGACAACAATACAAGTAAACTGAGGTCTTGTGTGTGCTTAGGCAGGTTGTAGTTAAATATTTAAGAAAAGATAAACAACAACAATAAACACACACACATGGACCCCCCCCTCCAAAAAAAAAAGAAAACCAACAAAAAGCCCCCAAAACAAACAAACAAAAAACCCCCGAAACAAACAAACAAAAAAACCCCAAAACCCACAAACATATCACAAAGAACAAACCAATACTGACCAGCATGCTAGCTGAGGTTTCCCCCAGTGAGCTGCTACCTGGAGAAAATGCTGTTTAACAAAGCTGTAAGATCCTCTCAAAGTGTGACAAAATAGTCTTGTGATGGGAGGTTCCCCTTCTTGTAACAGAGATTATTAGTTTTTTATAAAAAAGCTTGTTACTTTACAGTTAACATGAAAGACAACTAGTGAAGTCAGTCGGACAGGTCAAGCAGCTTTTTTTTTTTTGTTTTGCTCCTGTCTTCCTCCAGGGAAATGCAGCTCACTAGAAGAATTTTCAGAACTTCTCACTAGTTCAGTATTTTTTAACTTGCAGGGTTAATGCCTTTGGACCCAGCAAAGGCAACACCTGATTTGTAGTCAGGATCAGGTCACCAGTGGTGAATGGTATATGTGACCAGCTGTAATTATGGTGCCATCCCACTTTCCCTTTGTTCTGTGCAATAGCTAACCTGTGTGGCCATATGATGAATGCATTCCAGGGCTGTGCTTCCTTTTGCAGAATACAGTAATTATGTAGTTGGACAGGAGACTTAGGGGTTGAAAGAGGATGGTCTAACTGGCAGCTGCGGGAAGTGGAATCGATAGAGTGGTGATGTTACAGTGCAGACTTCTGAGAAGCTACACCAAAAATCAGTAGTAGGATTTCAAGGCCAAAAGGAGTGAGGCTTGACTGAGGAACTTATGGTATAAGTAAATACTGGGAGGGAACCCAGTGAGCGTGGATTGCTGTGTACAATTAATTAGGGACATTAAACATTGTTGGTGGGAATGGGTGCAGGAATGCATACTGTGTCAGTACAGGAGTAGGGGAATATAGGGAGACAGGAATACTTAACTGTTCCTATCTTTTTCAGAATGAGAATAGGTGGTGTGAAGTGTTACTACTGGTCTTGTAACAGAGTAGACTATGACTGTCCATGATGTAACGATGGAAAAACCAACATGGATGCTGTGCCTCTGAAGAGAGCTACGAGGAGGGGAAAACATCTGTTAACAGGGAGATGTAATGCTGTGTGTATTTGAAGTTACAGGAGGCTGTGAAGACTTTCACATACACTTTCATATGTACATAAGAATGCTCATGCAGGATCTCTTCTCACTTGTTAAATATTTTCATGTCCTGTTTGACTTTTGGTTCCTCACCTGCTTGACATTCTTTAGCTTACTAGAGTAAAGTTGCAACTTATCATGGCTGATTGCAAAAGCAGGTATGAATTAGTTAACTCCTGCACTGAAAACCCAACCCCTGTGCACATCTGGCAGTAACCATACTGCTTTCAGTCAGCTGTTGCTGACAGGACACCAGTGCTTTGCTTCCTTCGTTGTGGGGGTAAAGCAGCTATCTTTTGGAGTTTATACTAACAGCTGTCCTGAAGCTTGATTGCCAAGACAACAAAGTTGAAAATTATTGAAGTGGCTTGTACTTTCTTTGACAAAAACAGTATCAGGAAGTTGGTGATCAGCACTTTCTGCTTCTGCCCGAGACACTTGTTTGCCTTTTGCGAGCATGCAAGTATTTATTGTTTTTAATATTTTTCAGTTCTATTAAAGTATTCACTTTTTGACCAGCAAAAATGAGTAATGGCATGTAAGGATGTTTAGTTCCAAGAAATACTGTCCAGAGATGATTCGTGTGATTGACTAAGTGCAACACACAGACTTGAAGACTCTGAATAAGTATTGGGTGTTTACTTGTGTAGTCTGTATGTATAGCTTTGCTTTGGCTAATGATGTCAAACGTGGGTTCACTTGGCAAAATACCTATCCTATGAAGTTGCTTTCAAAAGCATGCTTTAGAATAAAATGTACATTATCATTTTAATGTTAGTCATTGATTGGAAGAGTCACCAGAGTGGAGGACTGCACAAAGGTTTGCTTCTGTCCTTTTCAAATTATGCAGAGGAAAGTCTGTCCCAGAGGAAAATGAAAGTCTTACTGCCAAGACAGAAATGAGAATATGGATTATAAAAAACTCTAAGGATCGTATTTTGGGGATAACAGAGAACTATCAGAGTTGAGTATCATAACTAGAGAATTTCTAGCTTGTTTCCACAATTCAGTGAGTTTGACTGAGCATTGTGGTTAATTTCTAATTGGTGAGTCACCAACTGCTGCTAGCACCAATGAAAACAATTCATGCTGAAGCACTTACATGATGGTACAAATAACCCAGTTAAATGTTTAAGACTTGCCATGATGATTAGTGTGTTAGTTCTGAGAGCAAGCCAGCATTGGGATTAGTCTTGTGTCATTTAGGAAAGGAGGGAGGAAATTATCAATGTATTCAGTTTTTTGGGGTTTTTTGTTTTTTTTTTTTTTGGTAGGTTGAATTTGAGGAAGAGCTGAAGTCTGCTGGTGAGAAGCTTATAGTAGTTGATTTCTCTGCCACATGGTGTGGACCATGCAAAATGATCAAGCCCTTTTTCCATGTAAGTAATTTTTCTGAGTTTATTTCTGCATTTAATGGTATATAAATGTTTGCATTGCTTGACAATAACATGGAGGAAAGTTCCTTTTGCCTTACGTGATTGCCAGCATTTCTGGAAAAGTGAGAGGTTGCAGAAGTATTTAAAACTACCAAGTGAAATAGACTGACTGTTGATATAGCTGGGAACTAATATGAGGTTTAGCTTTTGTCCTGGTGCTGACATGCATTTCAGGTCCACAGAAACCTGCCAGTTGCATTGCCTCAAGCAGAGAGGAAACAATGCATATCCTTCTGTACACAGTTAATGTACTTCTCCGGCTGCATTTAACTGCCGTGTTACTCCTGATAAGGTATGAGATGCTGTAGCATCTTTTGGTGATAAGCTGAAGGCTGCAAGAGAAGGCTTTCCACTTATGTCTTGGGATATTTGACTCTTTTGGGGAGAACAGGTTTCTACAGGCTCCTCCAGAAACAGTCTGCAGCAGAACAGAAAATTTTTGCTCTGGTAGTAAAATAGTTGCTTTATGATAATGAAGCAAATTTTGCTAGTAGTTTAAGAAGCACCAGCCTTTCAATTTATATGAATACATCTTTTCAGGAAGCTTTCCAAGAACACTATAACTGTCTAGTTCTTTCTATTTCTTTATAGAGTTTGTGTGAGAAGTATGGTGATGTGGTGTTCATAGAAATCGATGTGGATGATGCCCAGGTAAGGTCAGGGGTAGTGCTGAGGGAGGACAGCTAAGGACTTCCACACAAGTAACAGACAAGAATTCAAAATATCTTCACACATACTGAAACAAAACAAGAGTTTACTTCAAATTAAAATTGAAACACAGGGATTTAGCTGGAAAGAATAATTTTTTTTTTTCAGGGAACACCTGAACAAAGCAAACTACCTTGGTTATAAGCACACTTAAAGTCCTATGGCATGTGTCAGATAACTTGGGATCACTGAACCCTTTACTTTGGGATGGTGCGTTAGTCTAAAGTCTTAAGCTGCTTTGATGCAATCTTCCTAAAACCTAATGGTTCACAACCTACTGATCTGTCTGGTCCATCCACTGCTCTTGGCACTGTTTCCTCTTTCATAAAAAATAAAATTAGGTCTTGAATAAAATGCAATAAAATGTCTGCTGTGTTGCAGTTTCAGTATTGTCAAATAGGTACTTGAAAAATATCACATGGAAGCCCAAGCATTGCCATAGGGCTCTTGGGTCTTACAGACATCTGTTTTGATGCAGAGGTCTGTTTGTTTTTTTTCAAGCACACTATAGGTTAAGGTTTTTGGTATTGCATGCATTAAATGTTGAAGAAGGGATCTTTAAGGCTTACTTTAGGGAGATTGTTTACACTGCATGGTTTTGCTAGTGATGGACTAGCAGAAGTGCTTTTGCTTTATCTTGAGCAGTAGTGGCTTTACCCTGTCACCTAAAGAGAGGTCAGCTGGAGTGGGTTCTAAATTTAACATCTTTAAGAATATGACCAGATGAAGATGGTTTTTTGTCTCTTCCAGGATGTTGCTTCACACTGTGATGTGAAGTGCATGCCAACGTTCCAGTTCTATAAGAATGGAAAGAAGGTAGGTAGGCTCTGCCTTTTTGGAACTGGAGCAGACAAGCTAAACACCTGAAAGAAGATCAGGAGTGGGACTACTTAGTCTGCTTTCTCGATTGTGTCTCTGTGGTACCACTAGCATTAAGACACTCCTGAGAGCAAGCAAGTTCATCTTAGTACCACAGCAAATATAACCAGCAGGTAACTGGTGATGCAGACTGTGTTGTTCAGAGGTAGTGAACTGAGTTAGTTACAGGTCAGTCTTACAGACAGTTTCATGAAAGATAGTGGGGTAAGTTGTCTGTGTTAAGACTGCTGGTCAATGCACCCTGCTTTTTACTTGGTCATCTTGGTTCATCTGGATGCAGCTTTTGTTCAAGCAGAGACGTGACTATAGGTGCCTAGGGAATCCCACCGAACAGAAGTCTCTAACCTAGTTGAGGTTATATACAACAAACTACTCTTTAGTTTATTTCACAGAGAGGCTGTATAACCTTTGATGTGAAGGTCTTGTCCCTGCTAGAGGACTGAATAGACCCCTTGTGTCTGCTCTGGATAGATGGGATGCAGATTGTGCTCTGACAGCACAGTGTGCTGCCTGTGCAGAGTAGTTTGAGTAGCTCTCTGCCTGAACTTGCTGACCTGAATGTGTTGTCTAGGCTTTTAGTTTGCTAAGCAAGCTGAAGGTAGACTTTTCTAAAGGAAAACAATGCTTGGGTGTAAGTTTCATGGCTGAAGGCGATGGAATTGCACCTTGGATAGCTGAGTGTCGCATGTAGGGTGACTTTCAGTTCAGTATGGGGTCAGTAAGAACCTTTGACAGTTCTGTTAGGGTGAACTTCTGCAACTTCAGGATGTTATTGGAAGAATTGTGATTACAGCATGACAGTCAACAGTACAATGCTTTTTGTATTAAGCAAGCAGTTTCATGGCCTGTAGTGTAGTCTGCTCTGTACCTTGCACCTCTGTAGATACAGGAGGACAGAGCTGCTGTTTTTGAGACAGCAGATGAATGTTGCTTCTATCTTTCTGCCCTGTAAGGTGCAAAAAGAACAATTCTTACAGGAGAAGCTGAGTACACAGGGGTAGGTCGTTTGGAAGTCCTTCCAGAATTTGATTGATAGGGTCCTGAGCAACTCAGGGTGACTTTGAGCTGCCTCTGATATGTGGGGACCTTCAGAGTCTCTTCAAGCTTCTTTTTGAGTCTTACAGAATATTGATTCCGGATCAATGGTAGACTCAAAGTAAATTTTGATAGTCTTTTGTCTCAACTTCTGCATGATTTGAATTGAGTGGGAAATAAATACATTAACATCTGCAAAATACGCCCTGTTCTGAGGGTGGGAAAAATTTTAGTTTTTAGCAGAGTCAAATAGGTGCATATGTGACTGGATGCTATTGCAGCTAATGTTAAGAAGCATTGAATGCAAGAGTTCTAAAAGTCAATCTCTCTTTACAGGTGCAGGAGTTCTCTGGGGCCAATAAAGAGAAGCTGGAAGAGACCATTAAAAGTCTAGTCTAATCTCCAGCCATGAAGACATTGAAGCATAACTGCTTTGGCTAAATTGCAGCCTGCAACTTTTCTACTTAAAAAAAAAAAAACAAACCCTAAACAAGCTAGCTAGCTAAAGTGGTGCAAACTATCTTCTTGGTCCGTATGAGTACAATAAAGTATAAACTCTTCACTTTTGGATATTGCTGTGTGTTTAACAAAAATATTAAGAATTTCATAATGTCAGGTGAGTGTCAAGTTTTGCTGTGTTAGAAGAAGTACTGTCGGTGTACAGAGACTTGTCAAAGGCAACTTCATCTGTTGTTGGTTTTGGATAGCCAATGACAGTGGCTTTATGAGGAGTCTGCTGCCACCCTATTTGGATAGTAGCCACCAGGCTGTAATCTGGTTACAAGTACAGAAAGAGGAGTTGGAGAAAGAGGGTAGTCACTGGGTGGGATAATTCTTTCTTTTGTTATGTCTTTTTAATTAAAAGACTTAAAATGTTTCAAGCTGCATTTTAGACTTCAAAGCTAAGACATGTCCTTCCAGAACATAAAACCAATCCTACCATGGAAGTGCAGGGTAGGACTCGGACTTGCTGTCTTTTTGCCTTTTCAATTTGCCTTGCTATGGGGATATGTACTGATATGTACTTTCTGATTCTATTAGTAAAAAAGTGTGTTTAGTCTGAGTTGGGCTGCTTTGTTCCTAGGCAATAGTCTGGAATAAATGACTGAAGAAGTAAAACTTGTAATGTCTTAAGGTCAAGAGAATTTTAGATCTATATACTCTTGTAATTTTCACTTGATTGCACTGTTGCACTCTTAGAACACATTTGACATTGTGTTGGACAGTAAACTGGACTCTGGTCCTCCAATCCTGAATCAGACTGTTTAGATAAATGGCTGACCTGCCAGCCTTTTTATACTTGCCTTTCACCTACTCTTGGCACTGTAACCAAGAGGAAGAGTGTTTTCCCCACTGTACCAAAATGGCTTCCTTGCCGGCTTGGATATTGTCCTGTGTAAGAACTCAGTAAAGAAGGGAGCAGGGCTGTAGCTGTCAGTAGGTCCAGCTTAGTGAGCTGTGTTACTCACTGGGTATCACTCATGGAAAAACTAGACTTCCTGCTGCATTTGCAAACAATGTGGAATTAGTGAGCCTCTTGTCTTTGTGGTAGGGAACTCACCCATGACTCAGCCTTACAGTCACCTCACAAGCATGCATGAATTTCTTGGGGCCTTGAACGGCTTAATATATATGTTCCCAATTTGAAACAAGATTTTTCTAGTCCAAGCAGTAGTCACACCCTTTATTTGAGGATGAGCCATCAAAGGTCTTGAATATAAATTCTGAGTTGTGCTTATGCAATGAGAATATGGGAAATATTTTCCATGTAGCTCTGGTCATTTGACTAAGAGAAGTGCAGCTGCATGTTTGAACTGTTAAAAGGTAAATGAGAAACCACTACTCCAGGTGGTGCCATGGACAGTCATGTGAGGAGAGAATAAAATGAAGCTGTAGCAAGAATGCACTATGAACACCACACCATCTGCAAACAAGCATTGCTTTTGAAAGCAGTTTCAGCACAACCTACTTATTTCATTTGGGCAGTAACTGTGAGCAAGAAAAGTTTAAAAAAATCCTGCTGAAAGTTCCAGATGAAGTTCAGTAAGAGGCCCCAGCATCCCACTTCATCTTTAATAATACTGAAGTGTTCTGCAACATACAGCATTTCTGCTAAGGCAAGACCAGACCAGGTTGTTGCAGGGGAAGGGTGCAGCCAGTGGTGTATTGCTGATTGTGTATTGAGTTTAATTTAACACTTTGTTTACTTTTTAAAAAAGATGCTGCTCTGCAGTAGCCTTGGACAATCCAGGTGACAGTGACTGGAAATTCAAGTCATGATTGGGAAGACCAGAATAGCTGGAATGCCTCTTGTGCTGAAGCAAGGGGTGCAAAGCAGTTCTTAAAAGGACAAAGAGTTCAGCTTTCTGTGCTGCAATATCTTACCCTCCCAAGAACTGGTATGTAGGTATACTATGATGAAAACAATTTGCACAGCCTAATTTGAAAGATATTCTTTAAGGCTTGGCTCTTTGAGGAATATGCAGTGAGGATCTCCATGTTAGGTAAACTTTCCCTTTAAGGGAAACAGTACATGGTCCTCAACTGCAGAGTTATACTAGAATTTGACTGTAGTGTGTCCTTGTCATAAAAGGTAATGGAAAGCAAAGCCTATGCTTTGTTCTGGTTACATCTAAGTACCCTTGGTTCCTCGAGCAAAAGTGCCCCTGCTGGGAGGAGAGAACCCTAGTTCAGGACAGGAACTGGCTTGAATCTTTCAACAGGCAAGGACAGGGTGTTTCAGTCTTTAACAAGCCTAGGTATAGCAAATAAGCATTTTGTTCTAAATTGAATAGGTATGAGTATCCTTGCTAAAGCCTAGGGCCATATGCCCTCCCACATGAATATGAAATAATGATACTTCATAGAGAGCTCCATGGGTGCATTTTTTGTTTGGTTTTTTGTGTGAAGGTGTGAGGTCAGTATTGCTATGTGTCAGGCAGTAGCACAGCATTCACTCTTTCATTACACTCTGTGGTCTGCTGCTTGCATGAACAGAATTGGCTGCTTTGATCCAGGGATATGCAAAGATGCCTGTAAGAGGGTAGTGGGTGGATGGCCAACTGATTTGAATGTTTGGTAAATGATGTACAAATGGCAGAGGAAAAACAACATGGAAAGGTTTCTTATAGGAATAAGGGTTGCAGAAAGAAGTTCTCCCCTCAGGGAATGACTGCAGTCTGTGTCATTTGGTTATGACATAGCTGAGATCTGTGCCTTGCTGTCGAACAAGAAAAACAAGATGTTTTCATCTGCAGGCCTGTTACATAGCTTGCTTATAATGGGCTGGCCAACAGGAAGAGAAGTACTTCCTTGAGTACAGCAATTAAAACAGACAGCTGGAATAATTAGGCTTAATGAGAGAGGACTAACTAACATGAAAGGAAGGGCCATGGGGTCACAGTGACTGGATAAGTGAACTGTGCATGATGAAATTGCATTGGAATAGTGACACTCCTTACCTCCATCCGGGGATTCTGAAAAGGCTGTTGTGCACTTAGGGAAGTGTATGTCATGTGCATGAAGTGCTTAACCACCCACATGTCTCTTCGATCTCTTGCAGCAGTCAACATAACTTCAACTCCAGCTAGCCATCTGCTTTCCATTCTTTCCCTGACCTGAATGAAGTTAGACTTTGATTCTCCTCTGGAATGGTTCCATTAAGAGTATTGGTACTAATTTTAATGTTTAATTTCTTAATTGTTCATACATCAAAACTAGTTGGATCTATGAAGCTAAACAATTACTTCTGTTTTTTTACCAATGCTGATGAACTGTCATAGCAGCTCCTCTGTGTTGTGCTCTACTGCCATGCAGCTTTCAGCCACTGAAGGACTTGGCTTGAGGACCACATTGTTGAAATCCTTGCTGGATTGACTGTGTTGTAGTGGTCCCTGGCCCTTGGTGAAGGGTGGGAGAGTCCGACCTGTGAAGGTGTCTTACAAGATGCTTTTTCTCATGTGCTCTTGTTCCTTTTCCCCTGCCGCTATAGTTTAGAGCTTTTATTTAAACTCAGATATCACAGAGGGCTTTGGCTTTGGCCTTTGGTTAAGTCCCTTTTGGACCTGGCTGTCACTGGCTCTATTTGATGGGGTGGCAGCTTCTGGTTCTCACCAGAAGCCACCCCCTGCAGCCTCCCCAGTAACAAAACCTTGATAAGGATGAACTAGATGAGTTTGAGAAACCTGAAAAAACCTGAGGAGATGGTCAAGGACATCCACCTGAAATGCAGTTTTTCCTCCTATGGTCCAGGCTGGCAGACAGACAAGGTGAGGGAGGCATGGGAGCTGCATGAAGTTTTATTTCTACCTGCAGCTGACAAACACAAACTTGTGACATGCAGATTGCCACAAGATGGCCACAGCTGTCTGTGGTTTTTATACATGTGTTTATACACAGGCAGGCTCTGGGACTGCCATGTGCTTGTACCTCTCTGACAGTGCTGGGGTGATGGTTGTACCTTGAGGTAATGGGCTAGAGGGGAATGCATGGGGGAGGGTGGGCTCCTAGGATCCTGGTGGCACCATCTGCCTGGCTTACAGGTACTGGAGCATTTGTCATGGATGTGACAGAGGTATAAACAGACTCTAGGGGATGGTGAAGCCAGGCATTAGGTCCAAAGGCATAGAAGGGGGGAAAAGGTTTAGACCAGGTTTGGGTTATCTCTTCTCGAGTAAGTCCACACTTTTTTTTGAGTAAGACATTTGCTCGTGGAGACAAGTCTGGTATTTCAACTTTTGTTTCTAGTTCCTCTGAGAGGGGCACTTGGGGGAGAGCAAGGACACACACAGTACTCACAGTGAACAGTAAAGTGAACAGTACTCACATCTGTGAAGCTTGGTTATAAGGGAAACACAATGGGCAGTTTTAGCACCACTTAGTAGGATTGCTCCAAAGGCTTCCAGTTTCCTCGGAGGCTGAGCCCACACTGAGCTAGTGTTGATGGGCTGAGGATAGGGACAGGAGGCATCTCCCTACTTTGCAGGTAATGGCCAGCAGGAAGCTAACCTGTCTGGAGCCATGGTGTGAGATGAACAATTAAAGTAAGGGGTATTGGGAGCAAGATAAAGGATCTGAGTTACGGCTTGCTTGCTTCAGTACTGGCAGAGGTGGTGGCAGGTTTAATGTTGGATTTGATCCAGCTGGGGAATAGATCTCACCTCACATAGGAATGGATGCTGTCGCTGGGCCATCCCTCTCCTGTGGGCATTGACCCTGGGGAGACCATGAGAGAAGCTCATCAGGCAGCAATGCATTCCAGGGATAGCTCTCTGCTTTCAGCAACCCGCAGCCCTTTGCAACAATTCCCAGTGCATCCCTTTGGTGTGGCAGGCCATGACGAACTCCTGAAGGAGGGTACCCACTGTGTCCTGAGCTAAGTTACTGCCACCAGCCCCAGCTTGACATTCTTTAGGAACAGGACACAAAAGCTGCATATTTATTAGCCTGGAACAACTCTGGAGACTGCTCCATTTTGCACAGGCAAGCATAAGGTGTTAAGCAGTTAAACCACTACTCTAGAAATACTGATATGCATAAATGAAGAGCTATTTAGCCAACAATTGATGAAGCCTGCAGCTGTTTACACACAAGAGTAAATAAACTCTTCCTTTTGCTCTCATAGATGTGGCTATTCTTAGTTCATTTCCCAATCATCAGTTTACTTGTAACAAGATTGTTAATGCACTGGACTTAAAACAATTCAGTATTTTAGGGCTTGCAAGCCCTTTGAAATTTCCTCAACAAAAAGCCACCACACAACAGCACACCTCTACTCCATGCACCTGAAGCCTACTGACAACAAGTTCCCTTTCTTGGTCTACCACTTTAATAACAGCAGTGCTACTAATAGCACTGATACGCAGTGTTGTTAGTCCACAGATCTTCCTCAGTGGCCAATGAAAAGCCACAACACTGGAACTAACTCAAATTGTCAATTCAATCTCCTCAGAAAACATTATAAAGCTATAAGAACCTCTTCCCTACTTGTGCCAAGATTCATTATTCCCCTAGTGGCCAGTTGACCTACATTTTAGGGTGTGTTTTGTTAAGTCCACTCAGCAAGTATTGTCAATCTACATTGTGAATAAGTGATCTTTTTTTGTTGACATACAGAACACCTAATCCTGGCATTGCAAAGATACTAAGGTCACTTGGGATCTCTCTTCAAGGATCAGTAATAAAACCTTAAAACTAACCAAGAAGTCCTCCACAGTGACTGAAAATTAATCACCATCACATTCAATGCCTGTCTGTATCCCATAGTAACAGGTCCTTGCACTTTTTCAGAACATCTCAGGTATTGCTAATTTGTGTGTCTCCTTTGCTTGGCACATTGTGTGTGCTGGACACCAATTTAACACAGTAAGGCCATCATCTCCATCTCGCCTTCCAGAAGAGCCAGGGTGAACATTATGGTAAGGTCAGCTCCAAGTTTGGACACCAAAGACAAGTTTCTCAAGGGAATTAGTAATCTATCCATATAACATGTACTGAAATCTGCTGGGTTAAACGAGTTCTTGTTATATTTTAGCTCTTCTGTGTTAACCACAAGGAAGTGAGAATGTTCCACAAATAGAAGTATAACACAAGCAAAGTATACATTAAAAGATTTATTTTTCTTTTCCATATTCTCAGAATAACTGAGATAGCTACACTGTCTAATAATTTTTTTTTTTTTTAAAAGCCATCTAGAGAGGAAGCTGGAATCCCCAAGTGTTGTTAGCTTAGCTTGTTCTCTGCTCCTTGATACAGGTTAAAAAAATCCCCCTTGCAAAGTTCTGGGCCAAATCAATGGGTAAAAATTAAATGTGCCATCAGTTAGCAAAGATTTTCAAATTGATTTTCCTTTCTACAAGTCTCCTCATAGAAAGGTTCAAGCTATTATCAAATCCGTTACAGTTCTAATTTTCAGCACTAATTCTAAGGTACTTTGTTTTGTGTAGCTCAGGGAAGCAATTCTCAATATATTCAAGAGCAAAGCAATTGGAATATACTTAGACTTATTAGCCAAATTATTTACAAAAGTTACAATCATCAAACATCCAGCAAAATGACTGAAACATACTGATCGTATGATTTGACAAGTGAATTAAAAGTATTTAACAGAATCACATTCTCCTGTACCAGTCTCCCAGGAATATCTGATTTTCACACTTTTACAACAGCTTTTCCAAGATTTTCTCCCTTTAACATTCCTATAAAAGCCATTGGCATGTTCTCAAATCCTTCAGTGACTTGTTCATGGTACTTCACTTTTCCCTGTCAAAAGTAAGAAAGGAAATTGCTGAATTTTCATCCACCAAAACTGAATAAATTGCAGCAAAATTTTCTCCAGCATATATACTTCATTTGAAACATGCAAGCTGGCATGCACCTGGATAACTGCAAAACCAGGTGGGCTCTTGTGAGGATCTGCTTTTGTTCTAAAACCTTCTACTTGGAGTCATAACAGGAAGCAAAAGTCACTGCTGTAAAAACATAGCAGGACAGATTTATTGCTACTCAGTCCCCAAACAACTGGCAGGTAGAGGATCATTTCCCCAAAGCCAGGGCTGTCTCTACCCACACAGAAGTATGGAATTGCAAATCCAATGATCAAAAACTGACCCATCCCAAATCCTCCTGTTTGTAAAAGATACTCTCTTAGCCTTTAGTGTTCACACTCGCAAACTTCTCACACCCATGAACCAACTTGGTTACTAACTCAGCCTCCACCTAGAAAAATAAAATATAAGAAATTCCCTATTAAGTCCCTTTAAAGCCCAGCTCCCAATACTATAAAAACATTCATTCTTGCCAGTAATTTCAGCACAATAGTACAATGGAAATCCTGGCCCATACTACAAATCACTGGATGAGAAATACAAGAATTACTCTAAATATGAAAATCTTCATATTTAGATAGGAATACACCAGATAACTGTTTTGAATTATTCTGGAAGCATGCTTCTTCAAAGCCTGCATGTATTCTGGATTATATCGGAGTCTACAAGTTGATATCACGTCTTGGCAAAACAGAAGAGATTAGGCATACTTACTATGGTTTAAGTGTCCCCAAGAGCCTCAAGGATCAAGGCAGGAAGAAGGAAAATATCATGCTGGGACCTCACTTAAACAGCTATGACAAGAGATCTCTTGCAAAGATGGAATCTGCAGTGTGAGTACACCTCACAAATGACTGTCCCTTCCTTCCTTACCTCCACGACCCATTTTAGCAGGGCCTGCAGACCTTCCTCCCGGCGGTCTTTCCATCGGCTCACAATAAACCCTTCCATTTGAAGCTCCTTGAAAATCATGGGAATCTGCACATAAGGCCCTGCGAGAGAAAAGAACCAACAAGCCACCTGCAATATCAGTTTCATAGAATAAGCCCTAGTGCATAAAGTGAGCTTTTAGCCAGTAAAGACCACTGAATCACTTTGTTTCAGCCAGAAGCAACAGATATTTTTTCCAAAGAGAATATCCAGCACAAAAGACTGAAGATTCATGGACAGTCACCTAGGGAAACAAAGGCCTGATTCATAAAGCTATGGAACTAAACAATTCTGAAAACAGTTTCATTCAGAAATAAAGTGGCCTCAGCTTTACCTGAATCTCAAAAATCTATAAGCTGAATATCAGAAATACTGTTTTAACACCTTGTTTGATAGTCTGACAGGCTCTCATGCTCTCTCTAACTCTCAAAATTTAAATTACAAACTCCAGAAAAATAGTTTCCTCAATGATAGAAATGTGTGAAGTCTCCTCATTACCAAAAGCCTGTTCCATTTTTAAGGTGATGTAAGAGTTGAAAACCAGTCAGCTACCAAAGAGAATACAGTCATCCTATTTCTTTTAGAAGGCAAATCTGGAAAATTTAATGCTATTGAAAATGAATATTCATTCAGCCACATTTCTCAGCAGTTTTATTAGTAGTTGAAATCTTATGGGAAAAAAAAAAAAAAAACCAAAAACCTTAAGCTGAATCATCTAAAAACCTGAGGGAAAAACCATTATCTCATCTTAAAGCATGTACTACTGCATATGACATGGTGGCATCATGACACCACTCCTGACTTCTGCTGATCTATATCTGCATAGGGCTGTTTTAAGTATTTTAGCCACAGTTTCATTTCTGATGAATCATTTCTGAACCAGCTGATGTTCACCAGATAGAGTGCACTAAGTGCATGTACACACAAGAAGCATGGTCCCAGCATCCCACAGCAGCAGTTAGCTACCCAAATGTATACACATATATACACTTAAATGGCACAGGGAAGTAAACAGTAGAATGCTGTTACATCTTTCTGCCATCACCAAGAGAAAATCAATTTAGACACAATAAAGGCCCTCACCTTTCTGAGGCACAGAGTCATTGTACTGAGAGATGGCACCACAGACTGCAATCCTTCCATATTTCTTCATCTGGTTGATAGCAACGCTGGCAAATTCTCCACCCACCTACAAGAACCAGAGCATGTGCAGCATTTGAGACAATCCAGTGTTTAGCATTGACTGCCAGTATCTGCTGACACTGCATTGTTGCACCAACAGGTTCAGTCAGGGGCAGCAACTTCCACTAACGCAAAGACTTGGTGGCTGCAGAAACCCTTGCATTTACTCAGTACTATGAGGACTCAATCTCACTCTTCTAAAAATTAGTTATGAATGTAGGGAATTAATTTTAATTCCAAATCTGTTTGCCAAAGCTTGGTTTGGAAGCATTAGGCAGGACTAGCACATAGACCCCTCCTCCAAAGGGTTCTAAGAAGCACCAGCTCTGCTTTTCCCACACAGCAGTCTGCAATTTTACCTCTTTACATCGTGGTGATGTAAACTTTTTAGTTTATGGTTATCATCTTCAAAATAGGGATGTCCTCTGAAAAGAAGCTTTTAATGGTGAAAAGCTGTGAGAAAATTTACTGCTGTAGGGAGCTCTGCACAAAAGCTGGAAGTGAGAATGAAGGGAACAGACATGACCATAAAACCTATTTAAGACCTTAGCAGCACAGGACATGAAATTTGGAAGGCTAATGCAAAGTGGCAGGAGCTCCTGCCACAGAGACAAGCACTTTGCCCTGATACCAAACACTCCTTTCAACTGCCAGAGAAAGGCAAAACACCACAGCCTTCATCCCTGGATTGGCAGAAGTACTGCTGAAGAAAAGAAATGCTAAAGAGAAGCCATGATGATGGCTTCTTTCAAAGCAGATAGCTAGCCAGGGAGTTTAAGGCAGGTATATCAGCTGTGACCAGGTATATACCTGTGACCAGGTATTGTATTATCAGATATAATGCATATGTTAGCTGTAGTAGGAAACCAAAAGAGACAGGGCTAGTTCTTTATCTTGAAAGTGAACTGACATGATTTACCTGCACCCATACTGTTAAACTTTCTTAGCCTTCAGAACAAGATGTTCACATTCAAACACCTATCAAGAACAGTATATAGTCCCCATTAATTCCAGCTATGTTTGGAAGATGTCAGAAACTTTCTGAGGGCTGCTCCAGTAGTTTTGCAAGTGGTACCTTACAGGTACCAATGCAGCCCCCATGACCACATAATGTGGAGCCATCCACACGCACTCCCCTTTCAGCAATAGCAGAGAACCTGTGATAGATGGTGCGGCCAGGAAGGGACCAGAACCAGTTTCATGTTACTGTGACCATCACCTCCTCAAAATGTGCTGTGCATTTCAGAGAGTGAAGTAGAACACTCTCACTCACAAACACTGCCAACAATCCAGCTTTGCCTTTTGGGTTTTGTTCTTTCTGTTACTGCTCAAGTCAGCTGCAGAAATATATGTGGAAAGGGAACAGAAAAGCAGTAAGCTCCTACAGAGACCATTGCTTGATTAAATGGATCTCCATATTGAAATTCTGGTGTAGACTTCAATTAGATTATTACAGTATTGAGTTTGTGCTACAGTTTAAAGAAAATGACAAGGCTGCTCAAGGCAAGGGCTTCTCTCTGAACTTACATTGTCAAAGAAACAGTCATAGCCATCAGGAGAGGCTTTACGCAGTGCTTCATCCAGAGATTTAACAGTCTTGTAATTAAAGGCTTCATCAAAGCCTATTTTTTTCAGATAGGCAACCTTGTCATCTGAGCCAGCACAGCCAACCACTTTGCAACCCTGCAAGGAAAGGAGAAAAACATTTATAAACATCCCCTGACAACACAGGCTGACACTCAGAGTGTGCTCGGTGAAGGGCTCACCCTTAAAGTGAGGCTGTTGCCAGTATATGAGCTCCTGAAACATCCTACTAGATTTGCTGTGTCTTCGGGAGCTTTTCCATCTCAAGACTCCAGTGTAGGCATGCCTTCAGAGGTGCTTGTCCTACTGATCATTCATGGCCTTGTTGCCCTGTTTTATAGTTATGTCTTCTCAGCAGTAAAATCAAGCCACTCACCCCAATTTTAGCGAGCTGCCCCACCACAGAGCCCACAGCGCCAGCTGCAGCATTAACCAGCACTGTCTCTCCCGGCTTCATCTTGCACACCTCCAGCAGACCAAAATATGCAGTGAGGCTGCAAAGAAAAAGAAAGGATGTTCAGTGATGAATAAAAGATGACAGACACAGACACATGACTCAACCCACTGAACCAAAATATCATCACCACCAGAACAAGATTAAGTTTTACTATATTGTGAAAAACTTAATCCAACCTTCTTAATTTGGCTTTTTCATAGCCATCCCAGAAAAAAAAAACAGATACACTGCTAGGAAGAGAATGATGAGGCAGAAATCTCTCTAAGGTGAAAACAGCTTTCATTGTGCTCATTAGTTGAAAGGACAAACACTGATACTGTGTGACAATTCAGTTACATACTGGAAGAGATAGTAAATCCAAGTGAGAGATCAGTTCCCAGTTGGCATCTACTAGATTAAATTATACTCGTCGCAAATCAAAGCTGGCAGAAAAAGGTAAAAAGGGTGAGAAAAACTTGCTGAACTGATGAGCTCACTACTCCTGAGGACTACTGTGCTACAGGTACTGTAAGAATCTTAAAGGTTGGAAAAGACCTCCAAAGAGTCCAACCTTGGATCAGTTACCACCTTGTGGTAACTGTAACCTAAGGTAAACCTTAGTGCTGAGTGCCACATTCAGTTGTTTCTTGAGCATGTTCAGGGATAGTGAACCCACCACTTCCCTGGACAGCCTGTTCCAATGCTTGACAACCTCCTCTGTGAAGAAATTCTTCCTGATGTCCAACCTGAACATCCCCTAATGCAGCTTGAGGCCACCTCCTGCTGTCCTGTAACTTATTACCTGCGAGACTGTAGCCAAATGGGGGTCAATCTCATTCACGTAGTTGCAGAGAAGAGTAAGGTTTCCTTGAGCCTGCTCTTATCTATGCTAAACAAGTCCAGCTCCTTCAGCTGCATCTCATCAGATTTGTCCTCCAGGTCCTTCATCAGCTCTGTTGCTCTTCTCTGGATATGCCCAGCACCTCAAAGTCTTTCCTGTAGTGAGTGCCCGAAACTGGAAACTGTATTTCAGGTCTCACCAGCGCACTAGCAATCTGTAGGAACCACTAAAGTAGCTCATCAACTGGACAAAAATCCCACAAAACTCTTCTTCTAATTTCTAAATTCAAGCTTAGAGCTTCCCACATGGTCTCAACTGAAAGAACTAACCAAATCCCTCTGTAAGACATCTAGAAAAAACATCTTGACTGATGTTAAGATGAAATCTGAGAGGTTCTTCACCACACACAATTTTACAATCATTTTGAAAGCCTTCCAGATCATTAGGACTGACTGAGTCCTGATCTCCCATAAAAACTACATGATGGTAACATAAAAACTAAATGAGGTAAGAAATGCATGCAGATGACTGAGAGATTCCAATAGTAAATACAGATTCCAGAGCACAGCAGTTCTGTCTGCTTCAGTGCAATTTAAAGACATCTATTTTGCTGCGTGATACAGCATCTGTCTTTTGCATTTTGGGGTTGATTCTAGAAATACAGTGATAGCAACAGAGCCAAATCAGTAAAAGCAGACTAATCCAGGTGCCAGTGAATAGACTTTCCACTGAGGTTAGCACAGACTGAACTAGATTCTTTCCAGCTCTTCCTGAATCCTCTTTCTGACTTATTACTGCTCCCCATGGAGAGGTACAATAATCTCCAAGGCAAATCTCCTCTGATGTAAGAGATGGGCCAAACTTCATGCCCTATACAGGGCAAGGGCATCCAGAAGCACACCTTTTTTACCAGCATGAATAGGCAGTATGCTGGTAGAACAAGACAAAGATCAATCCAGACAGCCAGAAACCTCCTGCACACCAAAACCCAAGGGATAGTTGCCTCTCCATCTCAAAACTTACCCTGGCATGCCAACTGTTCCAAGAGCTAGAGATTTGGGGAGTGATTCTGGCCAGTTGGAAGGAAGGAGTTGTAGGTCTTTCCCATCAGAGATAAAATGAGTTCTCCAGCCCTTGTCACCCACAACAAAGGCACCCACTGCAAAAGAAGGGTTTTTGCTTTCTACAATCCTGTTTAAAAAGTAAAAACAAAAACAGAAACAAATTAATTCTGGCTCTTCCATTCTTCCTGTGATTCAGAAAAGAAATACTTAATGTCATGATTTTTATCCCATACCTGCTGATGCTGTAGGTATCAAGTGTCTTTCCTAAAATGTCTACAACCTCTTATCATGAGGGAGATACCGGCAAAATGATTTTAGATTCAGCCCTGTCCACAATAAACTAAATTTTCCCACACAAGTACCAACTCTTTCTTTGACTAGCACTAGTTTGGTTTGAGATCAGACCAGGCTTCTGTGAGTAAGAAGGCAGGAAAGAGAATGCTGAGATTAAAGCACAGAACAGTAAGGAGTTGCCAATGGGCTGTCTGTTCTCAGACAACCTGCACCTCATTTAAAAGTTGAAGATCCTGAAGATGGAACCTCGTATGGTAATGAAACCAGATAAAAAGCAATATCTAAAATCAGGGAGATATCATATCAGCAGACTCTATGCCAAATGAAAATTCAACTTTCTTAGCTCAATAAGGTAAAAATGTGTTGGAAAGGGGTTGATAAGCACCTTAGAATTATTAGAAACAGTTGACCTTCTGTTCATCTGATTCAGCTGTTAATTTATCCCAGCCCTCAATGCTTCTCCAGAGAAATACAAGAGTCAAAGGCCATAGATGTTCCTAGGCAGCCACTTGCAGGCAACACAGCAGGAACAAGCCAACAGAAGGAAACGTCTCTGTAGCTACATTACCACAAACTTGGGAAAAGGATGGATTTAAGGTTATATAACCCTTTGGCTAGAGCTGTATCTTTGGTGATGCAAAGGTATTTTCAGATGGAGTAGATAGCATGTGTAGGAGAAGGGAATACAGGTGACCATGTCCCTGATAAGTAACAGCTGTGTTAATTACCCAATACAGCCTCACCCCTGATGAGTCACAGCTGTATCCAATAAAGGTAACTGTGATAAAATGGAGTGGGTTAGCTGGTGAAGGGAATCATCAGGGAGGATCACTGCTGTGAGGTCAGTCTGCAGTTAGAGCCTGTTGTTGGAACCTGCAGCCATAGCCCAGCTAGGTAAAAGCCTGCACTCAGAGTCTGTAAACAAATACATGCAGTCATAGTTTAGCAGGAAATAACCAGCAGTCAGAAGCTGCAAGGGAAACCTCCAGTAGGAGCTTGCTGCAGCCAGAGTCAGTGAATAGTTGGAGTCAGGATGGCTGAGCTGTAAAGAGGAATAAACCAGCACCCTTTTCATGCTGTGATAAACAAGAAGTCTGTGTCTCAGCTCATTTCTACCCTCTAACAAGAGGTCTGCTGCTGCAATAAGCATGCATGGTTGCAGACATGCAGCTACTAGCACATCCGGTTTTAAAATGAAGTTCAAAATGTATGGCAAGTACAATGGTTGGTCCTTTACACTTGTAAAAATTGTGTTTGAACACATTATAACCAGAAACAACATATGGTTTAAATGCTCTCCAGAAAGGCAAAAGGGGTTCTTAGAGGAAAAACACATTCCAAACAGTTACAGGTAAGAATGTCAGTAGCAGAAGTATGTACACACAAGTCAAGGATGAGTAACATAGGCTGCAGATGTCTCAAGTGTCAGCATATTCCTGTTGAGATCTGCCACGCACACTGATAACAGGAACTGAAGGTCTTACCTGGCAACCTGCGTGCCAATCATTATGTCACCTTCCTTCATGACCATTCGACTGTAAGGTCTGCAACACAGGCAAACACAGCTTACTGTATGCAACTTTAATAATGTTCCAGACACATTACAAAGTAGTAGCAACTGTTTGACCCAGGAAGAGAGTATCAGCAGTGTTGTTGAATGGATCACAAAGAGCTTGTCATTGTAACAGCATAATCAGATGTCTTCCAGAGCCAGCTATTTGGGCATCCGGGGCAGAAGTGTTGGAGGGATTATAGCAATTATCTTCCCAGCATGGTCCACCACTACAAAAAGCCTGAGACTCAGAGAATTAGCTCTGAATTTAGTGTCCACAATGCCTCTTCAAACTACCCAGTCTCCCTGTGCTTCAACTACTGCCTACTGGTTTAAGGTAAATTTGGGAGGAAACCTCCAAATGAGGTCCCTCCAGAAAGCAAACCCAAGGAGTCCCTCCCCCTACTGGTCTGGGAAAGTTTCCTTAGAGAAAAGTGTAAAAAACTGTTTATTCAACAAGGAAAGTGTTCAGAAGCATAAAAAAATGAATAATATTAAACAATGAAACCTCTCGCTGTTCTGAAGAGAGATGGCAAATTGAGGAAGGAACCCCATTGTTGTGGGGTGCAGCTCAGCTCACCCAGTCTCTCCTCCCATCTCATTCCAGTCCCTCCAGCACTGGAAAATGGGTACTGGGGGGGTGGTGAGGCACTGAAACTTGTTACCCGGGGCTGTCCTGGGCCCCCGCGGGCCGCAGACGTGAGCTCCGGGTGTTTTCTGGGCTTTCAGTTCAGAGCAGGTTTAAACAGTTCCAAGGAAAAGAAAAAAGCAGTCCAGGGACCTTCTCTGCCTCAGCTGGCTAAACACTAACCAAAAAGCAAAGGAGAGCTCTCTCTCTCTTGCTGTCTGTCTGTAGACAACACAGTCTGGGAGCAGAATGCAGAGGAGTGAGTGCAGTGTCTGAAAACAAACTGCGCGCTTCTTCTTTCCCTCCCTTCGCTCTCAGAACCAGTCTGAAATGTGTAGGACTCAATATCCAGCAGAAACAGGACTGACAATTGGGGATACAAGCATCACAAAGTCACCCCAGGACATGGGTATATCAGCAATGTCCAACTTTGGACAAGTCTGCTATGTTGAATTAAGCAGGGAACTGCGACAAGGCTGCAGTCTCATTTGAGTACATTGCATTCCAGCTGAAGACATGATAAGGAACTACAGCTGATTCCAAGGGAAGTCTAGGGCAGCAGAAATGTCACCCCAATGTCTAGCTAAATCTGGCACAGCTCCATATTTTGAGTCTTATAATTAACATACATTTTTTAAAAAGCCGACAAAAGCATTGGGACTCTGGTAACAGTGGGCGCTGCCCACTGTTGTTTTGAAGTTTAAGTGGCAAATCAAATGAGGTGCTTTAACAAGAAATTCAGAAAGGACAAAAAGGTATACCTCATGTAAGGATCAACACTGAGAAACACTGATTCAAGCAGCAACTCTGCAATGAAAGACAAAGCAAATTCCTGGATATTAACAGTACAGTACAGCATAGTTTTCACAAGTCTGTCTTTCAGCTAAATTGATATGAATTCCTGATAGCTCAAAACTCCCCCATACCCTATCTTTGTTTAGGGAAAACCTACCAGAAACAACTACTACATTCATTAGTTTTGGGTTATTGATATGCTGTTGAAAAGTAAACTTTCCCCAGTGTAGCTTTAGGAAACTATCTTATTTTCAACTCTGCAATTTTGCATGTGTCTTCTCTTTCTACAGAAGGGTCAAGCAGCCAGAATTCCTAAATAAAACTCTCATTTAATTTTGATGTATAAAAATGTCATCCCATGATTCAGCCAGAAGAGGGTGGCACAGCTCAAATACAAAGTACTTGGATGCCTTAAGTGGAAAGCATTAGTTGTTCATCTTTTTTAAGTAGCCTAATCCACTTTACTGTCTCTAATAACACTAGTTCTTGGGAAATACATTATTAAACATTTTTTAAACTTCTCATTTACACAGCAGCTTTAGAGGTTCATCTCCACCTACTAATATTTTTCATTGTGCTGCAGTGGTCTAGCTAGTACCAGCTAGAAATGTACTCAGATGTCAATACCTTCCCATTACTCAAGAGTGAGCAGGAAAGCCATGTAACGTAACAAGGAAGGCCATGGCCTTTAAAAGTGTCATTGTAGTGTGAACTTATCCCTCTTTTTGCTTTAGCGATTAAAACAGGAAGGAAAATAATACTCCATGTTCTTAAATACCCACAGGCATCAAATTTTTAAGTGTATCTGTATATGTAAGAGAAATCAGTTTTCAAGCATTTAAGTTGTAAACATAATTGGTACTTTAATATCCTTCTGCACAGTTCCCTCTGCACACCCTCTAAAGTGTGGCAAATTTTGTAAATTACAAGTGGTGAGATGAGGCTCAAGAAAATATGGTACAAATGTCCATGTGAAACCAAAAATCAAAGTTCATTCTTTTATCAACAGCTCTTGCTGTTGATATGATAACAAGTTATCATATTCCTTACTCTTTTCAGAACAGAGAAACACAGGAATAAAAACTGTCCTTTTTTTTCTATTTATATTCAATCTCTCTTCTTGTTGCAACAGATCAAATAAGATCAGGACTGGCAAAAACAAAAAAATTGCATACAGGCAGAAATCTTGCCATCCTACTTCTTGAAATAAAAGACCAACCTTCACTGATTCCAGTCCCGAGGTCTTTCAGCTGCAGGCTCATTCCCAATGCAATCACTTTGCTCTCCCCCAGCACTATCCTCAATATTTTTCCTGTCAGCATGAAAAATTCTACTGAAAACCTACTCCTATAGGGTATAATGTTCTCCATATTTTTCCAAAGGATCTTGCAAATTAAAGTAGACTAAAACATTTTACTAGTAAAACGTGTTAGGGTCTTCATACAGTTACTTCATTGGTTCTGTGTCACAGTCCATTTCTCTCTTTCTGCAGTAAACAACTCCTGTTTTCCTTGTGGTTGTCGGTTCTGAGGCCATATCACTTCGGTAATTTTTTCCACTTGCAAACACATTTGAATGCCTTTGTCATCAGGCAGCAAGGGTGATTAGGCAGCATGAACTGTGAAAGGTATGCCACAATTGCTGTGTGATGGACTTAGAATTCAATCATTGTTTCTAAGGGCCTTATCAGAAGGCAAGGTGTCTTTGAACCCACCGACCCCATCAGTACACTTCTTCGGCAATTGTCCTTCTCTCTTAAGGTGCCCGGCTTGTTACAAGCCAGCAATTTTTGAAATTCCAAAGATAAACGTGCAGTTTCACAGATCCACGGCCACACATCAGCAATCATATAACCTCCCGAAAAATTAGTAGTAACGGAGAGCATTCTGCTCACCTCCATCCTTTAGATTTGGTAGCTCTATCTTCTTCAGGTCAAAGTCACTGGTTTTGGGAAAACCATCAAAATGCTTCTTTAGAACCCACGCTTTGGCAATCACCATCCTGAGCAACAAACACAGACAAAGCACACATGTCAAAACGATGCCTAACAGTGCTGGGCTGCTCTTGGGGCTGGTTTAGATTTCATCAGGCAAAACACCTATCTCGATAATATGCCATCACACAAGAAAGCTTGCAGAAGCAAGCCTGCTTGCTTCTGTGGTAATATCACCAGGTGACGAAAATGTCAGAAAAGTCCCCTCATTGCTTTAGCAACCCAAATCTTTCTGTCAGACCTCCCTGCCTGCTGGCAGCAAGTCCTCATGTGGGAAGTCATCCCAGCAAAATGTACAACTCCCACTCTAAAGATACTAAAGAAGGAAAAGACACTATTTTTAGGAGAAAAAAAAATCCCTTTAGAAAAAAAAAATTAAAAACTTAAGTCTATTGCCCCCATTACCTGAGGTGTCTACTGAACCCAAACTACATGCTTGAAAAACAAAGGCAGGCAAGACCTCTTTCTGTGACACCAATCATACTGAAAGAAAACGCTTCTCCAGTTGTGAAGCTTAGAGCTTGGGATTGGGTGCACACTGCTACCAACATTTTCCATACAAGACAAAACAAATAAATTACTCTCATTAATTCTATCCTCATGGGTCCTTTTCCCTTCTTACACCCAAGCGCAACAACAAGAACAAAGAAAGAGAAGCTTATACTTAGGCAGGTGAAAACTGGGTCTTCTGCTGACAAGTCAATAACCTTCTATAATCTGCTCAGTTAGTGGCCGGACTCCTTCAGTCACACACACTTAAAAAAGGTGAAAATGTCTGCTGTCGGCAGGAACCGCCCTCAGTACACTTTTCTAGGAGTAAATGTAAACCCTCAGCAAACTTAGATAAGGCACACCCATTGTGATTCACCTCCTTCCCATTAAGATTTGAGATCAACCCTTCAAACCCCCCCAGTTCCGTGCCCAGCCAGCTGCACAGGCACGCTGTCAAGCACGCAATACTAGATGCATAAAACCCGTGGTTCTAGAACCCACAAAATACTGCAGTCGGGAGACCAAGACTATCCACCGCAACAGTAGTTGCCTCAAATTACATTTTACCCATCCAGCCTGAAACTCTTAAGAGTTCTACTTCTGTGCAAAAATATTTACTTAAAAATTAATGTCCATGTCATTGCTCAATTCATACCCTTAACACAGCAAATGGCCCATACGTTCGCCAGTCATGGTGTATGCCCTGAACATGTCTGCTGTTCCCAGTGCAAGGAGAGCTTGTGTGGCTAAGCCTCTATCTACGAGCCACCTTAAGAAACAACAGCAAACTTTGGCATTTTGCCCAAACATTGTGCAGGGGACTGTCTTCACCTTTCTTCTTTTTTTCTGAAAACGCACAAGTGCAATACAAGTGCAAAAAAGGGAGAAAAGTGTAAAGAAACCAATATATAGTGACATGTTCAGCTACAAAACCCATGAAGACAGAAGTGCTAATTAGTAACCTGAGAAAAAAAGGACCCGAGGAAAAAAAGGCAGAATGTGTTTATTAAGGATGTACATGCAAAGATCAGGGAGAACAGGGCAAGCTCTCCACTATTTAGAAAAAAAGAGTAAGTCACTAAATCCAGAAACTAATTAGCACTCAGCAACTTTCTGTGATGAAACAGATATTCCGTGTTCCTCAATGACAAAGAAACACAACACAAGTTGAAAGAAATACAAAAACCCAAGCTGTATACTCCCAAGTTGTAATGTTAAATAGTTTGATTGTAATGTTAAAACAGCCTATTAACTCGCCCGGCCTAAAGAGAAAAGGCCGAGAGGCGAGCCCTGCCCCCAGGGGCTGTCTGCGAAGGCTGTCGGCAGCCAGAAAGAATGTTTTGCTGTAAAATGGAAGATGCAATGTTACTTACCTATTTAAGCTGTTCAAATTGAATGTATCCCTAAAATTTTTACTTGTTGTACCCTGAGTTTTATACCCTTTCTCCCCTGGGTCTCGGGGTGCCCCCACCCGGGGGGGATTCCACCCTTTTTCCCTGAGTCACCGGGCTGTCCCCACCCCGTCGGGGGAAAATCCTGTACCTGCTTCCCAGTGGGGGCTGCTGACCCCGCCCAATATGGAGATTAGGACACCCTGCTCCCAAGATGCACTGATTCAGCAAGCTGAACCCCAGAAAACCCCTAAAACAACGAGTCAACACAAAAACTGGACCCAAGGAGGATAATACTGTGCAATGCACAAGTCCAGCTACCTGCAGGTAGCAGGTATTTTTGGTTACCTTCTCGCCATGACCTGAAGAGAACTGGAGAGAGGTGACCCCCCCGAGAGCACACGAGTAAAGGGTGATTCTTTGGAAGCTCCTGCGAGGACAAGAATCCCGACTCTGCAGCACCAGCAGCAGAATCGTCAGCACCTCCTCCTCCACGGTGTCCACAGGGAGCAGCGGCGGCAGGCGCAGCCCCCGAGCCCCCTACCCAGAGCTGATTTCTAATAAAGGCCTTTTCAAAGGAGCTGGTCTCCTGGCCCATTAATTCATAACAATTTGGGGGCTCGTCCGGGATCTGACCACACCCAGAGAAGACGGAGGACGGCACGGCCGGCCGCTCTTTGGCTCTCTGACAGCTGGTCACACCGGACCCAAGGAAAGCAGCCTGGGATTGGACAGCGCGGAGGAGCATCGGTAAAGTATAGCCGGTGGCGGGAGTGGAGACGAGTGAATGGTGTGTGAGTGAGACGGGGGCCGGCAGCTTGGACCCCCGAAGTGAGTGTGGACCTCCTAGTACCACGGTTCTGAACTTCCGCGAGGGAGTCAGCTGGGAACGGAGGGAAGCGAAAGGAGAACTGAGTGAGAGAGGCGTCTCCAGGGGCATAGGGGGCCCCCCTCTGGGCGTGCAGAGGTAATTTAGAGAGTGAGTGGCACGTCATAGAGTGAATGAGGAAATAGGCCCGCCTCCATTCTAAAATCCACAGAGGCAGGCTGCTCGGGCTGATCCAAGCATGCGGAAAGCCTAGAAGCTGTGTGAAGCATGCACCGCATTGGCTGAAGTTACGGCCCGGGGTGTCTGAGTGCTGGCTGGGGTAGTGGCCGAAACCCTAAGGGCGGGTTTTCCGGGCTACTTTTCGGGGGCTCTGCACACTGGCTGGGGTAGCTTATCGGGGTGCGGGGAGTGAAAGAGGGTACTGGCCGTGCTATGGCCCGGGGTGTCCAAGTAATGATGCACCGCATTGGCTGAGGTCACGGCCCGGGGTGTCCAGGTGAGGAGACACTGGCTGGGGTGGCTTATCGGGGTGCGGGGAGCGAGGACCTACTTGAGACACTGGCTGGGATAGCTACCGGGGTACAGGATTGGGCGCACTGGTTGGGGGTACCTAGAAGTGAGAGGTATGCGTTCCAGGTGCGGTGAGCCTACAGGGCCGGGGGTCTTCTGAGCCAAGGGTTGCCCAGAAGTGAACTTATCCGGGTGTAGGGTGAATGAGAGTTAGGGAAGTCCCAAAAGTGCGAGGGACTTAACAATAGGGAGAGTGAGTGTGTCGCACACTGTATGTCCAAGTCTAGCTGTGGTAGTGACTGCAACTTTGGGCCCAGGTTTACCGACTGCTTACGGAAACTTGTCTGACGTACAGGAGAGAAAGAGGGGTGCTGGCTGGGAGTAGTGGCCGAAACCCTAAGGGCGGGTTTTCCGGGCTACTTTTCGGGGCACTCAGAACACTGGCAGAAGTGGTGACTGGAGCCACTAACGGGTGTTCATAGAGTGAATGAGGGGTGCTAGCTGGAAGTAGTGCTGAGACCCTAAGGGCGGGTTATCAGGCTACCACGGGGCACCCAGAACGCTGGCAGAGGTGGTGCCCAGACCTTGAGTAGTGGCCGAGACCCTAAGGGCGGGTTTTCCGGGCTACTTTTGTTACTGGGGCCACTGACAGGTGTTCATAGAGTGAGTGAAAATTACCAGTGAGAATGGGAGCATACATAAGTAGACAAGAACAGCCTGAGAAAAAAGAAAAGGAGAAGATAAAAAACATTCCTCCAGATAGTCCACTAGGACAAATGTTAGAACTATGGAGTACTGATGAAGCCACTAAAAGTTTGAATAAAGTTAAAATGATTCATTATTGTATAGAGGTTTGGCCCACTTTAAATTTACCCGAAAAATGGCCATGGTGTGGAACTAAAGACCCTTGGATGTGCTCCCAATTAAACCAGTATCTGAAATCTCGAAAGGATTCAGATTCTGAGCAGATCCTTTATGCTGCCTGCTGGCAGCCACATAGAACCGAAGGTGAAACAGCTAAGATTTGTAAGCTACAAGAGGAAAAGAAAAAAAAATGAAAAAGAGAAAAGAGAAGAAAACAGTCATAATTGGGACCCTCTCGATCATTTGCCCCCTCCTCCAGTCTACCCTGGGATACCCCAAACTATTTCTGCTAACCCTCCAGCTTTACCTGTGAACCCCTCCCCATCTCTCCAAACCATAATCCCTACTCCTTCTCCAGCTTGCACCCCAACAGGATTACCCCCGACAGCTCCACCACCTCAATCTAACCCAACTATCTCAAGTACTAATCCCTTCTACCCTGCAGCCCTGTCCTTAACCTCTCCTAACACTAGCCTAGGCCACTCCCCTTCACCATCTACCATCCCTGCACCCCCACACAACTGGGAGCTGGACTTGCCAGCCAATGAGACTAATTTTCTAGAAACCCCAAAAGGACCCTACTGTGGCACCAGGTCAAAAACAAAACTCTTCCCCCTAAGGGAAGTCCCTATGGGTGGAGTAGCTGGAGGAGTAGGGTTTGTAAATGCACCTCTGACAGCTTCAGAAGTTAGAAGTTTTAAGAAAGAGCTGGGGAATCTAGTTGAAGACCCTGTGGGGATTGCTAAGCAAATAGATCAGTTCTTAGGCCCGAGCATTTATACGTGGAGTGAGTTAAATTCGATATTAAACATACTTTTTAATCCAGAAGAAGTTCGGCTGATTAGAACAGCTGGCATACAAGTTTGGGAAAGGGAAAATAGGATGGGCCTCCCAGGAGACCAGAAGTTGCCACTAGTTGACCCTAGGTGGAACCCAAACATGGGGGAGGGTATACGAAATATGGAAGATTACAGAAACTTGATGATAAGAGGCATCAAGGAATCAGTCCCCCGGAGTAATAACACAAAATTAGCCTTTGATGGAGCCCAGGAGAAAGATGAGACCCCAGCAGCCTGGTTAAACAGACTGAGAAAGAACTTCCAGCAGTATTCTAACTTGGATCCAGATAGCCCCGAGGGACAAGTGTTTTTAAAATTACAGTTTGTTACAAAATCCTGGCCAGATATAAGGAGGAAACTAGAAAAGGTGGAAGACTGGCAGGAAAAGGGGATAAATGACTTATTAAGAGAAGCTTTAAAAGTTTATCTGAGGAGAGAAGATGAAAAAGCAAAGACAAAAGCTAGAATTATGGTAGCTGTGGCCAAAGAAAGTGTCAGAGATAATAGAGACTTACAAGAAAAGAGAAATGTAAAACCTCCATCAGAGAGAGGCAGAGAAAAACTGCTATTGCCTTGGAACACCCCTCTGAGACCAAAAGAAACCCGAATATGCCACTACTGTGGCGAAGTGGGTCACATAAGGAGATATTGCAAAAAGGTACCCTTGGACAATGCTATTATAAAAGAGCAAGAGGCATTGGAGAAGTTCTTAAAAGGAGAAGGTAATGGAGATTAGGGGTGTCATGAGCTCTATATATTAGGGGACCCAATGAAACATCAAGAAGAGCCCATGGTAAAATTTGAAGTAGGTCCCCATCATGAAGAATTTGAGTTTTTAGTAGATACTGGTGCAGACAAATCTAGTGTTAATCAGCTTCCAATTGGAATTACAGTTGGGAAACGGACATGTGATGTCTTAGGAGCAGAAGGGAAACCCTTCCGGGCTTCTGTCTTAGAAATCCAGAGGTATGGGCTGAAGAGGAGAAGTAACCCTGTATGTCCCCCCATAACACCCCCATTTTAGCAGTACTCACAAAGTGTCAAATTTCTATATAAAAAACTAGTCCAACCTGAACCTGTAACATGGACAGCTGAGAATGAAGAACAGTTAGAAAATCTAAAAGCCAAGTTATCCTGAGCCCCAGTTCTTAGTCTTCCTGACCTTAAGAAGAGGTTTGACTTATTCATAAATGCAGAAGAGGGAACAGCCTATGGGGTGTTAACCCAAGAGTGGGGAAGACACAAAAAGCCTGTTGCATACCTTTCTAAGCTCCTAGACCCAGTTGCAAGGGGATAGCCAGCTTGTCTTCAAGCTGTGGCAGCTACAGCAGTCCTTGTAGAAGAAGCACAAAAGCTAACACTACAAGGAAAAATCATTGCACACACCCCCCACGATCTCAGAGCAGTGTTGAGTCAAAAAGCCCAACAATGGTTAACAGACTCAAGGATCCTAAAATATGAAGTAATTCTGACAAATGCTGAAAATCTAGAATTAATCACATCCAAAAGTTTAAACCCTGCACAATTCCTCTCAGGGGAGCCCATACCCGCCCTAGAACATAATTGCTTAGAAGTCATAGACCTGCAAACAAAAGTAAGGGAGGACCTTGAGGATGTACCCCTGCCATATGGGAGGGTATTGTTCATTGATGGATCATCTAAAATGGCAGAGGGAAAAAGAATATCAGGTTATGCAATAGTCGAAGGTATCAACAAACAGAGTTTGAAAGTTATAGAGAAAGAAAAATTGCCCCCAAACTGGTCTGCTCAATGCTGTGAGATCTATGCTCTAAAAAGAGGATTGGACCTGTTAGAACAAGATCAAGGTACAATTTACACTGACTCACGGTATGCCTTTGGAATTGTGCACACATTTGGAAAAATTTGGGAAGAAAGAGGATACCTAAATTCCAAGGGAAAAGATTTGATACATAAAGAACTAATTAAGTTGATATTAAAATCCCTTATGAAACTCAGGGAAATTGCAATAGTGCATATCAAGGGACATCAAAAAGGGAATACCTTTGAAGGAAAAGGCAATCAAGCAGCTGACCAAGCCGCCAAGTTAGCAGCCCAAAACCTGGGGGAGCCAATAAAAATTTTGACTTTGACTGATTTGCCAGCTGATAAAGAACCAATATATGATGATTATGAATCAGAGGAAATAAAAAAGTTAAAGCTGCACCAGGGGAAACAAGGGGAATGGTTAACACCAGCTGGACGAAAGTTTTTAAATAAAGCCCTGGCTCGAAAAATGCTAACAGAAATACACAGTCTGACCCACTGGGGCACCCAAGGGTTATGTGATCACTTTTTAAGAGAGTATTTATGTATCGGAGTATATAATTTGGCCAAAGCAATTACTGAAGGATGCCTTATCTGCCAAAAGGTGAATCAAAAAGCAATGAGAAAGAATACCCCAGGAGGAAGACAAATAGCATTAAGACCCTTTCAAAATATACAAATAGATTTTACTGAAATGCCTCCAGTACAAGGGTACAAATATCTACTTGTTATAGTTGATCATCTAACCCATTGGGTGGAAGCCTTTCCTACAAAAAGAGAAACAGCACAAGTGGTAATAAAAATATTATTAGAACACATCATCCCCCGGTATGGGCTAGTGAATAATATTGATTCAGACCGAGGTCCTCATTTTGTAGCCAAAATCCTACATGATGTCATTAAAGCCTTAGGAATCAAGTGGCAATTGCATACACCCTGGCATCCCCAAAGTTCAGGGAGAGTTGAGAGGATGAATAAAACCCTCAAAAATGTATTAACCAAATTGATAACCGAAACAAGAATGAATTGGCTCAAGTGTTTGCCCCTGGCCCTTCTGCGAATCCGGGTCCGACCGAGATCCGACATAGGGGCTTCACCATATGAAATGATGTTTGGACTCCCCTTCTTACTAACCCCCTATAGCACTGGGAATTATTTGGAAGGAGAGGCCGCTACCCAAGAATATGTAAAAACAATTGGAAAGACATTGGCAGATCTTAAAAGAAGAGGGTATCTTCCTCAAACCTCTCCCTTAGACACTGACATGCACCAAATAAAACCAGGAGACTGGGTTTTAATTAAGTCCTGGAATACCACCCCATTAACCCCTAAATTTGAAGGTCCGTTCCAAGTTCTACTCACTACTCATACTGCTGTGCGAACCCAAGAAAAGGGTTGGACTCACATCACCAGAGTGAAAGGACCATTACCACCCCCGAGAGATCCCTCTGACCCTGCAACCCCAACAAGAGTTCCCTCTGAGTGGACTGTCACTCGAGATCCAGACACCCTCAAAATAACTCTCAAGAAACAACCGAAAGCCAGTTAAAAACAATAAGGGACAATAACAGTTATTACAAGTTGTTGTTACCATTGCTGAAAATCCACATTGTTATAAGAAGTTAAAAAAGTGTTAATATAGAAGTGTAAAATAATCAATGCAAAGTTATTGTAATGTTGTAATTGTAATGTTGTAATTGTAATAGTTAAATGCAAAGTTATTGTAATGAGTCACAGAGTGTTAATGTAAAAAAATGATAAGTAGCAGTAATTCTAAAAAAATTAAATCTCTCATAGGGCACACCCAAAAGGAACTAAATAAAACTAAGAAAAAAGTGGGAATAAACAAGGGAGGACTCCACAAATCCAGCCTAAGAAATCCCCAAACCCAAGAGGCAAGACCAGGTGAGACCAAAGAGACGGGGCCGGTTCATACTGGACTCTTGGAGGGACTGATAATAGTCCTGTTGATGATGAGGAGAAAAAACTCTCCGACCCAAGAGGCAAGCCCAGGTGAGACCAGAGGGCCCACAAATAAAATGGTTCATACTGGACTCTTGGAGGGACTGATAGTAGTCCTGGTAATAAGCAAATTTGCAGATGGAGCTTGCTCCAAATGCCATGGGGAGAATCTACAATCCCTTATAAGAGTTCACACCCATGTGAATCCCACATGCTTTAACATGACCCAATTATCCACCTGTCAAAAACAATACTGGATTGGAAAAGCTGCTATGTTTAAGCAGTGCCTGACTGGAGAGTGCCCTATCAGAGAATGGTTCTGTTTTAAAGAGTTGGAAAATCCAAAAAGAGTCACAAATCTAATAAAAGAAAAACCACTGGTAATAAAAAAGAGTGAAATAGATGAACCGGAGAAATATTGGTCTATTGAGAAAAGAGAATCAAAGTGTGTCTATAATAAAAGTTATAATTCACATAACTGCACTAATAAAGAAAGCAATCCTTTTTGGAGAATCAAAGAAACTTCAAAATATTGGGAACCCTTATATAGCAATTTAAAGAGAAATAGCCAAAGAAAAAGAACTGTAATTAGTATAAGCAACACCCAAACATGAGAGAATAAAATATGGACACCAAAAGAAATAGAAAAGATATATAAACCAGCAACTTGAGCACAAGATAAAACATGGGGGTACCAAACTCCAATTTACATGTTGAATAGAATTATCAAATTACAAACAGTATTAATAAGAATATCAAACACAACAGCCCTTGCCCTTGAACATATCAATAACCAATTGACACAAACAAGAGCAGTAGTTAATCAACTTAAACTAGCAGTCAATTATGAGAGTAAAGCAATAAGAAATATTTCCAAGGAAATAAAAAAAATTGCAAGTACCCAAGAATGGAAGCCCCTAATTAATATAGACTGGTGGGACAACTCATAGTAGAAAAAAGTAGTGTTCATTGCAATTAGTGCCTTTGCCAGTCTCCTACTCTTCCACTGTATGCAGAAACCCACGAATACAATTAAATTAAAACCCCAAGAAGAACAACTAAGTACAGCAAAAAGAATTTATAACCAATACCAAGAATTAAAACAAAGTTATTCCCTTAAATCAGAAATAGCCAATTGATGCGGACAAAAGCCCGATCAAAGAATTAGAGGGGGGATTGAAAGAAAAAC